>JAUCMS010000127.1:25461538-25477638 GCA_032357445.1 Enteromius radiatus
GCATTTCAACCCAGCATCCAGCTGTTTAACCAGAGCTGCATCCTTCTGCCCTAACACACTAAAATAATGTTTGTACTAGTATTAACGATACTTTAGCATTATATGTAACTTACTCTCTTAAGCGTCTAAAAACACGTGGAAAACGCGATGCGCGTCGCTTCCTCCACCCATTTCAAAGCGCTTGGGTGCTCGTGCTTCTGTAGCGTCTGCTGTTACTAGGCAACCATGAAGGCGCTGTCAGTTACAAAATTATTTCTGTTTTGGATTTTAAACTGCGCGGCTCTATTGAAAATAAAGAGCTTGCGAGCGCAAAACGCCTGCATGTGAACGGCCCCTAAGCCATTGGTGACACATAAACTAACCCTAACCCTGTTGTCTTCTCCCACGCGGATGCGCCCTGGATGTCAGTCTTCTGGTACGTCACGCGCGAAACGCTCAATTGACCGCCACAGGATGTCTAAACGCGTCTTTGCATTGACTTAACATTTCAAGAGTTCACGCTTCCCTTATAAAATTTGCGGTTTTGGCGTGCTGTCAGGGGAGCGAGCCCGGGAGTACGGCGAACCCCGAACGAGAAATGAACCCTAGAGTGGGCAGAGGTTCGAGGATCGGCTCGGTCCCAGATTGCTCCCCCGGAAGACGTGAATTAGAATAAGGTGGAGAAGGGGAGGAGGAGGGATGCTAAAGCGAGATGCGGAAGGGGTGGAAGGCTATAGTTTATATATGCATGGGAAAAGACGTGATTGGGCGCGAGTAAGTGGGAATGATTAGCAGATTAGCTACCAGCCGTGCGGGATTTATTGCGTAACGCGTTCCTCATAAAATTCGTTTGCAAAACGTCCACTAAAAGATTACTACAGAAAACTTCAGCACAGTCTCAAATTTAAGATGTACATAATGCTAAGGACGGCCACACTGAATACTGCTTGAACTATGAAACTATGAAAAGACATTTTATGTAAACTTTTGTGTACATATTTGCTTTATTTTCTATTTGGATCTTGTTAAAGAACAATAAAACTTGCTAATGGTTGCCTAAAACTTTTGCACGGTACTACACTGTATTTGCAGTATATATATAAAATGAAAATTTGCTAAAATGTACTCACCCTCAGGCCATCCAAGATGTAGATGATTTTATTCCTTCATTGGAACAGATTTGGAGCTATTTAAGATAACCTTGTCACCAACAGATCCTCTGCAGTGAATGGGTGCCATCAGAATGAGAGTTCAAACAGCTGCAAAAAATATCACAATAATTAACATCAATCTAGTTAAATTTATGATCTGTTTCTTCATGTCAGCACTTAGGTTGTGATTATGAGATTGACTCAGATGCAGTTGAGGATCAGTGCGGGGTGTGCCATGGAAATGGATCTACATGTGAAACAGTGAGGAAGACCTTTGAGGACAGTGAAGGGCTCGGTTTGTTTCAGTTTATATTTTACTTAAAGTAGCATTCATTTTATAAATATAACGTTGCATGTTTGTTTTCTTTCTGCTTTATTTGTTTGAATAAGCTGAGGTAATTTTTGTCTCTCAGGCTATGTAGATATAGGTCTAATTCCGGAAGGAGCGCGGGACATCCGTATCGAGGAAGTCGCAGAGGCTGGGAACTACTTGGCATTGCGCAGTAATGACCCTGAAAAATATTTCCTGAATGGTGGCTGGACGATCCAGTGGAATGGCGAATATAAAGCAGCAGGAACAATATTTACTTACGAAAGGACCGGGCAGCTGGAAAACCTATCTTCCCCCGGACCAACTATGGAGCCAGTGTGGATCCAGGTACTCAGTCCCATGTTGAAGTCTCACGTACTGCTTATGAGCAAAATCTAGCATGTGATGTTTGATGCCTGTCTCTTTTCACAGGCACCTGCTAAAGTGCTCTGCTAAACTAGGTCAGTTTAGTGAAACTGAGCCTGAAATGTGGTTTAGAGTTTAAATAGAGACCTATACATTATAATTTAACGTCTCACATTTGTTACATAGAAAGATATACAAACAGCTTCTTTTATATCATCCAGAGGAAAAGTTATAACTTCAGACACTATAATGAGAAGCAGGCCTATGCTTTATGAATAATTACATAAGCAAATTTCTCTTGAGCACAGAGCACGAACTGCTTACGTAAAGATATCTAAAAAGAAATATACTCATAAATGTATGACATCTGCTATTTTCTTTTTCGTTTTTCTCAATCTCCTTCAACAGTAAATATTTCAACTGAGAAAACAGCTTTATTTCAGAGGGAAGGTGAAATCAAAGGCTTAACCCACTGGATTTGCATACTCAGCAGGAAGTAGCTGTAATCTTTTTCAGCAACAAAAGATTAATGTATGATTTTATTCCATTCCTTTTTTAAATAGCAAAAAATATTTGAAGATTTATGGTATTTAATGAGTGAACTTATTGGATAAAAGGCTTATTCCCAATTGTAATCATTAGCGGACTGAGTTTTATGAACACAGTAGCCATGGTTTTCATGCTGTAGTGCCATTAAAGTGAAGATACTGTTGATTAGGGATTTAGGCTAGTATGTGTAGCTTCTAGATAAAGGACTACCTCCCACAGAATGATTCGAGGTCTTTGGCTCGCAGCCTATGCGCGGGTGGAGAAAGAAGGATGTCTACAGCAGCGGGAGGCAGACAAATGAAATATTTTCTTATCACTCTCCGTATTGTTAAATCCCATGTGGAAGAGAACAGCTTGCAACCTCACTTTTTAGGTTTTACTATTTTGCTTGGCAAAGATAAAAAACTGTTACTATATGTTGGTTCATCTCTTAGGGAAAAATCAAAGTACTACTTTGTACCACCAGTCAGATTTTGCATTTTAAACTTTTGCAAAAGTTGCTGGTCTTAACACCAACAAATGTAAAACCTTACATTATCGGCTAGCAGCTGCCTCGTAATATAACACATTTATACACAATATTGTAATTAATATGTGTGCTAAAAATAATAATAGTGCATGCAATTTTGCATACTTTCAAGTGTAAGATTTTTAATGACAAACTTATTGTTCATTCATAATATTATAAAGTTAAACACACACACACATACACTTTCATGTAACTTAATGTACAGCACTTGTACACATACTACAAATTTGTAGAAACTGCTACTTCATTAATTTTAAAAGAACCAATACAACATCAAAGAATCCTGACATATTGATATCTGGTTATATGGACATTGCCCTAGATTCCAAGTTGGAGATTTATGGGTTTGTGTGTTGTTTGTACGTGTCAAGGATTCTCTTTAATCTGCCTTCAATGTTTTCCAGCTGCTTTTTCAAGAGACCAATCCAGGGGTGAGGTATGAATACACTATAAGCAGAGACACTCTTGTCGACTCCAACAATGGCACCGCTGTCTCTTATTTCCAATGGATTTATGGGGCCTGGACTGAATGCAGCGCCACATGTGGAACTGGTAAGGAGTCGTCTTATTGCACACTTATGCTTTCAACCTACGCACATGCTCAAGTTGAGCCAATCCGGACTGATTTGCCTATTTACTTTAGGTAACTGCTTTGTTATAGTTTCATATTATACTAGAAATGTTGAAAAGTGCAGGAAATAGCTGAGTTGATCTGTTTGTTCAATCTAGCTCTATAGCTAGTTTGAACAAACAGACTATAAATTAGCTCTCTGGCAGGCATTGCTTTCACAAAAAATGCAGGCAAGATAGAGAACTTTCCTGAATTAAACAGGACATGAACTTGATAGGAAACAGACTTTAGACCAGCTGATGCTGCATTAATTCAAATTTGATGTGATTGGAAGCAAGGCTTTATTTCACTGGATGAAATAATAAAATATTAAAGTGCAGTCACAGTTTCTATTGCTCTGTGAAAATGTTTGTGTGAAATCCAGTCATTTAACGTAAGCACAAAAAAGTTTGCTCATATTCAAGTTGGTCATGCAAATTCCCTGCATGATTTTGAAAGTTTGAAAGTGCCTTCTGTGTGAGCAGTGCTTCATTCATCACTACACAATTGACAATAGACCTTTTTTGCCAGCAAAATTTTGCCATAACTTTGCTAATGCGACCACATCTTTAGACTGTGGACAAACTTGCTGCACAAGTCATTACTAATGTTTGTTGTTCACACAGTGTTTTGTGAATACTGCATATATAGCCATTTCATAGGCCTCAATATACTTCCAAAATTGAAGTGAGTGGTGAAAAAAGTTCTCCTGCAGTGAATCAATGCCTTTTTTGTAAGAAGAATATCCATATCCAATGGAAAACCAGTGTCCTCTTGGCTTATATTGAAATCCTTTTACATTTTTCTTTACAAATCCCAATTTTGTGCATTAAATGCATCTCCTCCACACTTCTGCGTTCAACACAAGTCACGGCCGCATGCACAATGCGTACATGATTCACATTTACACATTTACATTTATTCATCCCGCCTTCCTCCAAGCCGAGTTATGCATGTTTTATTATGGATGCGCAGACTTTATTTGACTAGTTTTGGACTGTTGAAAAGATATGCCCATGACAAATTGTAATATAACTCCAACTGGATTCATCAAGGCTTATTCCTCTCAACAAGTCTTCCTCCATAAACGAAAACCATAAATGAACTTGAATGTTCACATTTGTTTATGGAGATGATGTGGGCATTTTCATGTTTATGCATCTCATGTGGATGATTGTATATGAAAATCATGCTCCGCTCGTGGCCGTGATAATATTAAATAGCTAGTATTAGTATTTACTAAGTATTCTTTTTTGTGATGTGTTTTGGTGAAGGTTGTTCATGGAGACTTAGACAGCTGAAAGCATACCCTGCTTGTTTACCTCATTTAACAAAAGCAGAGTTTCTAGATTAGAAATTTCTTATGTTGACATCGTTAGGACAAAAACTCTGATTAACATGGAAAATATAACTTTTATGACATGGCATTGCACTTAGCACATGGTGTTAGGATCAAAATCCTGCATTACATTAGCTCTGATTTTGCAGTTTCATTCATAATTTCACTTTTTTTGGGATGGAGTTGTTTTTGACAACTCATAACATTATTACTATGGGTGTCGAAACCAAGTATTAAAGGTATAGTTCACTCAAAAGTTACATTTTACTCACCCTTAGATTCTCAAAGATGTAGACTTTTTTTTTTCAGTAGAAGAGTGAAGATTATTTTTAGCTGAAACCATGGTCCTTGGAGATGCATAAAATGCAAGTTAGCAAAAAAACAAATTAAGGAACACAAAATTAATACCTGTAAGAAAATATATTCAGTTCTTACTTGATTTGTGCAAGAAATGGAATATAATTTACAACATTATTACCTGTAATCTATAGTGAAATGTTTATAAGTGAACCAACCACTGGCAAAATAAAAGTTGATCTTTGTTTATACACTCATTGAGCTGTACCAAAAGGTATATTTGCTTTATTTGCTTTAGACATGTAAAACATCCTTATTTCACATCAATATCGGATGCTTTAGTATGTGATATTTTTACTTTTTCTTTTTTCTTTCTTTACTAGTATCTCACCAACCATTTCTATACGTGAAGCTGACATCACTCTTTCGTTCGTTGCATTCTGGATAACATTTTTGTTTAGATGCCATATTAGCAGGAATTTTCGTCTTACTGCTATTGAGTTTAAGGAAGTGTTTGGGTTTTTAAAAATGTTGCCATTGTTGGTCATTCTTATAATGGCAGCTTTTTTCACAATCAAAATGCCTTCAACTTTGAACTGCTGCCATAGTATATCACATCATCATTCAGAGAGATAACTGGAAAGTGTAATACGATTGTTCAGCTTTTCTAAGTGAAGCAGGTTGAGGGGGTGATGAGAAGATACCTGATAGCAAATCCATTAAAAATGTCACTGATTAAACCCACTGCCTATCACTTGATAAAATAATCACATCGCGCACACATAGCATTACATTGCCAGTATGACTCACAGTTTGCTGGAGTGTTAATTAGCAGAACTTGCATGCAGGAACACCAAATGAAGCTTTTAGGCATTTGATTGTTACTGTCTTGTGTTAGGGTTAATGTAGATACTGTATGCATTGGTGTCTGTCAGCTGAACTGGACCCACAGTCCCAGACCCAGTTTGGAATGGTTAAAGAAGTTTGTTTTTAGACACTGTTTTCAGATATGTTGTGAAGGAATTATGCAAAAGTGGAAACATCAAATTATCAGGCAATGCTATCCTAAACCATTCTGATTGGTTCAGTTGTCCTTCATTTTTCTACACTATATTGAATGCATAGACATTTTCCTCCTCTTAATTTCAGGAAAATGTGATATTCATTGTTATTTTCAAAAAATCAAAATGGGGTCTTCTCTAATCTCTAATAAATGGGGTGTTCTCTAATCAAGAATTCAGATAATGTTTAATGGTTTGTAAAGTGTGTCAAATTTGATCCAAGGATCGCAGGTGGTTGCTGTTGGTCAGTGGGTGGGTTAATACACTAATACTTTCCAGATGGTGATACTGATGTTTGAATAGAGCATGTCTGTTACAAATGTAATTAGGCGCCATGCAGAAATGCTGAAGAAACGTTTTGTTCAATGTTTAATCAACGTTCTTTAAAGTGTCCTTCGATCACTGTGCAATTATAATCAAAGGGTTATTATTAAATACAAGCATCTACTCTATTTAGTGATGTTGCCAAACTAATTTCGAGAGGAGCACGAACGATTAATCAGACACAGCCAGCACCGTATTACCAATCAGTAGTACCTATCATCTCGTCAGCCAATCCAATTCCAAACTATCCACTATACTGTAAATAAGATAGTTTCCTTCCCTTCTGTATCTCGTTACAAGCATCCCTCCTCCATCCCTTCTCCGCCTTGTTCGCACTATCCTACGGGGGGTATGCGGGGCCCTCGCTAGGGTTCATACTTCCAGGGCCGCTGGGCTCCTGGCTCGCCCCCAGGACAGCACGCCAAACACGCTATTATTACTACCACGATTATAAGGAAGCGCGAACTACTGAAGTCATAATAATCTTAACATTTCTCCTCATGTCTGACCCTCATCTACTTATGAAAGGAAGACTAAAAAAGTAAATCATCAATATTAAAGCATATTTTGTTCCTTGTATTGCAGTCACCAACATTTAATCTGAGAGAATTGAACATTTTTCGAACATGACAATGTAGCTGAAATCAGAGGCTTAAGGATTTGCATGCAATTTCATTCTACAGGAAGCAGCACTTTTTTTGGTAATACAAAAGCTAAATGTCTCATTTAAATCCATGTTTTATGTGTTAAGTGTGGGGTTTACTGGAATTGTGTGGTCACATGCAGCATATGTATTTATTGATCAATCCTGTAATTTTGTTCATAGAAAAGGGGTGTTTATACTGAGATGTTTTTGAAATGGCAATGATGCAACAGCTCTCTATGTATTAACAGATAGCTCTTTATTAACATCAATTTGTATTTCTTATTTAATCCCTGCCCCCAAAAGACAAAAAAACATAAGAATAGGATGCAACTCTGTCCATATTACAAGTCCAGTCTCAATAGTGTTGAAGAGTTTCAATATGATTATTTTTAGATGCAATTACCCGCTACTCATCTTTAATTTGCCTGAAGTGCTTACACAAATTACATCATTTAATTGTTCTGGCACAGCAGGTAAATCAATTATTCTATATCATAACAGCAGAATTCAAATTAAGGGCTCCCACTATTTAAAATAACATTTTGTAGAATGAAATGCTTTGTATTTATTTCAAATAATTAAAAAAGATAATTTAAAAAAATCTTATAATCAAAATCAGGTCATATCAGGTTTTAGGTTTTAATTTTTGGTGACTCTGATAACACATTTATGTACATCAAAACAACGTACCATAGTGTTCTACAAATTGTAGCTTTGGGACTTGCCACCTAAAGTCCATGTAGCTCTTTTGAGGGTCACACTAGTCAGTGCAGACTCACACATATGGGCCGCAGGTCCCTTTATCCCATCTGTTTGACGGTTTATCTGATAACATTCTTCAAACACCTGTGAAGTCTGTGAAGCCTCTAGACTCTGGGTCCCTTCATCTCTCTGATTCTCAAAGCTGTCAAATAAAGGTCGAAATCAGCCCCAGGACGTGACTCTAACAGAGGAGAGTACACAAGAAGGGCTATCCTTCCTCCTTCTGGAGTCAGTTCAGTTCCTAGAGTACTGTAGCAAAGAGTAATTAAGGTAGATTTGCTGCTATCTGTGTTTTAGAACTACAGGACTGCTGAGATTTAAGTTTTTAACATTACTATTACATTCAGCAAAGTTGTCTCCTCGTATTCATTTCTAGAGTTTATTAAATAGGACAATGTGAACATTTTAATCAAATCACAAAAAGACCATTGGCTGGTTCTTAGGCTCTTATGGAAAACTATATTATGAAATACACTGCCACTCTCTAAACACTGGCAGAATTAAAATATGAAGATACATTACTTATCTTGAAGGGAGTTTGTTGCATATCACTCTCTCTATCACATATTGTTGTATGACAAATAGATTGAAATGTATATTTCTTTCTTTGTTCCGACTAATACATCTAATAAAGTTTAATCATTTATTTATTTGACATTTATTTTGTGTAGTATACATTTATTTGTAATCTTTTGCCTATAAAGAAGTGCAGGCTGTGGTACAGTTGTCAGCTGTTTCTTTTTTTAAATGCCTGAAAATTCTTTAATTAAATTCTATGTGATTGCCAAATATTGAGTGCATACTTGTGTAAATATGTTTGTTTGTTTTTTTTTGTAAACAGCTGTTCTTCAGTTTGTCTTTTTTTTTCAGGTGTGCAGAGGCAAGTTGTGCACTGTGTCGAGAGAACATCTGGAATCGTCGAGGAACATTACTGTGATCCATTTGCTAGACCGGATGACAAGCAAAGTAACTGCAATAAAGGGGCATGTCCTGCCATGTGAGTTTTACTGCTGGACAGTCCTGTACTTTATACACCCATCAGCAGCAGTCCGCTAGATTGCTTTTAAAGGCAATCATTAGTCTAGTAAGAGTGCAGTAAATTCCTGTGATGTTTTTGTGTCATCAGATGGTGGGTTGGAGAGTGGCAGAAGTGCTCATCTAGCTGTGGGGACATTGGGCTTAGTAAGAGAACGGTGTTGTGTATTCGGAGCCTAGGGCTGGATGAGCAACGAGCGCTTCAGCCAGCTGAATGTCAACACTTGCCTAAGCCTGAGTCAATTGTTCGGTGTAACACACATGTGTCCTGTCCTGCTGACTGGACCACTGGAAGTTGGTCAGAGGTGAGCATATGTCAGCCACAAGAAACATCTCTTGCGATTCAAATAGTGACCAGACCATAAAAAATTATGGTTCATAATTCAGTACACAAAGAATACAGAATGATTTTTGAAGAAGTTTTACAGCAGCCTTACCATTTTAGCAGAACTAGCAAAACATACTATAGTGTTGTCATAGTATTTGCACACATAATAATGATTAGAAATGATTATGTTTTGTAATATATAGCAGACATTTTTAGTATATAGCAGAAACACAACACAGTAAATTGATTTAATGGTAAATTAGCTACTTTAAACTTTTATTTACAACATTTTTATTTTTATCTTAAATTATTATAGCCAGTTTAGCTTTTATTTATGGTGAAATGAAATAGTAAAAAAAAGCCTATATATGTATTGATCAATTTTATGTAACATTGAAATATGGAACTGTATTTATTACTATATTGATTATTGTATAGTCTTTATATTAAAATTGTTTTTGTACTTTGTATTGATGTTTTTTCCTCTTTGAAAAGAAACATTTTAGATTAATATTAAATCAAAATGTAAGGTTTTAATGAAACCACAAAAAAAAAAAATAATTTTTGAATTTGTCTTTTTTTTTTTTTTAATACATGCTGTTATACCACTACAGTACATTATTTGAACAGAGGAAACATTCATCTTCACATTCATTTTGTCAATACTACAAACACTACACATGCTTGGTGATCATTCCTTTCTTTTCTCAAAAATATACAAAACTGTTTTGATGAGTCATTGTTATACAAAAGGTCTCATTTTATTTTTAAATCATTGTGAAACAATTTTCTGACTTCTGACAGCCTTTACACACTGCTTCTTCCATAGTGTTCAGTGAGCTGTGCAGCTGGTTTCCAGATACGCGACGTGACCTGCAGCTGGAATACTGGTATGGACTGTGATCCGGAAGCCAAGCCTAATTCAACTATGCCATGCTATCTTCAGGACTGCCCCATAAATTCTGACACCTTTGGCAATGACTGGTCAGGAAGTGGAGCATCCAGCAAAGAAGTTTTCAATGAAATAAACGTTGTACCCCAATTCAGTACTACTAAAAATCAGCCCAGGGGCAATTCTGACCTCAATGACATTATAGAAGATGATTTCTCACAATATAGTCATGTTGAAAAGTCCTCTAACAATTCTATTGTGAAAAATCTTCAAGTTGACGATTTTTATTACGACTACAATTTTATAAGATTCCATGAGGATCTGTCGTATGACTTTGATAAAGATGAAAATGATATGTTTGATAACTCAGGAATAAAACATGGAGACATTACTCTGACAGGGACAGATGTCTCTATAACTACCTCATCGCCATCCGCCACTGTGAACCAACACAGTACCACCATGCGCTCTGACAGCATTAAAAACAAGGGCACTGAAGGTCATGAACCCCAAAAGAAAGACGTACAAGATGAAAATAATGATGAGCTATTTGCTGAGGATTACTTTTTGCCTGTCATTACAACAACTGAACCATCCTCTGCAGTTACTAGGTTATTTAGCAAATGGAAGGACAGTGATAGAGATTTCAGTATTACAAGGAAACCTCCATCAACTGCAGATGCATCCATTCAAGACAAGCAGACATTATCATATGAAACTGAGCCAAACATCTTTTTGACTCCTGAACCAATTCAGAATTCAAACACAAATAACCATGACAATTACAAAGGCAAGCCAAATGATAAAACCATAACAGCAATAACTGAAGATGAGAAGGAAGAGGAATTTGGCGAAGATGTTCCTGGAGGTGAAAGTGAACCTCCGTTAGATTACGTTTTTAAGTTTGAAACTTATGAGAACAGGCATGCTCATATTCCAACTACTCCATTTCAGTGGAGCACGGCCTCACCCACACTCTCACTGAGTGTAACTTCGCAACCATTGGATCTTATCAGTGCTTCAAGTGATGACTTTGCAAAATATAATTTTCTGACAGAACCATCATTTAACACTGACAGTGAATTTGCTGCAAGAGAGTTCACTTTGACCTCAGATAGCCTTTCTCAAGAGTATGTTCCTTCTCCAACTTCCTCTGCCCTAGCCAAACATTACAGTAGCATGACCTCAGCAGCTGGAACAACAGCTCTACCTCCTACAGAAATGGAAAGAGACTTTGAGCACCCACTCTTCACTCCAAGTGATATTCCGGACACTACAATTGCTACAGAGACTCAAAGTTGGTATTCTAGAGCCAACGCACCCAAAACTAATGGGCCTAGAATAGAGCCTTGGGGAACACCGGTTCCCTTACCTCACTGGACAGAGATTGACAACAATGAGATTACTATTGCCCGAATGCTGAGACCATCTGGGCTAAATCCCTCTCTGTCTATTCCTACTGAGCAGCCATCTCAGGGCACTAGCAGTGAACATTCAGTGCATTCATCTAGCCCTCCGATGCCCACTGGGCTGGTCATGCCTTCTCTTTCCCTGTCAGCCTCCCCTGCACACTGGAAAAAAGGCAACTGGAGTGCTGTGAGTAGTTAATTATGCATTCCTCACATTCTCTAGATACAAAACCGGCTGAGAAACACCAGTTGGCCACAAAGATAAAAAGTCCTTGAATTATGCTGACACCACAGCATTAAATTTCAACAGAAACAAAACTTTAACCTTCAAGTAATGAAAAAAAATTATATGAGGGATTATATTGCACCACTATCCATTCTTAGACTGTGCACTCATACAATAGGTTTTACAACTTGAATATCACAAATGGGAAATGTTACATTTATAAGAATATTGTTGGAGCCCATAACCTCTAACTTGTAACCTAAGTGTAAAATTGGAATAGTTAATGAGAATGTTTATTCAGCAATATGTTGTGAATAAATCCCTTTAAGCAGAGTTTGCATACAATTTTTCATTGTGAAAAGTACTTTATGCTACATATTATTTTATAGTGCTCAACAAGTTGCGGGCTTGGTGCCATCTGGAGGTCAGTGTCCTGCAGCACTGGTGATGCATCAGACTGTGACTTAGCTACTAGGCCAGTGCCAGCGCGCCGCTGCTACCTTCGTCCCTGCTCTGCGTGGAAAATTGGAGAGTGGAGTAAAGTAAGTCTGCATGCAAGCAGCCGAACTTTATGAATTCAATGAATTTCCAATGATTGAAAACACAATGGGAGTTGCCACTACTAATATCTCTTTTGGCAGTGCTCGAAGAATTGTGGTGTAGGAGTGAAAGTCAGAGAGATTCAGTGTTATGACACACGAGATCAGAGGTTGCTCCGGCCATTTCATTGCCAGGCCACCTCCCCCAGACCTCCTGTCCGAATTCCTTGTAACATCCACAACTGTTTAGAGTGGTACACATCGTCTTGGGGGCAGGTAAAGAGATTTAGCATTCAGAAGCTTCACTTTTTGTTTCAGTTTCTTGATCTTCATGCTACTCTCTTCGTCTCTGCGTTGATTCTAACATATATATTTCCCACAGTGTTCAGAGCTGTGTGGAGTTGGGGAGCAGCAGAGGCTGGTCACCTGCCCTGAAACTGGGAAATGTGATGATGACCTACAGCCCAGCAACATCCAGACTTGCAATGTCCATCCATGCCACCAGTGGATTACTGGTTCCTGGGGTCAGGTGAGTGACATAAAACTTGAGGAAAAGTCAGTCAGCTTAACAATGTGTCTCTGCACTAGATACAAAACCTTGGCATCCAGATGTGTGAATAAAATAACCCGCAAAATGAGAATTACAGGAACATCATGTGCTAGATTCAGCTTAGAATTGTGTTTATACAGTAAAACTTAATTTTTAGCATTTCATCTTTCATAGTCTTTTATACCATTTCTGGTAGATAAACCCATTTACTGCAGATCACACTGAAAATTGTCACTGTTATGTTGCTTAAAAAGTACAACGTTTCACTATTCATGGCATTTTGTAAGTACACCTACATTGTTTTTCAAAGATGAGAATGATTACGAGGAATTAAAGTAGTCCATATATGTGTGTGTGTGAAACCTTTTACCCTGCCCTATTCAAATCTGGCTCACACACAAGAACATCTGTTAGGTTATATAAGCGTAGCATAGTGAGTGAAATCTGCACCATGAAACTAGAAGGTGGTAGAAAATAAGAAACTGCAGACAAACCTTGTTATGTCTCATGTTTTGAAAATATGAAAGTGATTAAATGTGAAAAGATTTGAGATGATGAGAAGACTGTCCTTTACAGTATCTCCCCACATTTTTAGAAACACTGTGCTTCACACCCACTTTCAGTAAATCTCCCACCCACCAAAACTTTGGCTAGTATACTTTACTTGCATTACATGTAATCAATACAGCCAACAAAGCATTAGAAAGCAGTTTTGTTTTGTTGTTTTTTTTTTATGAAGGATTCAGTTTTTTTTCTTCTTTTGTGGCAATTTCAGAAAATGGCAACATCCCAAATAGTGGAAGAAAATTACAGAAGATTGATAAATTTGTAATTATCTCTCATTTGTTTTTTTCTTTCTAGATATTCAAAGATAAAGAGATTAAATGGATTATTCACAGTGTGAATGCAGAGTGTCAGAATGAATGTAGAAAGTAACATAATTGGACAATCAGTGAAGTCAAATTATATGAACTCGCAATTCTCTAATGTGGTCTACCCTTTGGGTACATACTTACACCATCTGAACCTGCCTTTGATACAGAGAGCCCCTTCTATTCACCTTCTACATACCAGTGTTGTTAAACCATGTGGAATCATGTTAAATGCACATGTGGACCAGAATGTATAATTATGTTTTGTGGTTTCAAAAACATGAACTGGTTATAGTCGTACTGGGTGTTCAATAGGCTTGTCTGTTGTGTGTTTGTAGTGTTCAGTGTCCTGTGGAGGAGGTGTTCAGCGCCGACTGGTTAAATGTGTCAACACTAAGGCTGAGCTCGAGGATGAAAATGAGCATGTTGATTGTGATCACGAACCTCGACCGAAGAACACAAAGAAGTGTAACATTCATGACTGTGACAGCGCCCCCTCTGGTAAGTAGAGCTTTGTGAGCTAGGGACAGCGAATACATATATAGACAATAAAGGGAGGTTGCCTTAAAAATTCCTAAATTGCCTTTAAATTCCTAGGGTCTTTGCAGTATAAGAATGTATGGGGATACTTTGGATTTAAAATTGCTGCCTTGTTAGGTGATGTTTTCTCATTGAATTTGTACAATTTCCTATTAATTCAGTGGAATGTATGGGAACAGTGAGGAATACCAATATGGCAGTGAGGCGGTTTCACTTTCATCAGGTCATGAGCAATCCAGTTTTCTATTATAGATAAGTGGATTTTATAATATTTCAAATTAATTTGTTGTATATTTGTAATAAATAAGCTTACACAACAAAATTATATAGCAGTACATTTTACAATTCTCAATTCCAGTTTCAATCCATAGAAAAAACTACCAACCTAACAAATATAAAGAAAGTTCAAGTATTTACTAAAGACAAATGTAATTAAGTCAGTAGTTAAAAGCAAATTAACACATTTCTTAATTAATATTTTAAAACACTTTGCTCTCTTTCTCCTCATCAAATTGGCTCAGATCATCTTTAGACCATGCAAAAAAAATTTAGTTCAAGTTATTATAATGGCTCTTTTTGCTAATACCTTCTGAATGGTTTGGCCAAAAAAAGTCCATAGATACTATACCATAGTCTGCAAAACTTCCTGTCTGCAAGTTAGATTTTTATTGACTTTTGATTGAATTATCATAGTTTGATTTTTATCATATAAAACTGATGTGGTATTTTCTGTGCGAGATCACAATAGCACACACAAAGTTTGGTTTCAGTATGTCAAAGGTTTGCAGAGATACAGCCTTAGATACAGTTGGGCATTATGCAACTTTGTTGGATGTCTTCATAATCTTTAATCCAAATCTGAAAATGCTCCTCCCCTCTAAAATGACGGACCTTCTCTGATGACATCAGTTTGATGGCTTGAGCATGAGCATGACATCCTTAACCACGCCTCTCTAACTGTCAGTGTTCATTTCTGATTACTACATCCAATCAATTTGCAGTAGAAAAAATATGCCACGGACTCTATTTTCCTCATTCAGTATTCTGTTTCTCTTGGAAGTACATCACAATACAGAAGTAAAAATGGTTGCATACTTCCGGTTCATGCAGACTTTATATAAATAATTAACCAAAGCTCATGTATCCCTTGTAGTGGTGCTGTCATGAGTGTCCTCTAGCGCCACTAGAGGGTACTCGCTTCACTTCACCTTCCCTGGAACTCATTCCATCATGGACTTCATTTCCCATCATGCACTGCACACCCACACCTGTTCACAGTTTGCTATCGTCACCTTCAGCTGCTGTTCATCACCACACCCACTCACATTCACTATTTAACTGGTTCACTTTCATCTGTACATCGTGAGCATTGACTTGCACCGGCGATCATTACCAAGCATCCTTACCCGTGTCTTGTTTTGACCACTTTTTTCAGTCTCTGTGATTGTTTGTCTCCAAATGGAGGCATGGGATCGAAACCATACCTGGCCACATGTCACGTCCTTTCCTTTTCTTCCTTTCCTTAATTTAAAAAAAACATATTGAGCTGCCATGGCCAAAAGGAATTTAATTATTCTTGCACACATTTGTGCACTCAGTATCTTTTAGTAAATATGGTGTGTATTATTGTGAACTGCAATTACCTGGTGGCATGAATAATAATTACATTTTATAGGTTTAAAGAAATTGCCTTCCATTTATCAGCAATCTAACGCCGGTTTCACACTGCACGCGTCAGCAGGGCGTAAGCAGCGCCTGAGCGGCGCGTGAGCAGCGCGCAGCGTTT
>JAUCMS010000127.1:25518660-25540697 GCA_032357445.1 Enteromius radiatus
TATGTAAAGAAAAACTTTTATTTTGGATGCGATTAATCGCGATTAATCATTGCCCAGCACTAATATATATATAATTTTTTGAATATGTTACATATATTTGACATCTGGACTGCTTTAAGATAACTGCCAAAATGTTTATTACTGTACATATTTTGTTGTTATGAGGAATATGAGGAACATAGACATTAAACCTATACCTTAAATGCATTAAAAGCATATTTTTAAGTTTCAAATCAGAGAATCGTTTAAAAATTTACATCAATCAATCTCTCTCTTTCTTCTAATTTGAGCTCTTTAACTTCTAATAAACAAAAATCTTTCAATGTGTTTTTTTGCTGCAATTAAAAAAGCAATTCTCTTTAGAGAGAGAAGAGAAAAGTATTACTTTCCATATTATTTTCTAATTAAATTTCATACACGTTATTTGAAAGTTACATTTACGTAATTTTTATTTCTGACCCAATCTAAAAATTCACTGGCCATCCTGTTGTTACTTTTTGCGAGCCCTATTTTGTATCCTCTTCATGAAAAATGCCATTAACTGTATTAACACTGTACCCTGCTCATATTGCTGTCCAGAGGCTTGTGCTCAGTCATGAACTCATCCAGGAAGACTTTGAAAGTGTTGACCCAAACTTTCACTGGTGACTCGCTCCAGTCCCTCTGCTCCTGACGCATGTTTTTCTCCAGGATTTGCTCAAAGAGGGCATGGAGATCCTTATAACGAATGCTTTTCCCATCGTCCATCTGCACACAGACCAAAAACAATATGTCTGTTACTGACATAATGTCCTAACCAGACACACTGTAACAACAAGCAATACATCACATCTCTCGAGGGATGTTCACACGCATATTCTTTTGCAAAGACAAAATCATACATCCAGCGTTTTTGATGGTAATATGATATCATTTATCTGGGTGATAACAGTAAAACAGATGCTTTATAAACATACTTACAGCTAAAGCTGTCGAGTACGAATTGAAGATATTCAAGCGGAACTCCTTTAAGGCCTTTTTGAATACAACATCCACCATTGTGTCTTTCTTACCATCTTCTGTGTCTAAATCAGTAATCTGTGAGATTAAAATAAAGTTATGAAGATGGCTTCTCATCAATAAGTGAATGCAACTGCAGTAGATTCAAGTAGAAAGAAGTCATCACCTTCTTCATGAGGAAGTCATTCATGCTCCTGTAGTCATTGGCACATGTGAGTATCTGCAGGGCATCGTTCTGCCACTGGACGGGCTCCAGAGCCACACTGCTGATCTTCACACTCCGTCTGCGCTTCACTTTTGGGGACGGGTCTTTATTCTCCTTAAACTCCCTCTGTAATGTTAGGTCTGGACTTTGAGGAGGGGTCAGGCGTTCTACCCCTGAATAAACAGAATTGCAGCGTTATCATGACCAAAAGAGTTCTTCAGTTTTCAATATACCTGAATTTTTTGGTCAACTCACCTTCTTCCATTAGAAGTGCTGTTTCAGCATAGTCTCCGTCCAAAGCATCACTGCCACACAGCAGCCGTTCTCGTGAGCTTTTCTTCTCTCCATGCCTTGACTTTCCCCAAAACCGCATTTTAGTGCGAACCCTGCAGACAATACATGTTGATTAGGACAGCAATCATTTTAAAGGTGGCATAGAATGCATTGAGAGAATATTTTAAATTATTGTCTGATATTTACATAGAAGGTATGTAGCTTAGGTAAGGGGGAAAATGTCCAGAAACGGTTTTACAGGTCCATTTACAACCCTAGAATTTGACCCTAGAATGAAACAGTCAGTTTTTGCCTTATTTGGAAAGTTCATGAATAGTAATGAGGAGGTCTGCTCTGATTGGCTGTTTCTCAGCGTTGCTCATTTCAGTAGCACAAACAGATTTCTACTTTTCAGCATGAATGATGGAGGGATTAGGCATTCAGCCTTATATGTTTGAGCCTGTATCAGACGAAGATGCTGATTTTGTAGAACAATCTGTTGTTCTGAGATTGCACATCGACCCTTCTGAATGGGCAGGTATATGCAAATGTGGTGAGCGTAACTATTACGCCTCTAGACTGTTACAAAACGGTTTTGTTTGCATAATATATGCTTGTATACTGTGCATTTATTTATTATTTATTTTGTCTGATGAAGAGCCTGTGCGCTCGAAACGTCACATACTTGGCACCTGATATGCCAGATCTATTTTAATTAGCTAATAAAGATTTTTTGATATTTTTGGAGCTTAGGTGTTGCCGACTTTGTACTTACACCATCCATCATATATATATAAATTTTTTTTTTTTTGGTCGAGCACCCTTTTTTGAGACGGATGTGCGTGCTTTTGTTCCACTGTCACTATTTATTATGTATACATAAACACACATATATATTTAAGAAAATATGTTGTTTATATATTAAATGTATTTATGTATAATATAAAATAAAAGAATATGAATATATAAATGTATAAATGTAAATATTCTCAAAATATATGGTGAATGTGTGTTATTTATATATACATAATAAATATACACAGTACACATACATAAATAATGTAAATATACAACTTTTTTGGATGCAACACAATTTATTAAAATGTATTATACATATGTATATGTATATATACATACACACACACACACACACACACATATATATATATATACATACATATACGCACATATATATACACACACACATATATATATATATATATATATATATACATACATATATACACACACACACACACACACATATATATATATATTAATGCTGTCAAACTATTGGGATTAATTATAATAAATTATAATAAATTGTGTCGCATCCAAAACAAGTTGTATATTTACATTATACGTATATATATATATATATATATATATATATATATACACACACACACACACACACATACATATATATACTGTATATAAAAATCCGCTTTAAAAAAAACAAAAAGCAATTAGGACATTCTGTAATATCGGTTTCATGGGGGGGAGGGAACGAAATGAAATGAAAATATTTTAATCTTAACTAACAAACTAAGTGTCAAAAAACAAGCACCTTCCATCTGCATGAGAGTTCTTCCTTGCATCACTTTTGCCCAGCTCTCCAGATGACATGGTTTTATACATGTTCTTCTGCTCTTCATTGGCTGTGGCCGGCTGAAAGAGATCATTACATATAGTATGTAAGAGCAAAGGTCTCTCACTGGCAGTTATTGGTATGGCTTGTCTGTCAAAACCTTCTATATCACAATGTAAACCATTAAATTGACACTTTGCATTTTCCTTTCACTATTTTGGGGTAGGTAGTGTCAATTTAAAACATTTACTGTACAATAGGCACAAAGAGTAAGAACATGTGTTGCTCCTTAACATAGTCTGAAAGCACTAAGTGGTTAAATCAATTTCTTCTAAAACACTAATGCACTAAAACTAACCAGTGGCACATAATAAAAGTGCACTTTAAAGATAGCATATGACTAGGACAAAAAGTAAATCTCTTAACTTTTAAAAACAAAAACTAGATGGGTCATTCTACAAAACAGGTACCTTTTGTATAATTTAAATAATAAATACAGTAACTTATGTTTGTTTTCTAAACAAATCTAACAACTTCATTTTTATTATCATATATACAGTTGTCATCATTTGAAGTGGATCAAAACCTTTCGTAAATGTTGTCCTAAAATCTAAAACCAATATGCATTCTTGTCTTAGGACAACTTTGATGAACTTTTTTGATCCAATTCAAATGCTGACTATCATATTTGAATTTTATTTGGAAATGTTTCATTTAAAACACCTGATCTCTTATCCCAAGGTTGTCAAACCTGTTACCATTGTAACTATCCTTTATTTGAACAATTAACTATAATACAAATAATGTTTTAAAATGTTATGTACCTATTTAACTTTAAAAAAGAGGCACTGGTTTCATACAATGACCCAGACGATGACTGAATTCTACTGTATTGTTAACCAACAAGACTGGAAAGAGTAATTACTGGGAAGAGAGCTACAGAATAAGAATATGTGCCATGACTTTAGCCTTGGTGAAATATTGCAGAAGAGAAGACAGAGCTAGATGTTAAAGCATGCAGTACTCTTTATCCGAGGTGGCAGTGTAGAAAGCAGAATCTCACAGAAGGTCTTGCTTGTTCAGGAAGGAGCAATCTATTACTAGCTTAGCTGTTATGTCTAGTCAAGCAGTGTGGTCAGATTGTGAAGAGTGCCGTGGGTTAAACTTTACGCAAGATGCCATTTTACATCAGGAAAGAAAAGCAAACTTCTGATGGAAGCCATCCATATCTGTGTGGCTGGTTCATGAACCAATGTACTGAAGAAAACAGAAGTTCTGGGTGAATTGTTGCAAGAATTTTATCTATATTTTTGTGCTGATTGAAAATGCATTCAAATTAGGGCTGTCAAAGTGAACATAAAAGCTCTTGAGATATTTGCATCAAGAAAGAACTTTAAAAACAGGTTTTGATGACTAGTGGAAAAATTAACAGTGTTTTTGACAAATATATTAATAATGTCCAGTAACATGGTTTTGTGTGATGTTACAGTACTTCCACACCAATACGTGTCAGCATAATGTCCAAGAACACTGTTCTACTAGCCACTGAAACAAACAAAAAAGCTAGAAGGGATACTATGACTGGAAACTAACAATAAATTATTTTTTTGTTTTATTAATGTGTACACCTACCCCTTACAATGATGCAAATTAATTAATTATAATTAATTTAGTTGTTGTTGTATTGTGTGACAAAAATGACACTATATTAATGTGTGCAATATAAATATACCCAGAAGCAAGATAAATCTGACAAAATCTTTTGGGGAATGTAATGTAAACTAAAATAAAATAAACTATTAAATAAAATAAAACAAAACAATAATATATATATATATAATAATAATACAAAAATAATAAAAAAAAAAATTAGAAAAAGGTAGGTGTTGTTTATGGTTAAGGTAATATGTTGTTTTTATGTACAGCTAGATAAATAGCTGTATATAAATATATGTCTAGAAAAAAATGGCCCCTTTTATAGTAGATAGCTAAGTAAACTACTGTATGTATGTATTGTGGAAAATTCTGAATGTAGGATTAATCTGTATTTTTTTCAATATATAAATATATATATATATAAAAAAATTGTTTTTTTATAAAGCTGTATATAAAAACAATAGATGTCTAAAAAGAAAATGATAAGATAAGTTAAGCTACCATATGCATGTATTGTGAAAAATTCTAAATTTAAGATTAATCTGTATTTTTTCACTATTTACTACCTTTTTATATTGACAGCCCCTAATTAAAATGCAAATGATTCTTTGAATTTGTTCATTTTATTTTTATACAGTATTTCTGTGTGGATGAAGAAAAACACCCGCCATCACAGATGAGAATAGTTTTCAAAAGGTGTTTCAGCATCTGTGGTTGAAGACTATGTCCTTCAACTGGATAGGGAGTGTAGAAGCATTTCAGGTGGTCAGTAAGGCGATCTATCAGCTTCTTCTGGAGGAGTTAGCTGTAGAGAGAGATCTTGCTGCTGGGCCTGCTTGTGCTAGCACAGACCATTAAATTACCATTTCAGAGTCACTGTGACAAGCCTCTAGTGCGCTCTCCTCTGAGTCCTGCTTGGGGAGGGGTGTGCTAGGAGACAGAGGGGTCTCATCGTACTCCTCCTCCTCTGACTCCCCCTCTCCCGTGGCGTTTGAACCGCGGGTCAAGAAGTCTGAACGTGTCCGTGCCATTCGGGCTTTTTTATGACCTGGTCGACCAACCTAGTCAACCAAATAATAAAACAAATGAAGATGCTCCACCCTACATTAAGGTCAGGTAACCCCACCAAGTCCTCGTGTGGCAGAAAGAGCTCAACGACAAATTTATTCAACAATGAAGAAAAAAAATCCTGTTATGGATACTGTTATGACCTAAAGTGTCAATTGCTACATCTCTCACCTCATTCTTAGTGGATTTGTAACCCAATAGGCTCACTTCATTCTGGACTCCTGTGCTTTTCCCTTGATTGACTAAGTCCTTATCCAACCTAGAACAAATTCAAACAAAGAAGTTTAGATTACTCGCTGCCATCATTTACTTACCTTTATATAGATCCAAAATCATATGAATTCCTTTCTTTAGCTTTTTGTGCAGAATAGACTGGAATTTAAAAAGTGATTATTCACTGAATATCTTATCTTTGAGCATATTTAAGTTTCATGACAGGCTTAAAAGATTTTAATATTGTCATTGTTTATTCACCCTCATGTCATTCCAAACCAATGATAAAGAAAAGAAAGACTCGGGAAGAAGAATTTGTTAAATACATTTTGTTATTATTGTTTTCTTCGAGCACAAAAAGTATTCTTGTAGCTTCAGAAAACTATGGTTGAACGACTGATGCCACATGGACTGTTTTACCAATGTCTTTGCTTCATGGCTGAACCTTAGAACACTACAGTTGCATTGCTGTCTATGGAGGGTCAGAAAGAATTTAAATTTTTGTGTGAACTAACCCTTTAAATGTTAACAGCTTGTCTATTCCTCACACAAAGCTAAAACCTGACCCAAGTAAAGGACAAGTTGGAAATTGTATTTTTGCATTCAGCAGAAGAAAGAAAATCAGGATTGTATGGCGAGTATCATTTACATTTTGCAATTAGCTATTTATCAACTGGGCACCCTGAGGTCAAGCTCATCACTTACTTTGAAACCTTGGCCTTCGGAGAAAAGAACATGTTTCCAGGCCTCTCTGACAAGTTGATGTTGACATTCTGAGTGGACGGTTTCATATTTATTCTCTTTCTGGCCTCATCCCCTCTGGACTCCAGAGTCAACTTTGGTGCCCACCCTTCTGATACATTGCGGCTGTCTTTAGTTTGGCCTCTGAAAATGGATGGAGTAGCTTCCTTTTCCGGGACCAGCGGCTGGGAGCTGAGGTCAGGCTCTGGCTGAGCTAAAGGAGCAGGGCCTTGGTCTGTGAATAATCTATCTGGCTTTCCTCCTGAACCTTCTTGTCTGCTCTGCTCGATCCTTTGCAGAGCTTCGACCCTCTGCTTCTCATACCTCTCCCTCTCATGCTGGGCGTTGTGCTCACGTTCTTTTTTCAGGATGTGTTTCTGCTGACGGATCTGCTCCATCAACTCTTTTTCATATTGTTGCTGCTGATGTTTCTGACGCTCTTCCTTGGCCTCATTAAGCTTCTCCAGCCTTTCCAGAACATAAAGGGTTTCGCTGCTAGGCTGTGCAGGGCTTGGCAGCTCACTGGTTTGAGCAGCACTGTCTTTGACCTCTGGAAGCTTCACATCTGCTTCACTTAAAAAGCTTTCCTTCTGCATGCTAATAACCACAACCATTGGTCTCCGAGTGGACTCTTTCCTCTCTTTCGTTGGTTTGCTGAGGCCATCAGCGCACAGGGTGGCAGAATTCATGGTGGACTTCACAATTAGAGAGGTGGTTTCTGCTGGAGGGGAGTAGAAAGTTGGAAGCGAGTTCTGCATTTTGGGAGGTTCAGGTTGGCCAACTGGTTTTGACATTATATCAGGTGCTGGAGTGTCAAAGGGCAAAGCGGACTCAGGAATGTTGGAGAACACATCGTGCTTGTCAGGTACAGAAGGAGAACCAAGGTCCTCTGGTTCAGCACAAGGTGCCTTGTCTTTGAAATAGTCATCTATATTGAGTAGCTCAAAGCTGCCCTTGGAGCTCTGGCTGTCTGGAGTACCCTGAGGAGTTTGAGGGATCTCGCTGACCAGCTCCATTGACCAGCGCCTTTCTTCCGAAGGAGACGTGCCTCCAGTGGAGCGCACTTTGAGAAGCTCCAAGCTGAATTTGGCCTGTTCCAACTCTCGCATGCGTCGACTCTCCCGTTTGGCCCGGGACTTCTGGTTTGGATCCTCTAGAGTCTGCGGTCTTTCTCGGATTGTCACTTCCGATGTCGGTTGTACTGATGCAGTACTCTCTGGCACCATCTCTTCTAAAACATCTCCTCCAGGCACCTCTACTGAAGTGATGAGGGTCTGTTTGCTCCAGTCCTGCACCTCGCTGGAGTCTTCCCATATGCTTTGATCCAAACCCATGTCTCTCAGCTTGCCCTCTTCTGGTAACAGACTGGTCTTTCCATTTGGCAGCTGAGAGGATTTAAATCTCTGCTCTTGAAGTTTTCTAAATCTGAAAATTTCAAAAGACAACTTCTTAGTAGGAAGATAGGATACGTGTTTTTTAAAAAATGTGTTTTTCAAAAATCCCATAAGCTTTGCAGAAAATCATGATGCTAATGTATATACTAGATTAGGATGCTTCATGCTTCATGAGATGGCCACTTATATACTTTACATTTTTCAACAATGTACTATACAGTAAACAACAACTAATATATGTTTACATTTCCCAATTATATAAATAAAAATATAAGTATAAGTTCTTATACAACTCTGCTGTTAAACCAAACAGATTTTTGCTTGGCAGCCTACCACTATGAACCCTGTATTAAAAGCATTAGACTGATATATCCCAGACCAACAGAACTATACTTCTGCAGAAAGGGTTGTATCATACCTCTGCCTTGCCAGATAGCCTCTACCCGCTGTTTGTAGGCGGAGAGTGATGTCCCGCTGCCGGAGGTAGAGTTCTCTGGCCCTGTGTCTTCTCCATGCAGTCTGGATCTGGAGGGCTGCCCGCCCCCGCCAATACTGCCTCCAGTTTCTCTGGATCACCACGGCTGCCTCCCTCCAAAGCAGGAGTCTACGCCTCTCTTTAAAGCCTCTCCAGGCTGACTGGATACAAACCGCTGCCCCCTGCTGGACATACTCAAGCCTGCTGTCCCTCTGTGAGGACTGACAGCTCCTCCACCATTTCTACAGGAGAAAACAGCACAACACAGTGGGGATTTTTTAATAAAAAAGTTACTCCAAACTATTTGGTGTTTTTTGGTGTGTAAAATGTTTTAGAACAGACAGGAATGCACAAAACTAAACAGTCTTATTAGAAAAACATAATCTTATGAAATAACAAAACTTTAGTTAAAACATGGAAATGCCAAATTATTTAAAAAAGGATCAATACATAATTGCAATCAGGTTATCCTTTTTCTTTCTTTTTTTTTTTTTTTTTAAACATCCAGTGTTTGACGGAACAAATAATTTCCTTTTAGAGTTAACATAATATTTATTTAATACTAAATCCTTTATTTCTGTAAGTGCCTCCACTGTTTACATGCCACAAGCCTAACCCAAATACCACAGGCACAGTTCCCACACCTTCTGCCCAATGAACAAATAATCTTCTATTCATTTTCAGTCATTCAGGATGGACATAAAAATTTTTTAATAATAATAATAAGTAAAAAAACAAACAAAAAAAAAACACTGATTAAATATTTTCACTGAAATTATATATGTATATAAAACATTTTCTATCTCTCTCTTAATTCCAACTGAAATTAAATCTATAATTTAAGATTATGTTTATTAAAAAAAAAAAAAAAAAGAAATCTTAGAGGTACCTGTATCTGAGAAGCCGCCTGTCTCATTCTGAGATAGTTTCTTCTCTCCAGAAGAGCTCTGAATCGTCGCTGAAGATTGATGATTCTACGCAGCACCTCCTGATGGAGCAGGTCTTGTAAACGCAGACGCTCCGTTTCACGGAGGAACACCTGCCAAACGCAAGCATGGACAAAGAGACGCGTCACACGCATGCAATACTGTACATTTCCAACAAAGCTAACCATGAATGGACCGTATGTGTCATCCCAAAGGCATCAAAAAAAGTTAGACTCAAGGAATTTAATTAAGTCCTATCACTGGCAGAGGCTGAAGGTTGATCATACCATGGTACGGCCCACTTGGAACCCTTCGGGAGTGATAGCCACCCGGTGCAGGTACCGTCTGATAGCTTCCTGGCTGGCCTGGTTGGTACCCTCTGGTAACAGAACATGGAAGTGTCGAGCGAAGTCCTGGAGGGCATAACACAGAGACTTTACACCACACCACCATAGCGATTTTTTTTTTTTTTTTTTTTTTTTGATGGCACACATACAAAAAGTCTTTTTCTTTCTTGAAGCATCCAGGAAGTGACATTTCTCATTAAGGTTTAAAAACTGGGCAGATTTCAGAACACTAACATCACTGTGAAGGCATGCCTTATTGAAGTCTCCGTCAATGCAGCCCACTGGGGGTGGACAGTCTGGGAGGCAGATGCCGTTGTGTATGCAATTATTCCTGTCCACTTTTACTGCAGACTATAGTGAGCCTCTGTGAAGTCAGCTAACTACACCAGCTTCATATCTCACAGAAAAGACTGGGGGCGGAAACACTCAGGCTTCATAAAAAGACACTTGAGCACACATCATCAAGATGGAGAACTTAATGAAAATAAGTCAGTGCTAAACAGCTGCTAGAGTGGTTGTTAATGTTTTCTATAATGAATGCTAAAACTGTAATGATAAAAAACAAATTTTGAGGCTGTATTACAGAAACTAGCTTTTGACTTAAGACTTGAAAAAGTTCAAATATGGCTTAAGAGTGTGTATTTGTGTGTCCATTCCACTGTTTTCCTTTTTTTTCCCCTTGCGTGGTACTAACACTCAATACAAACCCATTTTCTTAACATAACAGTGCTATTTCTCCTCTTTTTTAGTTTTAATTAAGTGTATGTTTTATTTTGTGAGCAGTCTGTTGTGTATAATTTTGGGTAACTCTTTATTTTAGAGTCTCTTAACTAGTCGCTTATTAACATGCATATTCCTAGAATATTTGCCAATTATTAGTAGTAATTAAGCACATATTAATGCCTTATTCTGTATGACCTTAATCTACATTCCCAATCCTATTCAATACCTAAACTTAACAATTACCTTACTAACAATTAATAGGCAGTACATTTTTAATTTTGATATTCAGCTTTAAAAAAAAAAGGAGAAATAAATGAATAAAAAAGAGAAATGGATACAAAGGTACACATACCCCTCAAGTCTCACATTCATGTAAAGGCCATTTTACGTAATACCCAAAATAAGAAACAGTAATAGTGAGGCTCGCCTTAGAAAACACTTTTAATTATTGGAAAGAGAGCTGATGATCTGTTTGACTTTCAGTCATAAGTGATCCAATGTGCAAACTAATCCTATTTGTATCATCTACATGATGATACAAATAGGAAAGTGGCCAAAACAACAGAATCATCCCCAGAAGGCCACACCCAGGAAAGGAAGTGAACAACTGAAAACAACGATTTCAATCTTTGGAACTCCAGAAGATGAAAATGAGGATCAGAAATGATGCTGATCAGTGTATACCATCATTTAAATTACTATTTTTTTTTTTTTGAAGTTTACACTTTTATTGAGCAAGGAAAGGATGCATTTAACTGATTAAAAGTGACAGTATAGACTTTTACATTTTCATCAAAACATTTTACATTTTACAAATTCAGAAAAAATTCCACAAAAAAGGTTTACATCATTGATAATATCAATAAATGTTATAAAAATTCAGCTTTGCATCACAGAAATAAATTACCCACTGAAATTTAGTGCTGTCAAACAATTAATTGCATCCAAAATAAACGTTTTTATTTACCTAATATATGCAGTGTATATTTATGATGTATATATAAATACACACACACACACACACACACACGCATGTATATTTTCAGAAAAATCATAAATATGCACAGCATATTAATTGTTAAGATATTAATCGTTTGACAGCCCTAATTTAAGCAGAAAAGTTATTTTAAAAAGAGTAACAATGATTCAAAATACTACTGCTTTTACTGTATCTTTTAGTTAAGCATTAGAGATCTCTTTGTAAAACATGAGAAGAAACCTTTACTCTATATGTGCATTTGTCTCACCTGAAAAGTGTGCTTGATACTGTAACCAGATTGTCGGATACGCACTGTTTCCAGCATGCCCGTGTAGCGAAGCTGTCTCAGCACCAGGCCATCATTAAAACGCAGAGGGAGCTGAAAAGCAGCAGGGATTTGTGTCAAACAAACACAGAAATGGAAAAAGTCTATAAATGACATACTGTACAGTAGGACCAACACACCTTTTCAGCATTTGATCGTATGCACTTCACAAAGTACGGCTCAGACTGACCCAGCGTCTCCATCAGTTTGTTGAGAGAGGCCTTAAATGAAGTAAAACGCCAGAAATAAATAAACAAGTATTTGTTTAGGTTACAAGATATTTCACATTCGTACACAATGTACATGGCAGAAACAAGCTGTATGTTATCTGCATTACTTTAACTGGCTGTAGCTATAGTGTATAGTAATGCACAAGTTCAAATGTGGCTCTCTTCCCCGCCCCCTTTACTCCTATCGTTTTCTCTTTATTCTTGATTGTAAAGGTTAGTATCAAAAAACTGGAATATTTCACTCAGTAAGAACATTTTACATTTAAAAGAAATACAAAAATATATTTCAAATGAAGACCATGAAGTCTATTTTAGAACTTCCAATATTGTAAATGTCAAAGTCTATATATTCCAATAAAAAAAATATATTTCATTCCAAAGTTGCAAAAAATATAGCACCTGACATGCTAATGTTCAAGAGCTTTGAAAAACCTTTATTGTGTGTAGAGAGATGTCTCTCCATCTCTACACAGGGGGAAAGCGGCTGTTTTGGTGGTCAGGAATTCACTCTCCCTTCCCAAAGTGAGAGCCACACAGAACAGGATGTGGGAAGTGAGGTCATCCACACATTTGTGCAGGCCTGCTGCCAGACGCCCCAGAACTGCAGAGCGAGTGAATGTTTACAGCTCTCCGTCTCAATCTGAGACACTAGAGAGAAATGTAATTCTTTGCCAGCGAAGTGAATTGTCAAACAGTGCTGCGTTTTTACTGTACAGCTCCATTCACTTTCATGTCACATGGGATTGGAGTTTTTTTAAAAAGAGATTTCAACATTTTTTTCTTGACAATTATTAATTTAACAGATGAATGTTGCATTAAAAAACCTGGAAATACTTTTGTGGTTTTCCCAGCTAGCTAAATTGCACTATGATAAACCATTATTTAATAAGCATTTATATGTTTAAATGCTTAGAAAATCTAAGTTATATTATATATAAATATATTTTTCTTAAATATATACATGCATGTTTGTGTATTTGCATATACATAATATTACTGTGTATAATTTTTATTCAAATAAAAAGTTATTTTGTATGTGATTAATCACAATTAATCATTTGAAAGCACTAAATGATATGCATTTAAAATACATAAAATGCTATTTTAGTAAGACAAAGAAGTCAAAATTGTATTTCATTTGAAAGTTTAAGTTTATGGTAGTTCAGAAAAAAATACCTTCATGCATATCCACTGTTGCACACCGTTATCAGAGGTGGATGAAGTACACAAATCAAGTACTTGAGTAAAAGTACAGATACATACAATGAAATATTACTCCAGTAAAAGTACTCCTTTTATAATTTTACTTAAGTGAAAGTACAAAAGTACTCGTTTTTTATGTACTTAAGTAAAAAAGTACTGATATATTTATTTTGCAATTGTATACAGTCTACTTTATTTTATATAGCACATATTTTTTATGATCTTACTGCTCAAAATACCTGAGATTTTTGACGAGTGTGATGCAGTAATGTTCACAGTGAAGTGAGGCAATGTAATGTATTAATGTATATTAATATATATTATAATGTAATATATGTAACAATTTACCTCAGAGAAAATGGAATAAATAATTTTTAACCGCTTAATTTTCACCAGTAAGAAAAAAAGTTTTTTTTTAAAGTAATTAATTCGACTAAAATTCAACATTAGTAACTTACTTTATGCATCATCGGTCGTGTGCGTCAGTTGTTCAGTTCACTGGAGACTCGCTCTGAACGGATCGTTTGAATCAGTGAGCTGTCGAATCGAGAACCCAGTGCAATCGGATCTTCCCAATTCGAGAGTGAATCGTTCGGTGTAATTTGCGAACCAGGTTCATTTATACGAATCAGTTTGTTAATGAATCGCTCGTCTGCGTCTCGGAGCATGTGATATATGAGTAACAATATGTTTTATGAAATGTAGTAAAGTAAAAAGTACGATCTTATCGTTAGGAATGTAGTGAAGTAAAAGTTGCTAAAAATAAAACTACTCCGGCAAAGTACAGATACTTGAAATATGTACAGTACAGTAACGAAGTACAACTACTTTGTTACTGTCCACCACTGACCGTTATTATCTGAAGTAAATCAACTAGAGAGATTGAAAAGTCTATTTTAGGAGAGTTTAATGTCTAACTTAATTGAATTTAGTTAAGTCCACAGGACCAAAAGCGAACATAAATGTAAAACTCACAACAGCGCTGACAACAGTAATACACAGAGGCCCAGCTAATTCAATATACTGTAAATTGCATGAGTTCAGACTCTGGGTACGTAAGGAGATGCTGTCCAGATAAAAGCAGCCATATGACAAATCTGAACCACATCATATGATCTAAAATGTCATGAATCACAGACTTTCACAAGCGCTTGGATTTTTTGTTTAACCAAAACAAAAGAGTGGGTATGACAAAGCAAGTAAAAGCGTAATTGCATCAAAGACAGACATGATGTCATTAATTTGGGCTTTTTCTGAGGCTAATAAAACAGAGCTGTACAGGGTGGAAATTACACCACACTTACACAACATAGTCATGATTCAGAATAGTCTTAAGAGCGAGCGAGATCTGACCTGGAACTGGGCACTGATACTTGGGGGTTTCTTTTTCTTGTGCAGGTGCAGCAGGGATTTTGTGATGCGGTCGTGTAACGTCAGGTTACTCAGGTACTTCAGAGACTTGACATCCAGTAAGTGCTGCAGAAACAGACACTTCAACATGAGACACAGTCAGTCAGGTATAAGCTTACAAAAACTAGTTAAAAAATTTAACTCCATTCATGGAACACAAGAAGATAAGTCAATTCTGTATATGGCAAAACAAAAATCGATATCCTAAAAAAAAAAAAAAGTCACATAACACAGCTAGCAAGCTCTTAAAAGAACTAAAACAGACAAAAATTACAAAATTATTACAACAATATTCCAAGTATTCTGAAGCGGGAAAAGACAACAATTAAAAAATTGGTCAAATTCTATTAGTACTTAACACAACTTGGGCACTTTGCAAATATAAAACAAAACACCAGATAATGATAACATGGTGACAAGATTTGTTACGAAAAGTTAAGAAAAGTATGAAAAGGATATGTTATGTGATTCGTACCTTAGGAAGACTGGGCTTCATTTTATAGTTTTTATTTCTCCTGAAAAAAGCATAAATAATAGTTATGCTATTCTAATACATTCTTGTATCTGATGACAGTAAAAGTAAAAAGCTGTGTAGCGCAGAGTGAAAGAATCTCACATAAGGATGCCATGGGCTCGCTCCAGAAGTTTACTGCTGGTGGAGTTGACGAAGATACCGTCCTCTTCACTGAAAGACCCAGCAGAGAACAGGCGACTTTGTCTGCCAGGACGCCCATTCCATCCCTCTCTGAAAGGGAAAATAAACAAAACAAAGAATTTGAAACACATATCTCATATCTCCAACTCTCTTAACTGCAAAAAAACTAAATTTAAATGAAATGTGTAATGTTCGACTTCATTCATTATGGCTACTTTCTATTCAGTCAATCAGACAGAATACAAACCGTTATATAAGAAACGTACATTTTATGTTACAGTTTGGGTTCCATTTGAACATAAATAGGGATGTTTGCAAGCACTAATTTTCATCAGTTGCTATGAATTCAATCAAATGTAAAATTCTGATTCGGACTAAAGATACACTGTATCCATATGATCTCTGAACATTGCAATCTATTCACATTTTTGTTCATGTTTGCAGAGAAATCCATGTTGGTAATGTCATTTGAGCTACTCGATTTTGCCTTGATGACACAAAAAAAAAGAAAGTTGACATACTGCATGTGTCCAAAGATGCTTTTATTTAATTCATGTTCACATGCAACATGGCACTGCTCATGTGTGCAAGGTATTTTTGAATCCAATTCATAAAATAGTCAGATTCAGTCTTTTACATGTCTGTTTTTCTCTGCTGAAAAAAACATTTCAGGTCCTTTCCAATCCAATCAAAGTTTCATGTCAAGCTTATTTCGAACTGATTAAAGCGTTTACATGAAGACTTTTCGGTTCAACTGAGCCATCAGTCGGATTATAAATATTGGGAGCATGTAAACACAGCTACTGTGGCTTATCTGCTCATGCATTTTAAATTAGATTTTCAGGCAGATAAGTTTGTATAAATGTGTATGTGTATGCATGTATGCATTTATGTATATATATATATATATATATATGGGTGATTCTATAATTGTGGGTAAATTTGGTGTCCCTGCAAAAATAAAGTTGTTATTTTCTCAGCTTTTTTTATTTTTATTTTTTATATGGTTATACTTTTTATTATTTAAATGTATTTATTATTATTATTTACTAACTGTTATGAATTAAAAGATGTTACAGTCCATAACAATATATTAATTTATGTAAAAAGTGAATAGTAATCATAATTTCTTCTTGTCCTAATTTTTTCCATCCTGTATCAATGTGCAACTGGTACATTTCTTTTGGCAAAATTTTATTCATTTTATTTATAAAAGTCGTAAATAGTTAGTTACTTAATTCTACAACATTAAATTTTCTTCTTAGAAAAATGTGTCCCTAAATCTTGTGTCAACTCTGTTACCATACCATATTAATCTCTCAGAATTGTTTCAGGAAATAATGTCACTTTCACTCACTGATAAAATCTGAAGCACTGAAAAGTATGCTCTCTCTGAGAAAAGCTTTTAATCTAACAGAACTTCTTACCAAGAGATATTTTGCAGATTGTCAACTCTGTTACCACAATATCAAAAAGGAAAACAGAATTTATTACTAATCTCACATTTAAATCATGTTTTCATTATTGTCATCTTTTCTTAGCATTTATGCCAGCAAGTGAAGATTTTGGAAAAAATAAAATAAAATTGTCAATTCTGTTACACATTGTCAGCATTGTTACTCTACCTTGGTAACAGAGTGTGAGGGTAAAAGACAGCGACACCAAATGTACCCGCAATTATAGAACGATTCATGTATATTAAAACACAATGGGGGGAAAAAAAATAGTCAAATTAACCAAACAAAAAAGGGAGGGGGCAAAAATAATTTTATGGCAGTATTCTGTGTACAGGAGGTCACTGGAGCATGTGGTAATAGACTGTGGAGAGCAGTTACCCATCAGCCTAGGGCCTGTCCTCCAAATGAGCAAATAACTCCGCTCTTACATCACACAGGAAGCAGCTGCTCTTTCCTGGTGTTTAATGGTCACTTAGTAACCCAAAAAGTGTGTGGGGTTGCAAAACAGATTAGGGGGACTTTACAGTGCAACAAAAGCTCTGTTGTGAGCTGGGCTCTTGCCACTTGTTCTGGATATCAAGACTAATCTCAATGCCATGCAGTCATTAACAAAGCATGAATCCGAGAAGGCCGTGGGTCGTCCTCCGGGTATCTGTGGAGCTCTAACTCTACACCCACACAGAGAACTTAACAAGCCGTGTCAATACTGACCAGGGGCTCATCGTACACGCTTCATTTCCCCCTTCGAACAAAAAAAAGTATCAGAACACTACAGAGAGGGGATTTCACAATTACAGTACTTACAGTAGAAACAAAAAATATGCAAGTTCTTCAGGAAAATGTTATGAGTGTTAGCAGAATGCCATATGTGGGCTATCTCATCAGAGAATGAGATGCGTCGTACACACCTGCGCTGGAATTATTATTATGCGGGATATAAGTGGTACTGTACAATTTGTAGAAGTTATACTTTTGATTATTGCATTAGGTATCTGTGAGGGAAACAGGACAGATGGTGGTCATATGTGAGGTGTTCTCACCGTTGATTGAGTGTGTTGCTTCCCTGTAGATCAGACAGTGGAGTCCGAGGATTCCTCCGGTTCACACCTGAAACACAGCACAAACCTGTACAACCAGACTGCCCGAAGACACTTGGGTAATATGGAAAATGAGTAAAGGTTTAAGAGAGGACTGTGTAATGGTTCTCTTGAGAATAAGGCTGATGATACATGGGGCACATTTTTAAGCAATTATGCCTGGAAGTGTTTGTTTTTTTCTGAGCAATGTTGCTTGGGTGCGCTTTTCCATTGAGAATGGGTAACAAATTTCTGTATATTGTGGGTCCAGAGTCTCACCCGGTTTCCCAAAAAGTTGCGCCTTGTATCATCAGCCTAACAGGATGTGATGTTGATTAATTCACTGCTGTTGATGAAGTGAAACATTTAACCATTCAATTAGAGGTGATTTACTTGAAACATGCTTATGTGAACCAGTTTCATATGACACACACCCACACGGTTTCTGGGTTCATACATCCACATACAAAAACACCTGGAGACTTTCATTTTAGTACAACTAAAGCTGGGTGATATATTGAAAACATACCATGTATTTGCAATATTTTTGTTGGTGATTAAATACACAGTCATCTTATTTGATTTTCAAAAACATGAAGATTTGCTTAATATTTGCTAACCCTTAGGACATTCAATTTAGAGTTGAGCACTAATAAACTCATACAAAAAAAAAAAAAAACACTTCAACCTAACAACACACACTGTATGTCAATTACTCGTTTTAAGATCTAGAATATATCACTATTTTGAGGTTTAAAATATCAATCTTTTTTTACCTGAATTATAATCACCCAGCCCTACAAAATGAATTATGAGGGAAAGTTTCTAACAGGTGGGAATCATAAATATTTTTTGATTCTTGTGTTTTTGTGTGCAGTCTGCAATCTGAGCTACCTCCATCAAGCAGACCTATCGTGAACCCGCCGTCCTCGGAGGGCAAGAGAAACGAGTGTGTAGTCTGAGCTGGAGGGGTGCTGGGGCGTGAGTGCTCAGAACAGGGGCTCCAATGAGGGGACAGTGGTGGGCTGCCCAAGAAGCATGCATGCTGGACTAAACCCATAGAGAGGGGTGTTAGTGAAAGACAGGTGCCCAAACTGACATCATGCAGGAAAGCAAGACAGGTGCAAGACGGATGGGCAGAGACATGAGGGCAAGCTCTGAATCAAATCAATGATTCTGTTATACAGTACATGTGTATCTGCAGAGCTATGCGTTAATATAGCCGTAACAGTAAAATTTAACAGGGTCCTCATGTCTTGGCCCGGGGTGCATGGAGTGAGGAGACGAGATGATGGAAAGGCAGCCTTACTGTATTTCTCCTCTTTGCACCTCTGCAGGATCTCTAAGCTTCTCTGATGCACAGGGTGATGCAGAAAACTAAAGCTATCCACACTTTTCACAACTGGAGCAGCAGCGTCATGCCCTTAGGAAGCCAAAAAACAAACAACACAAACAAGAAAGAGAGAAGAAAGAGAAAAAAAGATTAAATAGAGAGAAATTAGATGTGCTTGTCTACGCGAAGCTAAACCAGTGTAAAGTCACATGATATACTGTAGACCGAATATGACTGTGATTGTTGGTGTTCACACTTAAAAATCCGATTTGGGCAACAGTGAAATGCAGGGAATGAGATCTATGTGAAGGGCAACCTATAAGACAGTGGGCAGCATTTATGGTTCAAACTAGATTGCTGAAACTCCACTCTATGTGAGGTATCAAAGCATTAATATAAACCACTAAGGTTCAAACTGTTGTAATAAAAGAAAGAAATATAGATACTGGAAAGCTGGAGAGCAGGGCAATAGAAAACAAGCAAGAGGCGCTGGGCTAACACGGCATGGTTAACTAACAAACATACACACACACACACACAAAATTGCATGTGTGTGTGTTGTCATAGAGTGTAACAGTCATGACGTCTAACTACTCTTTTTACATAATAGCAAAGACTGTTATTCAGCTAAATGTGACAAAACATATAGCCCCCCTTAAAATAAGGGACTATAATCCATGTGAGAAAATCCTGATGTGTCAAAATACTGTGCAAAATCTCAGGGACCCAGAGGGGTAGTCATTTGTAATGCCTGACCCCAAAAAAACTAAACAAAAATAGTTGCTGCAACCACAAAAATAAATAAAACAAGAAAAATTCCATTGCGATGCCTAAAAAAAGTACACACTACAGTCCAAAAGGCCAATAAGATTGTCTTTTTTTTTCGGTAACACTAGAATACAGTAAGTGCAGTAACACTTGTTATATGTTAACCATTAACTACAACTTTTGCTTCAATAAATTCTTAATTTGCTGCTTATTAACAGTTAGTAACGTAGTAGCAGAATAAGACATTAATATGTGCTTAATTAGCACTAATAAGTTGCTAATATTTTAGTAATATGCATGCTAATAAGCAACTAATAGGTGTAACCATAAAATAATCTTAGTTATAGTTTCTTTTAACAGTATATAAATGAATCAAATGTGACAGTATAAACATTTATACTTCAAATATCTGTTCTTTTGATGATATTCATCATAAGAAGAAATGTTTTCTCAGCACTTAAAAGAAGAAAAATGTGGCAATACTATATGCGGCAGCATGATATTCTGTGTTTTGAATACAATACTAACATTAACTAATTAAAAAAAATGTATAGACCAGCTGCAGCCTTAAGTATTTAATGCAATATATAATTCAGAATAAAACATTAACCCAAGTAGTTTGATGGGTAGAACTAAATCGATCAAAATGTATTTGTATGATTTGTAGCAAGGCACACAACTAAACCCCAAAACTAGTATTTTTAGCCACGGAATCTTTTACTGTTTTACGAAGGGTCTTGGATTTGGCACAATAAGAAAAGAATATATCCTTTATATAAACATTTTATATCCATTTACAGTGGCACAGTGTGACAAGTACTGCTTAATAATCAGTCATACAAAGCATGTGATCAGAAAAAAAAAGTACAGGTAACCTTTAATTTGACTCACCGCTGCGTTTTTCCACATGTCTTTTCCCAGCGTCCCTGAAGGCTACCATGGCTCTAAAATAAGCCCTGAGTACAGCCCAGCGGAAGGTGGCCACTGGGTCAATACCGATCAGACCACAGATGAAGGCGTTCTTACTGCTTTTGAGAAGCGCGACGATGTCTGGCCTCATGTGGTCCGTGTTCTTCTCTCTGAAGTCCTGGGACAGCAAGTCATGCAGACAGTCAGAGAACTGCCCCGTTATTACATCCAACTCTATTAGCAAACAATACAGGCTCATCTACTCAATAAAACCAATGAAACATCAGTGAAGACAGAAAGTGAGGCCTGCAGAGCTCCATTATGTAACGCATGAACAGAGGCCTTATATTGTAAATAAGAGGATCAGCTACTCATGACTGTCAAACTCTGCCAAATTTAAGCCGGGTGTACACCGTGTGATTTTTTTTCCTGTCTTTTATGATTGGTGCTTGTCAAATTGTACGCTACGACTTATCTTGGATAAAAGCCAATGCAGAAACCAAAGCATGAACTTGTCTTTTAAGTCAGAATGTTTGATTTTTGGAAAGTCTTTGGTCTTTATTGAAAAACCCAAGCAAGTTATTGTTGCCAAAAAACATTTTATATACATAAAAAGTCTTTATGAGAAATGAGTGTGAAGTTCCTGATCTTTCAGTGTACTGAAGGTACACACTGCCAACATTGATGTGTTAAAATACAACAGCCCAGAGGGCCAGTTGAGCAGCATACGATGCTGGGATTTCACACAGTTACTCATTACTGTCATGTTTATGGTGACATGAGTGACAATCTGAGAGTTACTCATTATATACTATAAATATACAGTCATGTGACGAAGACAACACATCCTCTTTACATTCAGTGTTGTAAAGGTAAACAGCAATCAACTAGGCCTATGTGTAACCAGTAGTGACTGTATTTTTGGAAGAATGTTAACTGGGATTTTGGCACACACATATACATACTGTACATACAAGCATACAGTACTTACGTACACACACACACACACACATATACACATATATATATATATATATATATATATATATATATATATATATATATTAGGGCTGGCACGGTT
>JAUCMS010000127.1:25549144-25564665 GCA_032357445.1 Enteromius radiatus
GAAAAACTTTTATTTTGGATGCGATTAATCGCGATTAATCGTTTGACAGCTCTAATATATATATATATATATATATACATACATATATGACAGAAAAATTAGGGATGCACCAAAATGAAAAATCTTGGCCGAAGCCAAACAAAATGTAACACTGGACTGTAGGCTGAATACTGACCACAGGCTTTCGCATTTTTTCACCACTGAATAAATTAAAGACTTAAAAAACTTATTTAACACTAAACATTTTCTTAAATATACCTATAACTATACCAACAAAGCACAATTTAACTTCAAATATTTAAGTTTTTGGCCATTTTTATTGGTGCGGACACTTTTAAATGCTTTTACACTGCTGGCATGTTTGCTGCATTACCATAAGCCTATATTTGATCACATCACTTCATTGTTCTGTATAATTTATTCAGTCTTTTTCGAAAAGACATTTGGTGCATCCCTACGAAAATTTTTTAAAAATATATATAAATAAAAAAGGAAAGAAAAAATCTGTTAGATAACAAATCCTAAGTAAGTCTACATAGTAAATGCTATTTTCAAATACTGTAAATATAGTTTCATGTCTCTAAAAATACATGATTACTTTGCAACAGCACTGCAATTGGCTGCTGTTGATGCCTTTAGTCAGTCAAGCGCAAAAAGCTGTGTGCAAACGATGGCTACACTTGAGCTGAAAAATATTACAATGGGTTGAAACTGAACTTCAGCTGAGCCCTGAATGTTTAACTAAATTATTCTATTCAATTTAATCAAGTAAGCTTGTGTGGCCTGACCTGTCTGTGTTCATTCACTTGCTCTGACTTCCTCTCAGGCTTTACTCGAACCAAAATTTTTAGCAGAAATGTTCAAATGAATTTTACATAACAGCAGGGGCCCAGTCAGTGTGGCTGAATATATCCCATTACATAATGTCTCCATCCATAATTTAAAGATTAAAGCAGTGAGAGCCGCAGAAAGACAGGGTGCGTCTCTGTCAGATAAACTCATATTCCTGCTGTGTAATGTAATTGCTGTCAGGTGACTCACTGGGGCTCCACTGTCATCTTTTTGAAGTTAACGCCCCTGCTAACATCCAGCACTCATTCTTCAGTACAGAAATGATTTTACCTTGGCTGATTCTTCCAAGTCTCTTTGGTTGAGCAGCGCGTGATTGATTCGGAACACAATCCAATCAAAAAGGGCACTGTAGAGGGACTTAGCCATGGAGTCCCGCACAGTCACAGCCTGCAAAAGACCATCACCCAATCGATTTAATTATCATGACAAGAGACCTTTATAACCAACATAGATGTAAAAATGTGATGATGTAATGCAAATATATTCACTGCAAATATATTCACTACTTGGCCAAAAAAAAAAAAGTGGAACCACTATTCTAGCAAGATAAACCTCTTGTAAGGCATTATTTGTTTATAGTAACATGTCTATGAGTTGTCTTAGCAGTGAATAATAACGTTTAGACTTCGTTATGCTCAGCATATCATCACATCCTGTCTTGGTCATGACATGCAATATCGCAAACACATAATAGTTAACCATCGCAAAACTCAGTTCGGCAGAGTTGAGTACGCTATTGTAGGTATAGCCTTGATCTTCACTTCAGCTGAACCAGAAAGAAAATATTTTTTCAAGAGCCAACCACAGTGATTAGATGTGTTGATCTAGAGGACTATCGGATGAACTGGAAGAGGAATCTGAGCTGGTTCTCATTAAGGACTGTGGCAGCCTCTCTAATACACAGTCGCAAACAATCAGAGATATGACAGTGCACCATATGTGATCCGTCTACATGAAAGCGGTGTTTCTGGGTCCACGTCACATGAAAAATCCCTGGGAGACTTGTTTTGCTTTCAAATTAGCGCTATTCAAAATGCAACCAACATTCATGAATAATAAGGGTTATCTGCTTTCAGACATCTGCTCCTGTCTCACTACTGCGGTCATCAGATTTTAGAGATGTTGTGATTCACTAGGAGTCCTCAGTGAGATAGGCAAGTATATCCAGAGAGTAAACAGTCAATAAATCCTGATATTTATAGCAGGTCATATGATATAAAGTTAAATAATATCACATGTATGCTTTTTTTTTCTAAATATTCATTCAATTACCCATTCATGAAATCAGCCATTTGAAAAAAAATCGAATAAATGACTCCATTATTCACTCACAAGACTATCATATTTAAAGTATCATTACATTATGCATGTATTTCGATTAAAAACTCTATTCGAATTATTTATATATTTGCGCTATTGTATTTCTATGCTGAGCTGCATCTGAGCAAACATTCTGTGTAAATACATCTAGAAGCCTAATAATGCAAAGATGTATTTTGTTAATATTTTGCAATGCTATGATTTTAAATCATTAGCAATATCCATATAGTGTCTCTATGTAGAGAATTAGCACAAAAGATGATGCATGCATCTTATACTGTTAGCAAAAGACACATGTAAGATATAAACGGCACTGCAAATTGAAAATACTCACAATGTTGGCTAATCTGATATCGTTTATTTGTGGCTATATGAGCGACCTGATATATGCACAGATTTTAGGTTTTAAATCTGTAAGCGTATGAAGTTCAAGGAATGTATTAAGTCTGTGACTTAATGTCTGTGATTTTTATAAAAGATATTAATAAAAGAGTTTGCCAGTCCATTATTCAAAGATGACAGGAGAACAAAGTCCTAACGCTGGATAAAAGCATCGCTGGTTCTAATTATGATGATGGAGCATGAGAAATCTTTGAGAAACACATTACTTCAGTGTGAGCTTAATTTAAGTGAAGGGATGAATTAAGAAATGTTCAAAATGAAAACTGAACTAACTCTTTAGTAAGGCCCCAAAAACAGACCGCAAAAAGACCTTTATATTTAGACATTGACTACGTCTACATGAACATCCTTCCATATGGTTTATTCTGAAAAAGACATTAACATTCACCACAGCTGGACTACTATTTATTATACCGCATTTAGTCATTTTAAATTATTGATTCTCATGTGTGTCCTTAACAATAACATGCAACATAAATTGCTAAATGTAGGTCATGATGGCTCTTGTAAATTTTGCAATACATGAATAAAGCTCAAAAAAAAATGGTTCAGCCTCTTGGTTCAGACTTTTCACAACCTTTTTTCCAACTTACCTCAGCCAGTTTGTATGGCACTATCAGCTTCTCGCCCACTGTCACTGTTTTCCGTGTTGTCAGGGCCTCAAAGAGCATTTCCTCCTTGACCTATCATGATACAAGACAGGTTTCTCATTTTTAACACAAAAAAGCAAAATCAGGTAACTACCAGGACTTGTACAGTCTCTATTTATTCATACTATACTGCAAAATCTCTTTTTTCAGCAGTAAAATATACTGATCACGCTACAGCTTTAATTCAAGAGTCACATAGATGGACATGGAGCAAAAACATTACTAGCACCAAGTTGAACTAACAGCCGTGAGAAAAATGTATTTTCAGTTGTTGACTTTGGGGCCTGCAATGTTGAATTGTCCTTTAAACATCCGGTAGCACTCAGAAAATTGGGTTTTGGGTCGCTTAAGACAGAGAGAAACTGCAATGCAAGTCCTATGCGTACAATTCTATATTATTACAATAATATAGTATAATAACTAATTTATAATAAATACAATACAGTATAAAAATATTAGCAAATAAACTACAGTATATTGCCTTTGCAGTATAACATCACAACTGTTTCAAACCCAAGTCTGCACACATGGTGCCAGATACAATGCCGACAATCAAGAGACCTCAACACAGGCCAACGCTTGTTCATCAGCACATTAAAGGACCGAAATGAACCCAGCAGTGAACTGTGCAAAATATGCGTCTGGTCTGTGCACACTGGCAAAGATATCTACATCTAATGTACTAATTATTAAAACTCTTTGGGCCTGATGTTGAGTCATTCAACTCTATAATCATGAACAGATGTGTAAGGGCTCATCAAAGCTCTGGACTGGCTTCATCTGCATATATTACAGTGTTTTCAAGGTTCAAGCAGGCCTGCGCACACACACACACACACATTTCCTTTTCTCTGCTGTCTGAGGGTAAATGTAAATGCAATAACACTTGAATGTTCATTCTATCTTTTCTTCAGAGAGATTCATGAAAGTGTAAGTATAAAGATAAAGGCCAGGTTTGCTTTGATCATGCTATTAGGCCACAAGAGGTCCTGGTATAGAGAGGTATGTACATATATTATGTACGGGTTGAGTTCAAAGGCTCTGGGCAATCACATTCTATTTCCTGTAGGCCCATAGTACAGGGCTCCATGGCCTTCATTCAAGAACTCAATCTACTTCCTTGAGTAGGCCGGTTTGCTGACCAAATCCTGTGCAAAAGTAATCCAACCTCTTTTTCCAAGAGATTTGTTCAAGTATCTTGCAAATGTGTGCACGGTGAATGTGGCAAGCCTGAACACGCAGAGCTTAAAACGCTATAATCCAAATTTTGCTCTAACATTGCATATTTGAGCCCATACTGACGATTTAATTGAACATGCACACATTTATATGAGATAAAAAGTATGTGAATTTGCTTAATTTATAATATGTATAATAAGTATAAAATACTTTAATGCTACTTCTGTGTCCTAATTGAAGCTTGAATGCTCCTGTCCTCTTACACTATTGCACTGAAAAGAGTGACCAATATTAATAATTCTTCAAAACTCCTTTTGCATTCAACAAAAAAAAAAACGTACATGCAGGTTCTAGGAAATCAAGTTCAAATGACAATGTTTACAGTAGAGTTAACAATGCGTTTTGTGATTCGATGATCCTGTACCTCAAGGAGCTCTGACACCACAGGCAGAACTTCAGGATTGCCGATGTCAATGGAGTCATCCCGGTATATCTTCTTCTTGTATCGGATATTCCCTAGATGAAGAATAGCTGACAGCAGAGAGAAAATCCTGCAAGGGAAAAAAAAAATGTTCAGAACAATAAATCACTTCAGAAGGTCTTTATTAACTCCTTGGAACTGTGTGAATGGTGGTTTATGATGGACAGATGCACTTTATTTTGTTTAAAAATCTTAAAACTGCATTCACTGCCAAGCTTGGATAAGCCAGGACAGGAAAGAAGAAAGTCATATACATCTAGGATGGCTTGTAATTGTAACTTTTGGGTGTACAATCCCTTTCACTTCATGCTAAAAAATGCTCAATTTTATATAATCCTTACATGTTGGAATAGGGAACTTATTTCTTTTTTGGACTTGCATGCAATGTTTTTGTGTATGTGCACGAGGGGGCTAGTGTTTTAGACAAACTCACTGTTTACGGGTGGTGGGAAGGAAGCCCACCATCTCCATAGCCAGCTGCAAGCGCTCAAAGTCATGTTTAAGATCCTCCCCTTCAACTGTGAAGCAATCCTGCTGGTTTCAACACGAAAGAAAGGTTACCAGCACTTCAAACAATTAAACACCAGTTCACACCACAGTCACAGTTTTAGGTTTTCCTCATAGGTGGTTTGCACTCAATTTAAGTATCTCTTCAAAAAGCTTATAAACATGACAATGTTCCATTATTGTATCCAAAATGCTACAGCACATTAACACATCATAATAAGCTAATAGCATGTTGCGTTTCAGCCACATGTATGCATTCAAACACAAATGTGTACAGTGGAGCTGCCTTTTTGGTTTATGTGCTGCCAACGCTCCAGAGAGAAACTGTCAGGGTTTGGTTGATTGACTCGGAGCACCATGTCATTATGAAGTTTGGTCAAAAAAGCAAGAGCCGCCACATTTTTTCTGGTTGAAAATTAGGGCCCTGGTGAATGTTAGCATATGCATGTTCTGCCCATGCAGTGGAAAATTCAGAGTGATTTGCCTTTTACACACGCGTTGGAAATCTGGCATACCAGCAAAGGCAATACACAAAGTAGCAATTTATGACTTGATTCATTCCATCAAATGGAACAAGCAAAGCATTTTCAGTGAAGCTGTGTATGTGCACCATCCCGCAAAGTAAATCTGGATGAATCAATTTATACTTTCAGAAATCGCTGCATGAAAGATATTTCCCATCTGCAAGATCTGTGGTTAGAAACATACACAATATGTTGTGATCGTAACTATAAATGACCAAAATAATGCAATTACCCCATTAAGCCAAATCTTAATAACAGGGCATATCTTAGCCAAAACTGTCTCTGATGTCTGATTTCTTAATTTCGCTTGGAAAATCCTATGCTATGGTGCTTAAATGCATGAAAAAAAGTCTTTGGTCTAATTAGGTTCATACAGATAAAAAAAAAATTATTTATTAATTAGTTTTAAACTCAAAATTAAATTTACTAATTATTTTTAATCTGTAAAACTGGCAGCAAAGGCTGAATGCTTCTTCAGAGAAGAACGTTTCTTCATGTTGGTCTGAATGAAAGTGCAAATTCATTCTCTGCAACTAGGTGCACTCCTGCGGTGTTAAAAGCTCACAAACATTGCGTTGACTAAAATCGACCAAATCACTGGAGGAGTTTGGAAAAATTAATCACTGATATTGTTTGGGAGTTGAACAAATAAGGTAAAAATAAATGCATATTTTAAGAAGATTTATGTTGTGACACGCATGCATGTCAACCTGTTGTTTGGGCAAAAAAAAAAAAACTACTGCGCTACTGACTTCACACCAGGTTTTAATTGGCCAATGGCGCAATCGTTTTCAGTTGCCTCAAAACAGCAATGTGCCAACAATGTGCCTGAACACTCCTCATTTTCAGACCAGCACGCCAATGGGCGAACAGATGAGCACAAGTGCATTTGCCATTTAAACAACGTGGCACTGGATGTGAAAATGATAACCACGTCGGGCTGAAACTAGCAAAAAACATTTGCGTCATGCCTGGCAGGTGTACGCTGCTTTTTACAAAAATACTGATTTATACAGTGTTGATTTACAATGTATTAACGGCAATCATTTTTTTATATCGCTTCATCTGTAGTTCATAATTTTAAGGGATGTCAGCATTTCTAACTGATCTTTCACTATAGTGGTGCAAAGTGTTGTGAAGGAGATGTGAAAGCAAAACTTCTGCCATCCACAGAGGTCGGCTCCAGCTGGCAGAGCAACTGCTTCCTACTCACAACAACACAGTCAAATTTACACACACGTCCTCCTCTTAATGAGACAGTGTCTCCTTCATCGCCTCGCTTCATTACTGATGCCAAAATTATAGCATACCAGAGCAGTGGAAAGGCAAACACAAGCTTTTTTGAACCCGATTTGGTTTTTTTTCTCATTCACATTTTCATGGTAGGATATGCATAAAAAAAAAAAAAAGTTAAATGTTGTAAAACTTCAAGCAAAACAGACCTTAAACAGACAGACATATTACACTTTGTGTTTGCAGCAAAATAACATTAATATTACGCAATAGCTCTGTACAGAAGCCTCATGTGCTTCCCATTATGAACACTTACCTTCTGATTGCTGTTTATTTAAACAATCACTCATGATAACGTACACTGTGAATTTAAACATGGCACAGGAAGTACAAAACCAGGCAAAAAAAAGCAGGGGTCTCAAACTGAAATTAAATGGAATGCATGTTTATTATAATGAGCGATCTTTTGTTGTTGGGTCATATCCAGGGGCTGACAGTTTGAGACCCCTGACGGAAAAACAAAGACACTGAACCAAACAACAACAATCACGCCAACATACCCGTTGATTCGGTCATTGGTTTGTGCGAGTTGTTTTCATGTAGTAGAGTGTTAAAGTTTATCTCAGACCTCTTGAAATCAAGCTTAATCTAAAGTATGTGGCTTTGCTTGATTCCAAGTGCACGAAAAACTGTTTACAGCACTACATAATCAGATCTCCATCGGTAGTCTAGTCACAACATCAAACACGGAGCAGGAAATTCACTTTAAATATGAATTTAAAGGGATTATTCCTATTTTGTAATACAAGACTAAACTACAGGAGAAGTTTTATTTCATCCTTCAAATCTGTCAAAACAAAAGTAAAATCCACATTAATCCTGTTTAAAAGAAATTTATAGGGCTTATACTATTTGTTATATTTACTTATATTTTTTGTTAGAGCACTGATATACAATCTTTTATATCTGATTTATATTATTAGCATTAATAATGAACTAATTTGATTTAGCATTAAACATTGTTTTTTAAAAAAAAAATACATTTACCTGTATTTGTACTAACTATGCAACTGCTGGATTTTTGGTGTTGTGAAAACAGTATTATTTAGTATTATTTAACCCATTAATTCTCAGCTAGTGAAGTCTTAGTTCTATGTGTTACTACGGTCTAAGATCTCAAGTTTACATTTGTAGCACCCTCCCAATGCAAATAAAACGTGTTTGCACTATTGCTTATCAGTCTTATCCAACCGACTGTTGTGTTTACTTGGCAACAGAGATCTGACCGAGATGCCTAGAGTTCAATCTATTTAAAGAAGCAGAAGAATTGCATGACGCCAGATCAGGGAACACCTCTAAAGCACAATGACCAAACAATATGCACAGCCTAAGAGAGAGCCAGTGAGATGCAGTGAGCACACTAATTACATCCCGAGCCACACACACACACACAGACAGAGAGGATGGGAGTGGTGTATTGTGCGAAAAAAAAAAAAAAAAAAGCTATGGAAAGTGATTTGTGGAGCCAGTGACTCTTCGCTGTACAGCAACGACACATTATTTTAATACTGACCGGTTCGTTCTCATAGTAATTTTCCCAGTGCAGCCTGTGAGGTTTCTTTGTCATCTGGAAGTAAGGTAGATGGGATTAGAGCGACATTCCACACAATGCCTGTTAAACACATGCAGTTTTTAAATGGGAGAACAAAAGCATTAGAGAATATAGCCACATGGTCTGGGTTAGAAACACAAAGGCTATGCTCGGAATGGGATGCTGTCACACTACTCATGCTATTTTCTTTACAGTGCAATGTGCACAAAATGACACCATTACATATGCTAAAAGGCGCAGTACGTGTTATCCCATTTAATTAATTAATTGGACTTAATCTCCAATTTCCATGTTTGATCAGTCAACTGCAATTTCAATGTCTGTCTTAACTTCTTTTGTGACTAAAAAAAAACTGCACACTGTGATCAAGTGCAGCACACCATGGTTTGAAACATTATTGCTGCACACTATAAATTGTTTCGCATGTCTAAAGAAGAAGGTAAATAAAAACACATTCAGTAAATTCAAATAGCCTACTGAACTGTATTGCCTAAGTAGTATGCTAGTATACCATTCCGACAAAGCAAAAGCACAACATGACCAAATAGATTATGACAAAAGATGGCAACAAATTTCATGACAGATTCTGAAGTGGGTTATTTTTGATTTTACACAGGAGAAATTAGATTTAGAAAATAGATTTAGAAAATGTAAAAATTAAACAATTTATAAAGAATCAATAAAGTAATCTCTATACAGTATGTTAAAATTTATATTACAATAGCTAACAAGAAAAATTTTGTATATGTATTTTATATAATTAGTAAATTAACAAAGTGATAAATGCTGTAAAATGTGATTGTTTGTTGTATCTAATGCACAAATAAATAAATTCACTGAACCTTACTGTGCAATGTTAACGAAAACCTAATAACACTTAGTATTTGCTCCAGCCTAACAACCTTTAAAACGGTTTGACCATTAGCAAAAGCAAAGCAACTAGCTAGATTAAATCTGCAAGCCACAACCAAAACTGGGCATATATTTCTGTGAATGTTTTTTTAATGTGAATTCCCCACATTTTTGACTATAATAATACTTGGGAAAAAAATAAAAAAATAAAAAAATGACAAGAATTCACACCTCTAAAGTTTCTTCCTTATTAAGTTGTCCAGCTCACTGGAGCCTTGGACTTTCGCATGCAGCCCTAACTTGATATTTCTCTTTTTCCTGCTGAATATGTAACTGCACAGAGGAGTTTGTGTGTGCAGTCTGCGCCAGATGGACACATGAGATCAAGGACAAAAAGAGGGACTCTTGGCCGGAGACAACAGTGATCCTCTGTATGCGAAACCCCAAGACCTCTGCTAGTGACTGTCAAACGCTGGTCAAAATTACTGAGTAGGAATGGGTCATGATGACTGTCTAGTCAACCAAAAACCCACTAGCGGTTTTGATATTTTTAGTGTGTGATGTAAAAGCTAGCAAATGAGACTGAGCTGTTTTGAGAAAGCTCTTCTAATTTTGTTTGCAATGGAAGATACACAAACACAGACATGTTAAACCAGAACGGTTATTAACACATGCACTGTTAATATTTAACATTTCGTAAGACAAAACAGTTACACACGCACACAAACAAACAAAAGACTGGATGGCTGCGTGCAACAGCTTTTCACACAGAAACAAAAGCATGAGGCAGGTGTGTGTTATGGAAATGAGGGGCATGTTAGGAGCACAGGGCTGCTTTCTGTGGGGGGATTAGGTTTTAAAGCATCTCTGTGTGCGAGACCACTGGGCCAGCTGAAAGGAATGAACTGTGGAATCCGTTTCCTCCATTTTCCCCTCCTTCCTGTTTGCCCAGTGAGAGTGAATCCGTCAATGGGTCTGTTACGGCCTCAGAAAGCAGCTGCCTGACACGCACTCATGACAAAAACTGACTCCACAAGGGCACACCACAAAAAAACTGCTGCCATCCAATTTTGTCAACAAAGCTTTGTTGATTTTTAACATCGGAGGCGGTGTGACATGGTCCTGACATACAGGTACATGCGTTAAAAATAATAAATATCGATCTTATTAACCCTACTCATACCATAAAAAAAAAAAAAAATCCAGCTTCACTAACTATTAGGTTGAAAATCTATCATAGTAGGAAGCAGTACTGCACCTTTAACAATGGTACGCCAATCATAAAACAGAAAAAAAGTACTGTCACAAAGAAATCATTTCAGAGGACATTTACATACTAAAGAGGGACACTCTTGCTGAACCTGAGACAAGTTAGGTCACAGATTTCGTGAAAAAGACGGATCAAAATATATAATTGATCTGTAAAATTATAATTAACGTTTACACTAAAGAAGCAATACAACTGTTATAGCAGAATGTTCAAGCTGTTATTGACTAATTCTAATTATTGAATTGAACCGAATATTGAATAATTCTATTATAGTGCCTTTTTAAAGATATAGAACCCAGGTTACCACACACTTTAATTGTATGGGAGAGAGCAGCACGAACGTTCTTCAAAATCTCTTTTTGTGCTACATGAATAATAATATAAATGATTTTTTTCCACTTTAAAAGAAACCATCCCAGCATATTCGTACATATGTGGATTGACACCTCCATGTGTAAACAGTGGATCTCAAACTACATTTCAGGATGTTGAGAAACACGCACACGTCCTTTGTATATATCAATTGCATGTAAAAGCATACATGTCTTGATGCACTCAGGACAATGGACAACAAAATAATGGTCTACTGTTGCAGGTTTCAAGCTAGGCTTGATGAGAAAACATTCAAGAAATTGGAAAATTTGGAAATGCCCACACAAAAATGTGACAAAGACTTCATCTTCCGTTAGCCTCACATGCAGTGACACACCGACATAGTAAGTGATGCAAGTGGCCATGAAATCAGAGACCCTCCCCCTCAATGAAATTCGATCGCAAGTGGTCACATGTTAATGCCAGATGTGAATGGCAATGTGGCTCTTCTGACCACTTGTGATCGGATCATCTGAGTCATATGTTAATACCAGTAGCAAAAAGTGTAACTGATGGTGAGTACGGTGCATGCAGCAGTATCAGGACGTACCTGATTGAGGTAATGGTATTCTTCAGGCTTTTTGAGGTGGAACAATGTCCTTTCCTCTTCACTTGCTCCTGCCAGTAGGTAGTAAAACACATGATAATTCCTGGAAGTACAAACCAATGTAATATCAGGTTAAGTATGAACAATGTACTGTATGCGCTTATAAATACAAAGGGGCTGCAGCTTAGTCTAGACATTTACGCTTCAAAAAATATATATAAAAAATTTTTTAAAAAAATTACATTTTGAAATTAAAAACATGTTCAAAGAAAAAGTGCATTCAAGTAATTTGGAAAAAGTTTACAAAAGCTGTCACTGTGACCGTAACTTTTCAAAAGGTTCACTTTTGTACCTTTTATATAATAATATGTAACCTTGATACTAGTATGTAGTGTTGGGGAAAGTTACTAATGCATTTCAATATTGTGTTAGTGCCTTAAAAAGTAATTACATTACTTGTTATGGAAAGTAACGCAGTGTGTTACTTCGGAGTTACTTTTTAAATCTGGACAGGGCTAGCTTTTAATATTTTCTGTCAGTCAACACATGGGAAACAAAGTAACTGGAGTTACTGATTTGAAAAAGTAACAGATATTTCATTCAAAATTAAAAAAGTAATTTGTAACTTTATTAGATACTTAAAGTAATCTGATTAGGTAACTTGCATTACTTGTAATCTTTTAGGTACAAATGCATACCTTCTGAACAGCCCAAATGATAGCTTTTGTCCCTATTTTCTGAAACTGTTAGATGAAGCTGAGACACATAAACTGAACAATTATTGTGACAACAGAAATGATTCCCACATGTTCACTACTGGATTTATTTCCTCACAAGCTTCTACCAAATCTACACTCTCTCTCCAGTTGAAATAAACCATAGTCTAGTCCAGTGTAATAATGTTGATGTAATTACAAAATATTTAACTTCAGCTGCTGACTTCATTTCTTAACTGTTGAAATGAATACACAACAGCATCAACAAATCATGCAAGATCCCGTACCTTTCATTGTGTTCCTGATAGACGAGCCGGGACTTCTCCAGCAGATATTTCTCCACATATGCTCTGGATAAGAACAAAAACAAAATTATACAAGGGTTCAAACACCTCTACGCTCTCAGAAATAAAGACACAAAGCTGTTCCTGGGGCGGTACCTTTTCAAAAGGTACATTTTAAGTAAGAATATGTGCTTTAAGGTACCAAAACGGACACTTTAGGTACAGTACAAACATGTACCTTTTGAAAAGTGACAGCTTTTGTACCTTTATTTCTGAGAGTGACATTGCAGACTGAGACAAATACAGCTCTTACCCTCTAACTGTGCCACTTTCCTGATAGTTCACCTGGATGAACTTCCCAAAGCGGCTAGAGTTGTTATTATGGGCTGTTTTAGCATTGCCAAAAGCCTGTGAACACAAAAAATAGAAATAAAAACATAAGAGGTGACAAATGTATGGAGGACTAAAAGAGAGAGAGGTTCAATTGATATGAAACATATTTGTTTGCTTTTTAGCTAAATTTCGGCTTCATTTTCAACTGAAGCCCACTTTGACGCACTATGGGTGCCACTGAGAACTTACCATAAAAAACTTTTATTTTTTTTTTTAAATGCGCATTGCAGGTTTCACAATTATAGAAAAACATCTTTGACAAGCCAACAAACCCATTCCAGTGCATTCACATACTGTAGAGGTTTTAAAAGCGCACCGTTTAATTTTAAGATTCAGTGAGAGGGTGAGAAATGTGATGAAAAATAATTACAAAGAGTGTGATCCAAGACACCTTGACTAACACTGTAAGTGGACTGCAACAAGAAAAACAAACAAACAAATGTTTTGTAAGACCATACTCAATCTCAAGTGTCCACTATATTCCCTTTCGGCCTGTTTTTGTTATGAGCCTGCCTGGAGAGCAGGAAGTTATTCAGCTGTACTCAAGCGCGCTCGTTATTTGTAGCTCCTCCGCCACAAGTAAACAAATTCCTCAGTGGGACGAGGTCCGTCTGAAGGGACAGCGCTCACTCCCGGCACCCACGACCGCTCCAGAGGTCAATCTCACAGCCAAGTGCACCAAACGCACACCGCCCTGTTATGAGTCAGACTTTCAGAGTGGGCTTTACTGCTCTCGGGGGAAGCAAGGACAAGCTGTCCTGCCACAGACGAATGGAATTCCGGCTAGGGCGGCACCAGCGGCGTACAGCTGACAGCCATGAGCTACTGTAACAGTCCAGCCATCATGACGCATCTAGCCAGCTATGTTAAGTAATGTCTTGAATGTCTAGAAAAGGTTATGTCAAACACAGAGATAACTTTACGAATGGCCTCTGGAAGCTGTGTTGGAAAAGTCTATTTAGCCCTTCACCATGAACAGCACTTGCATGTCATCAAGTGGATGTTGCACAGTTGCTCCTCCGACATGAACAGTGCTTCAGAAATTCATCATACGCTCCGCACACTAAATGGAAGAGGACTGGACGCTCCAGGAAAGCAGGTCAGACGAGGACAGAAATCAGCCGTTAAAGCGTCACCTCAACTCTTCCTGTGCAGTCAAAGACACAGCAATACTTCATGGATATCACAGGCCTGCAGAAGCCACATGGAGAAAACCGTGAGGATGGACTGCCAGACTTCTTGATACTCAACATTCCTGTTACTGCAGGAAACAGCTGCCATTAAAGTCTGCTGAGATTCACATATCACATACAGGGGTGCGCTTTCCAAAAGCATTCTTAGCACTTCTGCGTTTCAGAAATGAGAAACAAATGTGTGATTTTCCTTAGGCTACATATTAGGCTGCAATTTCATGTCTTAATAAATTAATCAATAGAATTAAATTAATTGCACATCAATTTGATATTAGAATATTAGTCAATTATGCTTCAAATGAGAATAGATTGAATAGACATTACAAACAAATTATTTTAATTCAACACAGAATTGATTACACAAGCATTTAAGGCTACAACGTGGCCATAATGTTTTCAAAAAGGCAGAATAGTTTGGAAATATTTTCATTCATCAAACTGAACAAAAACAGACATTAATTGTGCATAAAGTGTTACAATATCAATCTATTTATTGAACTGTTGCATAAAATCAATATCATATTAGCAATCATGTTGATATTCTGGGGAAAAAAACAGCACTCTTGCTGCTTGATACACTGAAAAAAAATGATGCTTTTTTTTTTTAAAGTGGCCCTATTATGATTTTAGAAAGCGACTTTCATGCAGTGTGTAACAGCTCTAAGTGGATGAAAACTTTTTAAATCTGAAAGGTGCCGCTTTTAGAGCGTTAAAAATAGCTGTTTCCCTGGTAACGGCTGTACACAAGCAGCACTGCTAACAATCACAGACACTGCTTTCAATAAAATAGACCAATCACCGCAGATTAGCATCACGCAAAGGAGGGGTTTTCAAAAAATGAATCATTGAGTGAGTCGTTTGAGAGGCGTTGAGCTAATAAAGGTAAAAGTAAATGCACATTGTAAAGACAATCTGTGTTTCTTGACCTTGCGTGCATTTCAACCTGTTGTTGGGGACTCCCGAAACCAAAATATGAACCATTCATGATTCATAATAGGGGCATTTTAAGGTGAGTTGTTGCAAACAATTTATTAAAGCTACATTTAGGCCTCGTTTACACTGTCAGTTAAATGTGACCCAATTCCGATTTTTTGCTCATATGTGACACAGATCGGATCTGTTGCATGGCAGTGT
>JAUCMS010000127.1:25598548-25628944 GCA_032357445.1 Enteromius radiatus
AATAAATATTTTTCATACATTTTATATATATATATATATATATATATATATATATATATATATATATATGTATGTGTGTGTGTGCATGCTCATAATAGTGTTTGCAGTATGTCACCATATATACTGAATTTAAATATAATAATATAAAAATACTGTAACAAATCAAATATTTAACAAAAAAAAACACTAAATACACTGCATCCTACTTTCTGATTTCTGGCTCAATGAACACACACACACACACACATAAACACTCATGTCCACCTCAGTGCACTCTATAATGCCTAACCAGATTGCATAAGGAGCCATAAGGAGAGTATTAGAGGCGCACTTCGCTGAGCTCTCTGAGGATTTTGGGACCTCACAGCAGAGCAGATGGTCAGCACACTACTTAAAGGATAGCAACAGATTTAGAGGAAGATTCTGCTCCTGGGTCCACGCTGCATCTTATTTACCATCCCAGCTCAATCAACTAATGGCTACTATGGCCTAAGGACATCAGGAACTTCACACTTCATCCGCTTGATCTAGTCAAAAAGAAACCACATATTTAAGAAATTCCAAGAAAGGAGAGGATACGAACACAGGTCGGGTAACATAGTAGACGTACCAGACATTTTGAGGCTGACAAACTTGGCAAAGATGTGCTATAATCTTCCTTTAGTATCAACAGGGCATTCTTGAACAAAATAACTTGATGTGGACAGTGAGGGTTTCGGCCTGAGTGCGAATCTCTTTGCAGGAATTTGCACTTTTTTTGTAACCAATCTTTATCACAAGTGAAAGCTTTCTGAAGCGTGTCCTTGAGAACGCATGAGAAGTGTTGTAACAGTGGATGAGTTTGACTGGTAAAGCTGGAGGCTTATGGGACCCAAACAAATATTAAACAAATATAACGCATGCAAAATTATATTATAAAGAAAACAAAGCCTATTTGTGTACCTTAGTAACTTATTGTATTACAGTAATAATAACATAATGAGAAGCACCTTTAACAATAATTGGAATACAGTGCAGTCAGTAACCTATTCATCAAATCCTATTCATTTTGTATGTAAGAGAACTGACTTAATAACTTTACGAAACAAAGTAAATCATGCCAAAACTATACACTCTCTTTAGATAAGTATACAAACTTAGTCTTAGTTTGGATAAGTATACAAACTTAGTCTATTTGCTAGGGGTGGGCGATATCTCGAGATTTAAAATATATCAAGATATTTTTTTAACTCGATATGAATTTTGACATATCATATTATATATATATATATTTAATAGATATAATGTAACTTTGCTTGTTTGGCTTCTCTGTGCTGTGCTCGCTGCCACCTCCTTGCTTTTGTTCCCCCTCCCCTCGCCTGTCATCTCATTCAACATGGCGGCGCTCGCGGCCGGAGGCTACTAGGGTTGGGTACCGAAAGTAACCGGTATGTACCGAACCGAAATCAAAACGCGGATTTCGGTGCCGTGCCTGAACGAAAACAACGCAACAAATCTATGGCGCCAAATCTGCGCCATTAATAAGCGAGCGCACCACTGATTCTGGCGCGCACGGTAAATCATTTCCACGGGAGGGAAACAGATCTACATGCAAAGAAACGGGAGCTCATTTCAAACCCCTGCGCGCGATTATCTCGATCTCAGTCAGTATAGGATGCCTGTTATAAAATGATTCATTCACTTTACTTGAGACATGGCATTGGATCATATGTTGGTTATTGTTTCATAAGCTTATTTTATTTGTTCATTTATTATTGATTTTGTCTTTATTTAATGTAATTTAATGCATTGTTCAGAGTAAACCTTTTTAGATACTTTATTAATAGACTTTTTAAACATTTCATGCAATTTCATGATAAATCATTCAAGTGAACATTTGTACAGTTTCATATTTATTTCCATATTGTATTATTGAATATGAATTATGAATGTATTATTTCTTCCTTTATTGTTTTACAATATGTATACAGGGATTTTTAAAAGAAAACCACAGAAGCACTTTGTTCTTAACTGCCTACCTTTGAGTTTCAATAAAAAAAGACTTTACAATTTGGCATATTTGTTTTTGCAGTAGTTTTTGGGGAGTTATTTATTCTGTAAAGATATCGACATATAGCAAAATATATTGAGATATATTTTTTGCTCCATATCACCCAGCCCTACTATTTGCCCAATTTTCAATCACCTCATAGCTGGCTGGTTTGATTCATAGCTTATAACTTTACGGGAAAAATTTATAGGAAAAACAATTCTGGATCCAAGGCTGCCTGAAAAGCGCCAGGCACCGGTGCACTCTATTTATTGCAAAATATGTATGTAAAAATAAAAATAATGTAATAGTGTAATATGAGCTACTGTAGACTTTATCATACCAAGTTAATTCTGTGTGGGCTTAGTTCACCGCACTGTTCTGAATCCCGAAGGAAACTCCAAACCATCCATCCTCCACGACCAGCTCAATGACTCATTTGCCGGACACTTGGAGACAGAACTCCATTCAAACAAAACTGCCACGTCTATGGCACTGCAAGTCAATTAGTCAAACAGGCCCTTTGTTTCAAACCTCACCACTGCTTGAGATCTTTTGCAAGGTCATGGAGCAGCCATCCCTGATTATGAAGGCAAGAATGTCTATACAATAAGGGCATATGATCTCAACACTGGCCAACCAGCAGAGAGCATAGAGGCTGAAGTATGCATGCAGTTGAAACAGGGACTAATGAGGCATGGAGGACCAAGTTTTCCTGCCTGAACATACAGCGTACGTTCTACTGCTTTTACAAGCAATTGGACGTCACTGTAAGTCAATAATGTTCAGAGAGAGCAAGAAAGAGGAAATCACACTTTTAAACACACAAAAACATCACTGAGACAAACCCTCAAAAATGCAGAGGACAAACATTCATAATCTCAATATGTTCACTGCCTCTGGGCTTGGGTTTATTATTGCTGGTAATAAGCAAAGATATACTGTTGCAAAACAAACATGTTTCAAAGTAAAGGAAGAGGACTGTTTCATAGGACTCCTGCCAAAAATAAAGACACGAGGGGAAAATATGCTGAACATAAAGTGAGGGAAAACATGCATTACTTTTGAGAAGCACTTACAAAACATCCAAAACACATATACAACCTAGAAGTCATCCAGTTGAAGCCTTTAAAAGGATAGTTTACCCAAACACAAAAAATTAAAAAATTCCAAGAATGTAATGACATATTTAAGGGTAAACAGGGTCAATTTTTTTAAATCAAATCTGAAATCTGAATCTTTGGGTAACCTTGCCCCTCTCGGTGTCCATGTTATCACCTTCTTACAATCATGTCAAAGTTCTGCAATGATGACATATTTTTCTAGGCCAACCCAGAACTAAATACGATCTCCAGAAGTAAAGAGTTAAAGGCTTTAAACAAACTACACCATGGTGGCATTACTTCAATGTCACCACAGTTAATCTTCTGGCAACTCTTCAAGTCTTTTCCCTGAAAGTTTGTGTTAGAATAGTTTTCAAGAGCATGATAATAAACACGACGAGGCTGTGAAAGCAGACATGTGAGTAGATGAAGCTTTCCTGCTTAGCTTGATGGTATTTAATGTTCCTCTGTATTCTAGTCCCATGCAGCCATGTTTTAGCAACTGACCTTCACAAGACAAGAAAAAGCTTAAAAAAAGGCATTATGGTGTATTACTAATTTAATTTAAGCAAAATCCCATTAAGCAAATGCACTGACTTCAGGACAGCAGAGCCAGAATTGCAAATTAATGCTAACTCATTTGAGGGTTTTGGCCTACAAAATACTTCACGCTTGCTTTACTTTATTCAAACTTTTGCAGCCCCCATATCCAACATATTTCTTAAAATGCCTTTTGAAGGTCTTTTAATAATAATATTACAGTTGCATCTAACTTTGTGGAACTCAAGAACATAGCCGAGTTTTCATGTTAGTGGGATTTATCACTAACAGTGGTCATGTCATAACCTCATTAAAATGGCAATTAAAAAAAACATGATTACACATATCAGTAATGCAGAGGCGCAGGATCAGAGGTTTTGCACCAGAGGACGTAACTGGGCTTATGCAGTCAGTCTGGGAATGAACCTAGTAAGGGCAGTGAGGCCCAGGCTGTCTTGGAGATAAAGCAGGACTGCAGGATGAGATAATTACACAGATAATGAGCCACTGGCAGCTGGCCCTTTGATTTATGACAGGGGTAGAGGGGTAAAAGAGGCCTGGGAGGGCATACTGGTTCAGGCACCAACTCGCCCCATGGACATACTCCCCTCACAAACGTTTGTGTAATTACAGGCCAAGCCTGCAGTCACACAGCCACACATGTTCGGAGATGAGAGCTTGGGCTACTGAACATCTCGCCTACAGCTAGCCACACTAACAGGCGCCAATGACCTTGTCTGGGCAACTTCTAAGGACACTGGCATCCAAATGACCATACTTAAAAGACAGCAAGTACAACCATTTCACCTGAAAGAAAAAAAAATTATATATATATATAAAGAAAATTATTCTTCATATACTGCATAAATATGCAACAATTTACCTACATAAAGTCAGAATTGCGAGATATAAACTCGCAATTCTGAGAACATATCAATCTTTTTTCACTCAAAATTGGACTTTATAACTCGCAAACGCAAGTTTATATCTCAATTCTGAGAAAAAAGTCCGAACTGTGACTTTATATCACACAATTGGGAGTTATAAATTAAAAAATCGTTACTTATTTATTTTTTTTTTTAGATAAAAAGTCACAATAACCTTTTTTTATGTTTTATTCAGTGGCAGAAACGGGCTTCCACACCTCTGACTATAGAGAATAAAAATATTTTTTATTACTAAAGAACCAGAAATGTAAAAAGGCTACCCAATTTGAATCGCAAAAAGTAAACATTGGTATTATCGGGATGAAAAACAGCATCTGTCTTCATTAACCACTAAATCAGCAGATACTCCATATCCCATATCTGTTATATATTAGCAGTTAATAATAACCAATGCAGCTGTAACGTATTTTCCGATGCAAGCACATACTGCTATATCGAGCTCAATTAACCCAGATGAGAAAGCAGGGCAGCTGTACTGATAAGCATCCGAGTAAAACAAAGAACAGAGCCGCGTGTGTAACACTGTAACCTGCCTACAGGGCCTTACTTGTGTTCATAAGCTACAGATACAATATTTCCGAAGGCCTCCAGGCAAATGATCATTAATTAAGGGGAACTAGAGATTTCCTGAGCTGAAAGTGAAAAACAAGATCCATTTCCACAAACTAGGCATAACACTTAATTTTTGGACCAGAAAAAAATGTAACCTTTCCCATCAGAGGTAGAATCTATATATGGGCCGAAGAGAAAAAAAAAGAAAAAGAAATTATTTGGATGTTTATCTCCAAAGCCTGTTTCAGATTGTGAAGATAATACGCAGTTTGTTTATGACAATAAAGATTTGGGGGGGTTTTGTTGTGAATTCCAAGAGCTCTCTACATGAAAAGCATTTAAGCAGAATTCAGGATCTTGCCCAGAGCTGCTGGTGTCCTGAAAGTAATCCAGCAGATAAGACTTTATTTTCCACAGATGGAGCAATGGATAATGATCCAACCATCACATAGAAATTCCTCTGCAAAGGTGGTTATTTTTAAGGTTAGACATTTAACTGAATTTGATTACAAAATGTTTACATAAAATATTTTGAAAAATGTTTTAGCTGTTCCCCCCCCCCCCCCATTCATTTTGCATGCTCATTTTGGGTGTTAGATTTAGATTTGCCATCATCTATTACTCACTTCAAGCACTTTTAATTAACTGATTTTCATCAAATGAAAAATAGATGTGTGCGAACTGTAAAGGTGTACAGTATATTAGCCTGAAAGCTCGTTTCTCATTGGTTCCCACTTTTTTGGGAACGGAAATGCTCTAAAATGGCAGCTATGCCAGATTGACTTTGCTGGCGAAATTGAATGTAGCGTCACAGGAAGTATAAAGTATGCCCGGCTAGATGTACTGTATATAGGAGCATGTGTGTGAATACAACTCCCTGAAGGCATTTTAAAAATCTGATATATCTTAAATTTCATAAACATCTTAATTGTCATTTTAGTCAGTTTTAAATTGGGAATGGAAATTTGTTCATTAAAATCAAACCATGGTGCTGTGGCACTTACTACATGTTTGTGGTTTTAAAGCGGTTCACAATAAATAAATACAGAACATTTAAGCCAAACGCTTAATGATTGCTAATGATAGACCGTTGATGAATGATGACAATGTCTACTATGGTAAGTATTTAATCATTGACTAAAAATAAAAGTCTCCCTGCATTTTTCAGGTTTGTTTGTAAATAAAATCCTGTGTTACAGATTTTTAGTTTTTTTTCACATTCATATTTTGGATACTTGGAAAAAAAGTATAATATTTTAGTCCAATGCATTACATGCAACAGGTGTGATATAAGACCTAGAGCAGAAGGGAAGATAGGTTTAGATTTAGTGAATAGGCAGTTATCTTATTTTGGAGTATTTCTCGCACAAAACTATCACACAACTTCACAGGTGTGAAAATTGTCTGGACATCAATAATGCCTTTATAGTGCTATTCTGTCTTTGTGCTCCACACAATATGCTAGAAAGACGTTTTGCGTAACACCAGGATGACTATATCACAACAAACAGTTCATTTTTTTAGAAGGGCTATCTTTAACTGCCCGGCATATTGTTGCGGCTGGGACTGTAAAGCTACTCCATGTGGATGGGTGTCAAAGCTGTTGGAGAGGATGACAGTAAACCGAGTGTTCAAAGCACAGACAGACAATCCCTCCTCTCACTCTCTCCCACTCTGACACAATTTCCTGTGTTGGCTTGTGACATTTCACTCTAGAGACCTTATCTACAAGAGCCACTCTTCATAGAGAGCCAGCAACACGCAGGCTGTTTAAAAAAAAAGAGATTCCCTCCCGTTTCCCCTCACTGCTGCATCACAGCAGTACGTCTGCATGCCGCGCTCTTCTGTTTCCTGTCTGCTGTTCTCCCTGTCCTTAACTTTCCCTCTCTCGCGCTGGACACATGAGGATGGGGCTGCTGATCAGAGGATTGTCATTTCCTGAAATCTCTTCAAAGAGAAAGGACTGCTTCACCATTCACAGTCTAAACTACAATGTACTTAACTAGTGATGAGAAAGCACTGAGTATTATTTCAAAATCTTGCCAACCTAAAACAAATGGTAGTGTATGGAGTATAATATACAAGTCTATTTATACACTTTTGTTATATTGATATTACAAACCTTTGATCAGTGTATACAATCAGCATTTAAAATCATAATAAGCTATTGTCACCTTTAATGTCTCATTTGTAAAAAGAAAAAAAATTTAAAGTAACAAAAATCACAAAACAACAGGATTGTGGGCAAAAAGTCTCTCTCACTATTAATATATGCCAACAACAATACTAAGACAGACTTATTCTATTTGGGCAAAATGTGAATTTGGACACTTTCCAGGACTGAGAGAAAGGGAGGAAGAGAAGTAAATGGTAAAGAGGGTTGGGAGGATTCCAGCGTCTGTCTCTAGTCATTCAGCAGCCTGCTGGGAGTCACAGTCTCCCATTCTGCAGATGGACAGGAGGGATGACATCACTCCTCACCGCAACTCCCCATCCCAGCACTGACTGAGACTCTGGATTTGTAAAGCAAATGCATCACAGGCCGTCTCAGACCGTTACAAACCACTATGAAAAGCATCTGGGAGGCTATACCTGCCCCTGCTGTTCTCTCCTCCACTCCAAGATTAAACCACAGGAAAACTGCTTTTCTCCAAGGAATATCCTCGGGCAAGAAGACGGGGATTTTCCACACGTTATATAACAAGCAGGTTGATTCTGTCACTTGACAACATTGTGTAGGGTAAATGAAGCCAAAATAAAACACATTTAAAGCAGTTTCGTCACAGTCAGGGAGCCAAGACTGGAATATTTATGTTAGAACTGCAAGCAAAAGAGACACAAGCACTTCAACAAATCAGACAAGCTGACCCCACAAAACTCAGTTCAAGCTTGTATCAGCCTGAAGGGACTCAGAGTGAGCTGGAGCAGGAAACATGCAAGTATATAGCCAAAAACTGCAGAGAAACAGCATGTCCTTCAGTTTGTGTCAACATTTGGACACAATGCTATCAACAATGTTTGGGGTTTTTTTTATTACTTTATTAGGAAAAGAAAACAATAGGTTGGAGTCACTAAGACTGTCGTGACCAGTTTTGGGGTAATGCAAAACAAAATAGGGTTATAAATATCAAAGTAGCAAGCAAAGTACAAGTCATTTTATCACAATACAAAAGTACTTAATTTTCTTTATAGATCTTTTTATTGCATAGTGGTATAAGAAACATTCTTTGTGAGAAAATTTATATATATATATATATATATATATATATATATATATAAATAATTAAGTTTTCTTAGGAGTAACACAACGATATAATGTAACTTTAATGTAACACTCCCCAGAACTGAACATTTGGTTCAAAGTTATGTTCTAAACCAGAAGCAAAAATGCTGCAAAGCATTTACAGAGTTACAATATTTCAATATTTTTCATTCAATTTGAAACACTTTTCGAACCATTTAGATTTCAGTTATTGCAACACAAAAAAGTACCAAGAAACTGCCAAAATGTCTTGTCGTGGCATGCTTTGTCATGGTCATAGTTGGCTAGAAAATGAAGGAGATGTTTGTCTTGCTTGTGGCTTGATCACTACTGATTAGGAGACTATGCAACGTAACATGTGTACGTGACTACTGTAGTATCATGTTTTTATCCATTGTCCACTAAAATAATAATGTGGTCCTAAAGCACAATTAGATCACAAGGGTTTACCAGCAAAATATCAATACTGAAACTTTGATCCGTCTATTCATCATGCGAGTAATAAACCCCCCGGGGTGCACAAAGAGATGCAGGGTAATGCGTCATTGCTATTGATCGGGCTCAGAATCAGAAATGAGGATTGTGAGTAAACATTAGGTATAGTGCATTTAGATGCAAGTGATAGTGGTAACGGCTAGCCAGCGATCATAACAGCCTCACACTAGTGTAGCTGAATTCATTCGAGCTACACAAGAGAGAGATGAATCAGGAACATAGAGGGTGGTCTGAACAGTCTTTGCAATGATAATTTCTGGAAACCCTGACCAAGGAGTGAATGAGTCATATCACAGAGCTCTAAATCACGGTCTGACATCGTTTGGGAGAGGAAGTCGATTTATGCTATAACTTTCACACACATCAGTGTTTCCAATCAATTCTACAGACTACAAATAAATTCACATTCTTATCTTTATCACTTTCGATTCACTTTTCATTTTTTATTGACCCAGATGGAAAATTTACATGCCAAAATCTGACACAAAAAACTAATTTAAATTAGTGCTGTCGAACAATTAATTGCACCCAAAACAAAACCTTCTGTGTTTATTATGTAGCCTATATATAAAAATACACAAATATGCACATATATATATATATTAAAGAACAATATGTTATGTTTATATATTAAACATATTTACATATAATATGAAATGTGAATATGACAGAATATGTAAATGTAAAAACATGTATACAGTGTGTGTTTATTAATGCATAATATAAAATATTATACATAATGTAAAAAATAATCATTTGGATGCAATTCATAGTTTGACAGCGCTAATTTAAATATCACAGGAACATGTCTACATTCATCAAATCATGATCAAAATTCGATCATGTGTATGATTGCCATGTGTGTGAGGTCTACTTTCCTGTAGAATTTGGCTAATCAAACAAATTAGACAGATGAGACTTTGAACAGCATTTGGACAATAAGCAATAAATAAAATAAGGCTTGCATTCCTGTATTGTGATAGTTTTCTAAGCAGGGACCCTCATCCACAACCAGCATGGTTTTCTCAGTAGCACTATGATAAACAACACTACATTATCTAGTCCAATGCTTAAAGATCATGAATTATGAAGTAGAAATTAGTGAACATCATGTCATAAAAATGCAATTAAATTTCATGTTTTATTAGCTGCTTCTCCATGGACATTCTATAGAGTGTCCTTAGAGACCAATGGATGCATACGCATCAATAAAGCTGCATCCAGCTATATTTGACCCCTGCCAGATAAACATCACGCTGGAGTTGGAGCCATTAGCCAATGGCAGTCCTGCACACAGACATATGATCTGGGGTGAGCAGCACTCCAGTGTGTCTGGCTGCTGACCTCGGCACGTGCTCAGCCGGGCCTGAAAACCATTCAAACCTTGGCTCGGGTTCAAGCCACGTCACGTCTTTACTGTAATTAAAATAGACCTTGGGTTTGAGACAGACCCTTCTCACCCTTCTGCAGTGGAAGCTGCAGTTGTGCTTGATTTACCCAGCATGCATGTGTAATATTAAATGCTGACAGGTGTTGGTGACATCTATAAGCATGTGTTCTGGTTTATCTGGCTATTGTTATTGCATGTCAGAAGTCATCAATATTTCTGCTGGAGAGCCCAGGATGAAAGTTCTGCAATCATGATGCAATTTCAATGCAATGCGGAGTCGAACATATTTAAAAATTCATAGATCTCCGCATATCTTGATATAATCTATCCAATACAACTCAGCACTTTGTTCAGCACACTAAAATGAAGCTTCCAATCAATTTAAATGTATATTTAAGAGCTACTATTAAAAATAACGAACAAGAGAGACTCAGTCGGTGAGCGAGTACAGAAAGGTGGAGGCCTGGCATGTAAGCCGCCACTCCGTCAATGTCTCCATGGCAATGGTCTTTTTCCTGTCCTCCCTATGGCGCCCGCTCCTGGGACAAAGACCCCAACATGGGCGGTACAGGAAGACTGACTCCGATCCAAAACCAAAACATGACATTATTGTGCTCATATTGACTTTAATGAGTATACCGCACCTTTAACACACTGCACTATTTCTTGTACCCACTAAAAACAGATGCAGTATACACCGCCCTTTCTAAAGTTATAATTAGCTCCCACCTTCACCTAAGTTATGCCAGCTAGTATCTGACAGGAAACAAAACAGGTACAAACATTTAATGTTGCAATGTAACGTTCAATACAGAAAGATCATGGCTGCAAAAATCGGCTTAATGCAGGATGACCCCGCCCACAATGAACTCTCAGTCAATTTGTCGCTTTTTATTTTCTTAGCGTAAACCGGTTAAGACGTGTGAGTTGCATGGGCATTACATGGAGAGAAGGAGATGTTTTAAAGCTGGCTATATCAGTAACGAGGATTATGCACACACCATTTCCCCTTTAGAAATGTCTACTTCAGGACAAACTGCTAGACTGAGCAGAGCGTGGCCTGAGGGCAGCAGCAGACAGGAGGAGGACACAAGGATCCCAGCAGAAGGCGTCACACCAGGCACATTGTCTGCCAGATGAACAAACGTGCACCAGATAGCTGGATTTCACTGGTATTATTAACCCCTGACGGAACAAACACCTAATCACAAACATTCAGACTGTTATTCCGTGAATTATATCCTAATTCAGTCCATTATAATCATTTGGGTTAATTAAAAGAGCTCACAAATTGCTTTTTGTAATAATATTTCATGAGGTGCATGAATTTATAATGAGTTTTACATAAAAAACTGTTGTAATTTAGAAATAAAATAATAATTAAATAATATTTAGTTGACCCTGGGACAACATTTTAATGCAAAAATATAGTCTTGACCATATCTCTACACCTAAACCTACCCTTACCCATGAGTAATGCCTAAAATCATATTTAATAATATATGACTGACACTGATGTACAAGCACCAAACACTGATTGTAAGCCTAAACATCTTGCACTTGGCAAAATCAGGTTAACGGCTCTATAGTAGCTATAAAGAAGTATTCTATGCTCACCTTCTTTATATAATTTAATAATTTCAACAATAACAGATGGTTTCTATGCTACTAAGAGGAACAATGAGAAGTCAACAGACAATTTAGTCACTGGCTTCATTTACTGACGCATAAACAGCAATGAACGATTTTGCAACAATCACTTTTTTAAACATTAGGATCCTTGAAAAGTTCATTTTGGCTCATTGTCTATGACTCATTGTCTAAGAGTTATATAAAGGTGAAGTTTAAGATGTAACATAATAGTTAAACTAAAGGAAAATATGGTTGCTCTGGTTTCACGTCAGTCATCATAAGACCTATAATTTCCTGTTTCCATCATTGCTCTGACACAGCCAAACTGTACAAATGGGGAAAAAAAAAAGAATCCAAACAAAGGCCTAAAAGTAACAGAAACACTGAATGAGATTCAGTTACACCACTGGTTTAACATGTTTCAAGTCTTGGACCAAATTCTTCTACTTCTGCTACACAGTAAAAGTATGTACTTTGCTGGTAATGGAAAAGTCCACACTTTTAAGAATGTATAAAGACACCAAAATTGGTATACTTCCACGTCATATTATATCAGTTATGATGTGCATGTTAAAATCACTGCAACATTACATTGAAAAGTTAACTTAGATTAGATTTTTGTTCAAACAGCACCAACGCTCTTTTGGTGTGGATGAATTAATGTTTGTGCACTAACTGAACTTAACTGTACTAAGCATAAACAAAGCAGCCATTTTACTGTGCACATTTCTGCACAATAATGTGTGTATTAGACATTAAACCACAGCCAAGATTAAATTCACTGCTGAAGTTTAAAAACATTATATGATAAATCTCTCGAGTTCCTCAAAGAAAAGCACTAAGTGCAGACAGAAAAACTGCAGCTGGAATCTTGTTGCATCATGCATGTTTAGGACACAGATTTATGAAGCTTTAAATTGTCCTTTTTAGCCCTTTTTGAAGCTTGACAGTATAAATCAACATCCACATGTGTTGCGTGAAAAAGCCTTGCGATTTCTAATATCTGCTATATGTTTTACAGAAGAAAGAAAATAAATGTCTGAATGATACAAGTAAATAACAACATGTACAGGAAATATGCACCAACTAATTTACTGGTTACCTCCCCGTGAACAAAAAAAACTTAAAGCCTTTCCATTCATATGTAGCTTCTGGCTTGCTATACAAACTGGTTTTGCAGAGCTCTCATGTTAAGATGGTATCCAAGATTTGAGACAAGATAAGCCACTGATAAATCTGCCTTAGCCTTCAATCAGCCAGCAATTTCTGACATTTTTCCTGCAGCCCCCAAGAGGCCTCACCGTCACACACTGAAGGAGAGATATTGTACAGAGCAGGACTGGTGCTGACCACTTAACTCAAACAGATCAGGTGCAGTGTCTTCTCACTATGATAAAAAGGTCAGAGCAGCCCTATTTTTCTCTTACGATCATGCACTTTTAGCGAAACGACCCAGTTTTACAGTGCCCCCTTTATTAGGGCCCCTACACTAAAAAAAGTGTCTTGTCAACACCTGTTCTGCTGCAGCACATTTATCAAGAGCAGACAGGTACCTACTTACCTACTTAAGCTAACTAAGTACTACATCCAAACTATTTTAAAAGCATCACTATTGCTATTGCTCATACTTAAAAGTTAGGGATTTGAAAACATTTATTTTTCTTAAGAAAAGAACATTAAGTATTTTGGGGATTTCAAAATATTCTTAATTTATAGAATAATAAAACCAACAAACGTTCTGTTTATTGTCACTGTCTATGGGGCATCATTCAATTGCCTTCAGGATCTGTCCTCAGAGATACAGAAGCATCATGAAGGTAGATGAAAAGCTAATGACAGTAATGGATTTAGTTACTCTCTTGTCTAATTGAGGATCCAAGTCATGATGGCCATGAACAACTTTTTCTGGAGTGAAGTGAAACATTAGAAATGGGTTAATTTATCTAACAAACTACCAGTCAATTAATAGTTCATCTAGTTATTTTAGCAGTGACTTTTTTTTAGCAGTAAATCTTTATTTAGCATACATCAACAGTATGTTGGACTTTAATTCATCCCCTCAACACCAATACCACTATAGCCAATTAGATCTCTCTGCCCGTTAGATGCATCTCATGCATTCATGTGTTTTAAGACATCATGTTGATTTAGAAATATTCTAATTTATAAAAACACATGCATTATTTTCCCCTCTGATCTATCTGTCTAGACGTTTATGAAGACAAGATCTTGACTTATGTAAATGCAAGGAAACCCCTATGAACAGGGTCTGTTAAATGTATACAAGCCTTCCTAAAAATTGATACATCTAGGACCGGTTTAACATACAGGGCTTAGTCTAAGCCAGGTTTAGGCCATAGTTCAATTAGGACATTTAAGTAATTTTTTATAAAACATGCCTTATGAAAAAAAAAAATACTGGTGTGCATATTAAGACAAAACACATAGGGCCAGTTTCCCGTACGGGGATTAAGACTAGTCCTAGATTAAAATAAATGTTAAGAGCTGTCTAAACTTGCACCGAGATATCTTAAAATACATCATTGCCATTGTTTGGTCTTAAAATGCTCACAGATAATGCATTTTTGTAAAGACATGTTTCTAAAAAAAGGTCTAGTCCTGGCTTAATCTAATTCCTATCCGGGAAACCGGCCCTTAGTGTAGGTTTCTTTCAGCTGAAACAGCTCAGACCTACATTTTAGTTTAGGACTAGGCTTAAGCCTTGTCTGTGAAACCGGGGGATAGAGTTTTAATTAATTGGCGAGTAACCACTTACAATCAATTACATAAAGACTATCATATTTAAAAGCCCAATTCAAATAAAAATGTCATATTCGCTCATCCTTGTGTCATTGAAACCAGTAAGACTTTTGTCTAAAAAGATAATTTTAGTAAAACATGAGAGATTTTTGTCCTGTCTCTGACAGTCTGGTCAGTGAAAACTTACAGGGCTGCGTTTCTCAAAAGCCTTGCGAGATAAGTTGATAAAGACCATTGGTGGCAATGGATCTACTTTTGGCTTATGCTTTTGAGAAATGCAGCCCAGAAAGAAATTGCAAAAGAAATCATATAAATCCATATTAAATGTGCATCTGCGCTGATCAATTGTTATATGTGAATAAAAGCCTAAATTAAATCTGTTTATCATATAAATACATTTTGTGACTCTTTAGAAGACATGGATTAAACTGCTTATTCATATGGATTACTTTTACTTTTAAGTGTATTAAAGTTTCATAAAAAAAATATTTTCATTTGTGTTTCAGAGATGAACAAAAGACTTATGTTCTTGGAATGACAAGATGGTGAGTAACTAATGACAGAATGTCCAATTTTGTACGAACTAACCATTAAAACGTCCCATTCTATGAAGAAAAACCATCATAACTTATTAAAGTTTAGTAAATAATGTTCTCAGTGAATCATTTGCTGGGAGTTTACAGAGGCTTAAAAGACATTTTAAAGGGGAAGTTCTGGAATTAGACAACACATGGACCTGAATAACATCCAAATCCACTCCAAATATTTGTTTGGATTGGACAAACATAACACCAGGCTTTGAATTTCAGATCATCTCGAAAACAAGCTCCAAGAAAAATTACAGCCTGTAAGGTACATAAATCCAAGATGATTTATTGCTTGATGATAATTTAGGACTGGCACATATTGCGGTCAATTTGGCTCTATGGAAACCCAATACACATATTTCTGAAGTCAAAATGCACAAAGTAAGCAAAATGGCATCTTTATATGGAAATCGACATGAATGGTAACCGAACAATGAACTGTCAGCACACATCAGTCTGTGTTTGAAATACAAGACTAATGGTAAAACTAATAATTACTGTTGTTTCCAGTTATTTACAGCCCATGAATATGACCCATACTTCTTTTCAGCTGTCTGTCTGCTTACAGCTGTCTGCAATTCAGCTAAATAACTGTCTGAAGAACAGCTGACATATTCAGAAGATAAACATTTATGAGATAAACACAATAAAAACAGACATGTTCGTTTTTTTGTTTAGATGATGTAACAATTATACTATGCTGAGAGGTTTAATCAGAGCATACAACATCTGTCCATATACAGTGCTTCTGAAGTATCAATTACTGCATCTCCTTTACTGTGCAACCCAGGCAAAAAGTTGTATTACTTCCTATGGAAGTTTCCTCTTATTGTTGTGGTAGAAAAAATGTTTCAGATTTCTCCTACAAGCTAAGTTCATCGTACAGCTCCTCTAACAACAATCAGTCAGACTTTTTTCGTAGTCGTAAAGTACAGTAAGGCCCTATGAGTCCCACGGTATGAACAGTGCTGACAGAATCAAGTCATAAAAATGGAATATACAGTATAACGTGGAATTTCACAGAATATGGCTAACATTAGATAAATCAAGAATAGGCTGTATGCTTAATCAAATCACAATATGGACTAGTGGCTGTGACTAAGGCTGTTTAAAAATGTTGCATGTCTGTGTGTAAATGAGTGGAGCAGTTTCATCTGTGACACATACTCAAGCACGCATGACGGTTGTAGGGTTTCAGCGCCTACCATCTCACTAAAAGAGAATAAGAAAGCATGAGCTTCTTCAGAGCTGCTCTGAGAGTTCACTTTCACGAGCATTGCATGAAAACTACTACCAGTATAACAAAAATAACCTATAGGAAAAACATGAAAACATATATGGTCTTCACTACAGGTTTAAATTAATGAAACTGTGATGAATACATACTTTTGTAATATGTAATGATAATTCATTTATTAAAACTTTTTTTTTAAGAAGTATAACACAACCGTTCTGCTGTACTTTGCAAAGTTTTTGCATTACATTTTAAAAGCTTAATAAAATTTTAAACAGATGACAGAATTTCTGAAAACAAAATAAAAAAAATAATAATTTTATATGTGTGTATATATATATATATATATATATATATATAGGGCTCTACTATTTTAGAAATTGTGATAAATTCTCTGTTAACCGTTCAAGTGTTTGTTTTTATTCATTTATTTAAATAAAAATGCTTTTTGATTCAAATTTAATTATAGCACTAAAATGAAATCCAAAAAAGTGAGAAAGTCAAATCTAATTTAGGGAAAATGTAATTTTAATAAATAGAACTATAAAACATTTTATAACTGGCTGTTCAACTGTATATGTATAAAGATTTTAGTTAAATATGCTTTTTGATTACTAAAAGTACTTTTAATTAAAGAATCTATGCCATTTGGTAAAAATAAAAGGATTTCACAGAGCCGTTTCAAATAGTTACAAAAGAGAGGGTTCTCATCCGGCCTTACCTTCTCCCCCCAGGCTGTGTGATGCAACTTCTATTTCTGCTCTGCATAAATATTTAATAACAAGGAAAGTGATTTTGTTTCAAACTTAAAAGGCTCTCTAAAAACAATCAGTGATTAATCTTACATATTTTAATGAAACATCTATAGTAGTACTATTGTTGTTGATTTTGCATAATTTATTTAAATACATTACAGCAACACGGTATGCTTAAAATAAGTGTCATGTACTGTATGGTATAGTACTGGCACAGTACATTTTTGTAAGTGCATGCTTTTAGAACAGTACTAACTTATAGCCGTGACTTATCAATCTGACTCAAAAGTATGCTGATTTCTTGGATATCATACACAGGGCCAGACAGTTGTCAGAGTAAAGTCATGTCATGGCACAACCGCTCAGGCCGCCCTAACAGCTGAGACAGACCCTTCACATTCCTCACATCACCTGTGCTGCTCTGCTGGGAAAACAGCACTGCCACAAATAAGAGCAAACTTTCCTCAGCAACTCTAAACCACTCTGATAAAACGAAAGTGACATTTGTCAAACAAACATAATCGTGTAAAACGATCCCCAAAAGTATTTAGTCTCAAAACAAAAGTCTGTTAGATTTCACATTCAAATAATAAGCTCGAAAATGGTTGAAAACTAGTAAAAAATAAAACGTATTGTTGCTGGAAGACATTTAAAGCTAATAATGTGATGAGCTACACCTGTGGTTTCTCTGCTAGGACACCTAAGTGAACTTGTGAGGAACTACATCCACTAAAATCACTGACATCAAATGGTTAAAAGACATTCAAAAACAATTGATGTTAGTTCTTGGGGTAAAAAGCTGTAGAATTATTTGTTTGTAGATGCCATGACAATGCAATGACATTCATACATCTTTAACTCTTAACCCCACATACTTTTAGGGTCACAGTATCTCCAAAAAAAAGACCAGTGACTGAAAGGAAAATGAAACATTAACACTGGGTCCGGATGACTGTGCAGATTTGCCCCATGATTACTGCAGTACTGAGGCTGAAGTGAGTGTTCAATAATACATGCACCATCATCATCATCATCTCCACCCAGGGCATCTGTCACACTTTAAAAGGGGTTTACTCAGCCGCTCTGAAATGTCAGCTCAGTTATTCTAACGCAGTTATACTAGTTACACCCGTCACTGATGTCTGCTGACACTGAAGCAAAAGAAATATCACAATATAGCGATGCACGTATGCCACGCGCAAACGTCCCGAGCACCCACAGACATAAAGCAGCATATAAAACTCTGCAGGGAAACTTCGAGTCAACACGGTAACTGGGAACGATAAGTTTATTTCTGTAATTCGCCGAAAGCACAAGTGAAAATAATTTTAACACATTAAACCTCACCTCTCTGAGTTCAATGTAAAAATCCAGTGTGCTGCGCTTCGCCTTTAAGGACAGATCAAATCCAGCGCAGCTCCAGTCCACTAATATCCCAGAACTGTCTCTCTCAAATTGTCCTTTGCAACTTTCCCGTGTCCAAACATACGCGCCGCTGTGCCATTTTGACTAAAAAATGACTACAGCCTTTTTCCCATTGAAATTTCCCAACAGTGCGGCGTTTCTTTTCTCGTGGGAGTCGCTCGGTGAAACTCCTTTCTGTTTTTTCTGCTTAATCAGTGCTGCTTCTCATCAGCGTTCAGACGCGCTGCTCTTGGAATCGGGAGGAATTGGGCGGGGTCAGCTGCGGCGATGGGCGGTGGCTGCCTTTCAGAGCTGCGATACGTATTTAGTTGCTTCACGAACATCAGCCAATCACCTCACGGGCATTGGAAAGAGGCGTGTACGTGAGTCGAAGAAGCGCTCTGCCCTAAATACTGTCGCAATAGTGTAGAAGCGCGACAGTTTCTATAACAACAGTGAATGGTTTACGGCACCTGCCCTCGCTGCGCTTGTGGTAGAGGAAGGTGGACGTTATGAGAGCTTACTTTGGGGACTCTTTCTTTTAGCAAGGTAAGAAACGATATGTTGTCAAATTAGATGACTGACAGGTATTATTAAAATTATGAAGAAAGCCGAGAAGCGGGATGTATAAGTCGCTGTTTGTTTGGCCTGCATCAGTGCGCAGTGCAGCACTGAGGCATTTTTTTTTGCAAATAAGACAACTTAAAGTAATGCTGAAGCACGTACGAACAGTATAAATACTATTACTATAGTATATATAACTATACTGATACAAGAACATATCAAAATAAAGTTGTATTAAATAATGGCACTTATTAAATGCTAAATTACAGTTACAAAAGCATGGTATTAACTTGGTACTATGTATGTAAATCAATAAAATCTGAAGTCTCATCCCCACAGTAACTGCTGTTATCATTCGGGTTGCCTTAAGGATGGATCCAGTGGTATTGAGCTACCAGGACAGTCTCCTGCGGCGCTCAGATGTGGCACTTTTAAACGGACCCCACTGGCTCAACGATCAGGTCATAGGTTTTGCCTTTGAGTATTTTGCAACAGAACGCTTCAAAAGTTTTGGCGAGAAGGTCTGCTTCATCAGCCCTGAAGTCACTCAGTTTATTAAGTACGCCTCGTGTCAAGAGGAACTCGCCATTTTCCTGGAGCCTCTGAGTCTTGCATCTCGTCAATGGGTTTTTTTAGCTGTGAATGACAACTCTAATCAAACAGCCGGTGGCTCCCATTGGAGTCTGCTTCTGTATCGGCGAGACACAAACCAGTTCTCCCACTACGACTCCCAGAGTGGAAGCAATTCATTGCATGCCCGGCGTATTGCAGCCAAGTTGGAGGCTTTTCTAGGCACTGGAGCGAAAGTACCATTTGTGGAGGAGCAAAGCCCTTCGCAGCAGAACAGCTATGACTGTGGCATGTATGTGATCTGTAATGCTGAGGCTCTATGCGAGAGTGCTAGAGTCGAGGGTTGTCCCCACCTGCCTGCTCAGATTATAACACCCACCTACATTACACGGAAACGGACAGAATGGTATTCACTAATACAGAGACTTGCCAAGGAATGATTAGTTGACCTTTTACATCATGAAATGGCACCGCATGAACTGTATTAGCCAATGGGCAAAGTGAACACACTTATTTATCATACTCAATCCTGCACAAAGGATGCACAAATAAACTGCATTTGAAAACAGCATGCACTTCTTAAATTGTTTGCCAAACTCTTAAATGAATAGATCACACACAAATGAAAATGACATCATCACTTTACTCACCTTGCTCCAAAACCAAAATTAGAAGCGAGATGGAGAATCTTAACATTGCTACAATGAAATTGAATTTGGATTGCTCTTTTAAGCTCCAATCATTACAAAAAACACCATTAAAGGGATAGTTTAACTAATTATAATTTGCTGGAAATGTATTCACCCCAGGCCATCAGATTAATTTCTGTCTTCATCGGAACTGATTTAAAAAATACGAATTACATTACTTCTACACACTCCAAAAATAATCCAGATGACTTCAGTCCATCAAATAATGTCTTGTGAGCTAAAAAGCTCCATATTTGTAATACATCATGAAGGCTTTTAAATTTTAAACCTTCTGACCAAAATCAGTAATACAACTTCCTCCAATGAAAAAGTTGGTAACACTTTTTTTTTTACAATACACCTATTGGTTGCTTATTAGCATGCATATTACTAGAATATTAGCCATTTATTAGTGCTAAATAAGTGCATATTAATGCCTTATTCTACATCCTTAATCTTAACCAATATCTAAACTTAACAACTACCTTACTAACTATTAATAAGCAGCAAATTAAGAATTTATTGAGGGAAAAGACGTAGTTATAAGTTAGCAAGTGTTACCAAAAGTCCATTCCCTGTTGTCCTCTCCCATTAAAACACACTGATGTATTTGTTTAGAGCTGTTGTTTAGACTGCTTCAGATGAGACATTGGCGAAAGCTGCATTATGGATAGAGAACTTGTATTTTAATTGCAAGCAATGGTTAAGTTAAAAGCATCGTGATACATTTGTTTCTTACAAACTCAGAGCTTTTTGTTTTACAGGACCTTAATTGATGGATTAAAGATTATTGTGATGTTTTTATCAGCTGTTTGAGCTGTCATTCTGGTGGCATCCATTCTCTGTATCCATTGGTGAACAAGTAATGTTATGCTAAATTACTCCAAATCTGTTCCAACGAAGAAACATACTCCTGTACAACTTGGATGGCTTGAGGGTGAGCACATGTTCAGCTAATTTTCGTTCTTGAGTAAACTATTCATTGAACTATCAAAAAAGTAGTGAATTATGCACTATATTCTTATTTTCCTGAAGCCAGTTGTTTACCTCCAGTGTAGCTCTTAAATCAAATATGTATTGATGTATGGCATGAGAACACATCATGCCAGATTTGATCTTATTGTTGCCAAAATTGACTGGTTATTATAGAGAAGAGAGTTTCACTAAATTATTTTCCTCACACAGCTCTATCACATGACTTAAATGGACTTGAAATATATTGCACAAGTCTTATAAACTATGTCTATAATGCTTTATTTGCATTTGAATAAAAAAAAACCTGTGCCAACATTTTGCAAAACTTCTTCCGTTAAGGAAATACAAGGGTGAGTAAATCCTGATTCGTTCATTCTTTTTTTTGGGATGTGCTGTTTCTTTTAAGAATACCTCTGTGATCTTTCATGTATTCAGAAGAGAGAAGAAACTTGTGATCTGTGTAACAAATCAGTTAGCCGCACAAGTTGGTACAGTAGATTCAGAATGTATTGTTGCCAATTAGTTTCGATTAGTAGCATGAAGTACGTAAATGAATGTGATGCTTGTTTACAGGACCTTTTGCTCAGGGCTTATTTTGAGAAGATTACAGATGACAAACAATGTGATCTGCGCTATTACTGTCTAAGGAAAATGTATTATGTGCTGTTTCAACACACAGGCTGAACAAAAATACAGAGTAGTTTTTATTTAACCAAGTGCATCCTCTCGCTGAGCTGACCTCACACCAGCAAATGCATGATTGTGGGATTATATATTCTTCAGCTGTATATACCAGTTTTGAATGAAACCGATAAGAATGAGCACATTATATATCATCCCAATAAAAAAAAAAACCTGCATGCAGGGAACATGAGTGTCTATTGCAATGCAGTTCACTTTACTATACAAGTAATACTGACCTCAATCATGATTCGGTTGTGTGTCCTAGGGAGGCATTACAGCAGAACCTATTTGGTAAATGTTCATATCTTGTTATATCTCTATTAATAATGTAATTGTGTTGTTTCATTGTTCTTTTTTTTTTTTTTTTTTTTTTTGTGAAATATATATATTTGCATAAAACATTGTGCTGATCTGAAGCAAGACCAGACTGTGTTGGCATACAAACAGCAACTTTACATTTAAACGTTCTGTGTTTTTAATGACTAAATCATTTATTAAATTGTTTTAATGTTGCATTAAGAAAAAAAATCTTAATGAAAATAAAAAATTGGGCTACTCCAGACAAAGTTGTCAGTCTGTTTACTGTAGTAAATATTACCAGAAACCAGTTTTACATTAATAAACGTATTAAAAAGCTGTTGAACAATGTCAACATTATTGCTAAAGGAAAGAACAATGTTCTTTAAATTCATACACATCTATAGTGGGGGAGGTTGTCAAATGGGAACTTCCTGGTTATTGTCAGAATACCATTGTTCATAGGTAACATCAATGATCTAGAAAACATATCATATTACCACATATGAAAGTATTTTAAAAATGCTTTTACAGTGTTAGCTACAGTATATACTATAGACCAGTGGGAGCCTCAAGAGGATTTTAAATCAGGAAAAAGCAACATTAAAATACATTTTTATGTTGTTATATGTGTGTGTGTTTAATCCAATAATACTTATTCAGTAAATCATGAATAAGCATTGTCCATTCGTTGGTTAAAATGAGTGGAAAAAACTAAGATCATTCAATACATTTAATATACAAACACTAAGAGTGCCCATAGATTTAAATAAGCTTTGAAAACATTACTTTGCCTTCAGATATTGTTGTGCCATTTTTGTCTACGCAACAAATGACCCATTTAAATGAAACTCAGACCCTAATGCAAAGGTTATCACCGGAACCGTGTTGATAGCTGTGGGGCCTCACATTTCCAGCTTTACTCTCAACAGTAGACTCTGTATGAAAGAACTCGGAGCTCCTCCGGGGCCTCAGGTGTTTCACATTATCTCTCTGAGGGGGTCCTGACCTTCATGATCTCAGTTCTGGGACTGTACACCTCATCCACATCCTCTTAAACTGCACTGTAATGTACTGCAGATCCCCTCAGAAGCGTAAACACATTTCAGAGAAGAAAAAAAAACGTGTCTACACACATATATTTGAAGTACATAAGGGAAATGGTATTACTTTTTTTACACTTTAAAATACTACAATTACTATTAGATCTAAACTGTGTGGATTCTGACAACAGATGACAAAGGAATATCTAGTGTGATGTAAAAAGTATGTTATTGATCATCCACACCCATTTTGGGCCCTTCAAAATATTCTGTTACAGTATGAGGCCTGTAACTTGAGATCATGCGGTGAACACAAATAGCCTCTTGCACATTCTCCAAAAGGTCTGTAACCGATCTTAACTAGTCTCACAAGCGCACACAAAAAGATAGAGAGTTGATAATATTGACGTGTGTAAAAGTATACCTAGAGAGGTGTCATTTGGGAATGTCGCTCTGGAATGCCCATTCATACTGCTGTCAGGACATGACTGAAAGAGCACAAACAGTGACGCTGAGGCTGGAATGAGACAGATCTCAGAGCTCTTACTCTGTAAACACTTGCCAGTGAGGTGTTAACACGGCTGCAGTAAATTTAATGGCAAATGTTAAATGACCTCTGACCTGTTTTTTTTTTTGTTTTTTTTGTTTATTAAAGCTAAAATATCCTCAGAGCTGTGTTTGAATTCTGGTCATATATATATATGTATAAAGACTTAAAGTGTTTTATTTGATGCCTCAAAATCCATTTCGTGACAAAGCCACCAGACAGGTTTCTATATGTAGCTGACTTCCTTAAAGACAAATTCCACTGCCAAAAACTAAGCTAAATGGATTTATGAACTTGAAGACGGGACATCTGAAGGTCGCTGCTGTTTTTTTTCCACATGAAAACCCTCTGTCTCTGGGATATATGAGGGAGGCCGGACCTATAGGTCAGGTTTAGTAGGCATGAAAACATGCCTCGGGCTAATAGTTATAGGTCACGGCATCGCAGGATGTGAAAAGGACTGCTTTTAGTCTGTGTGTACCACTGAAAACACGACAAAAGATGACAAACATAACCTTTTAAAGATGACTACTCGTGTTCTTCTAAGGAATTTATATCTTTTGCATCTTTTCTCTTTACTGACTTGAGAGTAAACTAAAACCTCCTTTCTGCTGAATGATCAAGGCCACGCTACTAACAAAATATGTTTTGTACCTTTAACGCTAACACTAACAATCGCCATAATAAATGTGATCTTCAATATCCATTTGTGCTTTTTTATCGTCCAAAACAAACAAATCACAGCAGGTTTTCAATGTGACAGCATGCCCTGCTATGAGGTCAGTGTGTGTTAAATGAACTTGGGGCAATAAAGATTATTTTTAATATAATAGAAATAATTTTAAATATAATATAAATTATTTAGGGCAGGGGTGGCCAATCCTGCTCCTGGCAATCGACTGTCCTGCAAAGTTCAGCTCCAACTCTAATCAAACATAGCTGCGATCCTGAAGACCTTAATTAGTTGCTTCAGGTGTGTTTGATTAGAGTTGGAGCTGAACTTTGCAGGCCTGATTTAGGGTATGTGCCTACAACAGGGCTGGCCAGCTTCGGTCCTGGAGGGCCGCTGTCCTGCAGAGTTTAGCTCCAACCCAAATCAAACACACCTGCCTGTAACTTTCTAGTGATCTTGAAGACATTGATTAGCTTCTTCAGGTGTGTTTGATTAGGGTTGGAGCTAAGCTCTGCAGGACACCGGCCCTCCAGGACTGAAGTTGCCCGGCCCTGGCCTACAACATGACTTTCACAAACAAACACACCTAGAGAAATATTCACTGGAGAAAAAAAAAATATATATATATATATCTATATATATATATATATATATATATCACATTTTATCGCATTTATGTGTTTCAGATACTTCATTGCAGTTTAATTTAATTACAGATTTATACAGAAATTGGCTTTAAGCATACCTTGATAAATGTGTACTGGATAAAAAATACAATTTGTCTAGATGCCCCCATTAACAGGTGACCCATCTGTATGTAAATAATGATAGTTACTTTTGAGGTTGTGACCACCTGTGAACCAGGTGTATCACCAAAGCTCTGCTGCCTCAAAACACTAAAAATCTGACAAGTTTGTGACATGTGAATGTCTAAAGCTGCATTCAGAACCTTTGTGTGTGTGTGTGTGAGCAAAGTAAAGGGCTTAGTTGTTACCTGTTAAAATGATTATGACTGATTTTTGTTTTTAGATATTTGTCTCCACCTAGTGTTCAAATGAGAACTGCATCAGACAATGCTATTCAAATTATAGCCAATGACTCTCTGTTTTTCTGCCAAGGCACTGGTGTACTGTCAGGGAGTATATACAAACATAAGTAGGGAAGTAAGGCACTCACTGATGTAATAAATGAATGTTACAAAAGAGACTGTGTGTCCTCATTCAAGGCCAGTGATGTGCTTTTGAGCTGGAAATGATGTGCAGGTGGTGAGTTGAAAAAGTGTGGAGAGAGGGAGCAGAACATCACTGGATCCTTGGCTGAGACAACAGAGCTGAAGAAGAAGCTCTTGGACTTGGGACCACTGTATTCCATGATTATTTTGTAATGTTCAGGATCTCAGATGCCCCAAACCTGAACCCTGTAGAAAATGAGTGAATTTAATTAAAGAAGAGAAGCACCAACATGGAGCTGTGAATTTGAAGAACCTGGAGTGATTCTGGATGAAGGAATGGTCTCTGACCTCTTATCAGGTGTTCTCATACAGGAGAAAATGTGTTATCTTGGGAAAAGGACGTTGCAATAACTGCCCAACATGAACTAGAGAAAGCATTTATTTCACTATGAGATTCCTTATTCAAGGCCAGTGATGTGCGTTTGAGCTGGAAATGATGTGCTTACAGCTTTATGGTTTAGCTTGACATTACTGGCTCCTTGATTGAGACAAAAGAGCTGAAGAAGGTGGTAGAGACCTCTATAGTCAAGCTCTCAGAGCAGCAGATTTGGCATGTATCCCATCATTTGTAACGTTCAGGATCTTAAGCGCACAAAATTAAGTGATACTGAGGAAAACTTCACTTTGTAAGTTAAAAGAACTAGATTTCAATTTGGAATGAAAATGCGATGGAGATTTTATTGGTAGAGAATTAAGTTTGCAAACACTTTTACTGTATATTTTGGACACATTTGTAATATTTTCACTTATGGTGTACTTATTTTTGTTGCCATTTATTTGGACAATGATGGTTATATTTTGCGTTATATTCTATACAAGCGGCACACTGACTACTCTAATATATATTCAAGTTTCATTTGTACGAAACTGTCCCTTGAGAAACAAAAATTGTTGCTGAAATGTGAGGGGTGTATGTACTCACTTTTGTGAGATACTGTATGTATATATTGTCTTTATAAACTTCTCTTTATAAAGACCCCAGCTATGGCCCTAGACACTTAACTGCGAAACAAAACTGAATTCATCATACATTGCTTTAAAACATAGGCACACTTCTTTTTGATCTAATTCCCCAAAAAATGACCAATATGGAACCATATGGAAACGCTAGGGGTTTGCTAGGATTGCTGTTGAAAAATAAAAAAGCGTATTATTTGTTGCTTTTCTGTAAATTCTTTATCCATAAGAGAATTCGGCTTATTGAAATAATAGATCCACTTTGTATTTGCACTAACTAAAAGGCATTAGAAATGCATACTGTGTTTATTATGTTCCAAAAAAAAAGTCTTACTACCCATTTTGAGAGGTTACCCACTTTTTGTGTCTCTGTCGTTTGAAAATATAACATATGGTATGAATTAAGATGAATGTTAATGCTTTTCAAAATAGTATTATGACAAAAAAATGTAGTTGTAAATATAGATTTCTCAAACCAAGACATTATTTGCGCACACACACAGTAATGTTAAGATCTTTATTACACTTGATTAAATGATATTACACTTGATATGATGAGCAGTGCATGTCTATGGCTGTAATTATAGTTGGCAGCTAAGGTCCTTCATTTTAACAGTGTAACATACAATGGTTAATGGAACAGAATATATTTGCTATAGAGCTATGTAATGGTATATACTGTATAACATCCTCAAAGCATATTGCATCACTACAGATCATCATTTGAAGGTCACTTTTGCAGCTGATGAATTTAAATCCAGAAAACACTCTAATCAGTAGTATAGATCTCCACACTACTATTAGTGAGCTGTATTCCATGCTGGCCTTTCTGAAATTTTGTATCCTTCCCACTGTGAGTGAAACGGATAAACCGAACTCCAGGTCCATAACTCCTAAAGACGTGGAACATCTAAAATATACCAGAACAAACACAGGGACAGTTAAGCTTTGACAATTACAGGGGAATAATTGGACTGTCAGTATTATTCTACACACTTGACGCCATGGATAAACTATCCCTTGTCGAAAGAAAACTTTCTCAGGCTGAAAGGTACTGATGGGTTTCTTCTTCTCATCAAGCAACTCCACACAGATCTGATACTCGCTTCCACAATCAGAGAGTGGGGCATACCTGCAAATGAGACATCAAATACATGTGCTTCTGTTCAAAAATGGTGTTTTCTAATTAGAATCTGATTTAACACAAGTACTGTCTTCTTAAAGGGCTAGGTCACCCAAAAATGAAAACTTTTATTCTTGCATCAGTCCAAACCTGTGCCATTCTTTTTTTACGTGGAATAACAAAAGGAGGCATTTTAAAACCTTTGGTCGCTCGAAGCTCAAACATGCCATTTGTGTCAAAGCAGATGAAATATGAATATGAAATATGAATGACATCACTTTGGGTTCTCATACTAACAATGATAATTGCAGCATAAGGTTACTATGGAAGCCCGTTTCTGCCACTGAATAAAAAAAAAAAAATTCTGACTTCACAATTTTGGACTTTATATATCGCAATTTGGACTTTATAATTCACAATTCTGACTTTATATATCGCAATTTGGACTTTAATTCGCAATTCTGACTTTATATATCGCAATTTTGACTTTATATCATGCAATTCTGACTTTATAACTCACAATTTGGACTTTAATTCGCAATTCTGACTTTATATCACGCAATTTTGACTTTATATCATGCAATTCTGACTTTATAACTCAATTTGGACTTTAATTCGCAATTCTGACTTTATATCACACAATTCTGACTTTATATCACACAATTCTGACTTTATATCACACAATTCTGACTTTATATATCGCAATTTTGACTTTAGAACTCACAATTTGGACTTTATAATTCACAATTATGACTTTATATGAGTTCTGAGGAAAAAAAAGGCAGAATTTTTAGATAAAAAGTCGCAATAACCTTTAATTTTTCTTTTTTTAAATTCAGTGGTGGAAACGGCCTAACATATTGCCACATTAAATATAAAACCCACCACCTGAGACATGTTAGCATGAAACCGGAGTTTGAGTGAACGCTCACCAGTCAGATATTTTGATATGAGGTTGCTGTTGATCCATTAACACATCACTGTAACCTTCTTTCTTCAAGTCAATCAGCTGCTCCTTCAAACACAGACTGAGGGCAAAGTTTATGATTTATGTGTAAATTGGCTTGATGGCTGATTTATTTTCATATGCAACATCGACTAAAATGTAATGACCTCAAAACTTTCTTTAAGGATCTAAAATATTAAACATACCCATAAGATGTCACAAAACATTGGCTGACCGGAAACGTCATTCTATTTTCTGCAGACACCCAACCGTGACCTCCGTTTTTAACAATCTCCCATCCTTGAAGTCCCTCTAATGAGCAAATCAGAAAAAAAGATGTCACCTGACACAAAACCTCATTATAGTGGCACTTATTGTACAATCTTTATAACATGAATCACCTTGTGCGCTAGGATTCTTGAGCAAGTTACGATCTGTGAGTCTGAAGCTGGGGGGGGGGAAACACAGAAGTTAAGTGTCACATTCTGATGATATTACAGTAAACCCCCACCCCTCACTTTGATCCTCCTTGAAGTAAATTTTTGCATGTTTGGTGATTAGATTACATTAACTGTTTTGTATTACTGTCTTGAACTGAACTTAATGCTTGTACTATTCACAGTACTATTGTACTATGTACAGAACACAGGGTCGTTAATGGTACCATAGCCCCTCCCATAACTCCGATGAATACGTTTATATTGGATCCTTTTCAAGTTTTTGATGACATGTTTAATAGTCATCAGCATCATAAATCCTCATCATAAAAGTTTTTTATATTATGATTTTTTAAATAACATGTATATACTGTATATTCATAACACTATACATTGCAGTATAACACCAAAAAAAAGTTAATGCAAGGGTTTTTCTAATGTAGTGTCTATGGGAAGGATGGTAAATTTGACATGAAAATGCTATCATGGAGTATTTATTTAGCTATTTATGCAAATGAGAATGAAAAAAAATATTTGTGGTACTGTCACATTCACAGCTCTTCAAGTTAACCCAACTATGATGCGTTCCACTGCTGAGAAACCTGGAAATGTGTAAAGGGTCCATTGCAGAATGGCAGAAGGTGTTACAAGAGACAGTACCAACAACTATTCTCTTTTCCCGTTTTGAAAAGTTAGTTTATACATTTACGATATTTATCACTGTCATTTGAGGATATAAATTATGGTATGAGGAAAGATGAATGTTAATGTATTTTCTGAATAATTGCATAATTTCATCAAAGCATTTAATATGTAACATAAATGTATGTTTATTCAGATCACATTTACAGTGTTTAGAAATTCATAAAAATTACCCTAACCCTATGGGCCGATAGATTAAGCCAGGACTAGACCTTTGCTAATTTAGGACATTTAAGAATTTTTAGAAACATGTCTTACAAAAATGCAT
>JAUCMS010000127.1:25680163-25704109 GCA_032357445.1 Enteromius radiatus
ACTATCAGTCGACTATTGGCAAGATTCGAAAATTCCGATTCGACTATGAAAATCCTTAGTCGGGGACACCCCTAAGTCATTCATAGTCTTTTTTGTTTATTATTTTAACCGTCATCTAAGGACCACTCATAATGTTATCAGTATTTTTAGAAGTAATAGGCTATTTTATTAAGTATAGGCTATCCTCTTTTTGACCCTCCTCATGTAAACACTCTGTTTGAATAGGTTACATTGGATCCAATTTAGTCGCACAGCTTTGTCTTTTAGTTTCAATCTTCTTGAAAAGCCTTGTTTGTAAAAGAATGTGTGGTAAAATTAAGTGAACAACAGTTCTTACTTGCGTTGTCTGGAACTTAATTAGAAATAAAGTTAATGAAAAAAAAAAAGTTTATCGTTTGGTTTCTGCGTACACCTGCATTTGCAGCTTTTGTCTATTTACCTACTACATATTACATGCCAAACAGGCAGCAATGTAGAAACAGGCATTGCACTTCTGTAGAGGGAGTGTTTAGCCACACTGTTACGTCATAAAATGGGACATTTCACAACCTGTCGTTTTAGCAGTTTGGCCTCAATGTAAGCTGTTTTTAAAGTGCCTCTATTATGCCATTTCAAATATGATCTTTCATGCAGTGTGTCGTGTAGCTGTATGTGAACATAAACTATCTGCAAAGTTGTGACAACGACAGTGAACGATAGATTAGTCAAAAAAAAAAAAGAGTCGACTCACATTCGCCTAATTGAGTCGTCAGCAGTTTGAATCTTTTTGTGTTACGGATCCAAGTAACTTATTTGCATAATGTCCGCCCACGTTCTACGTCGCAAACAACTTGCCCGCCCACAAACAGTACAATTTCCGCGTGGATTATCTAAATTAATCATTTAGAAATGTGGTGAAATTAAATCTATTTTTGGGGAAAACTAAAGTGTTTTTTGGTCTTGCGTACATGTAAACCTGTTTTGAGACACTCATTTTCCACCAAAAATTGCCCATTAGACAGTCACTAAGCAGCAGTCATTATGCATTGCTACACTATTGACGATAGACAATGGACATTTTTTGTTTTGGTATGTGACTGCACATTTAATCATGATTTTTATTTTCATTTTTTTAATTAGATAACATAAAAATAAAGTAAAACAAATCCCTTTGTTTGTGTTTTTAGTTTATCTTCCAATGTATTTAAATGTTAATTGGTTAAGAAAAACTCTTTTTCAACTCCGCTAGAAAATATATGAAAAGTTTGGTTCCAAAACGGGATAAAAGACTGCAGAATGAAATGTATATCTGCTCATCCAATCACAATGAACCATTCTACACACATGCTTTCAGATGGAGCGCTTTAAATACACAGAGCCGTAGATCATTGAAAGGGTACGAAATATCGCATTCATAATCAGACGGAATGCATTCGATCTGTGTAGCTTGTCAGTGTATGTGTTTTTTATTAATGCCATTTAATGTTTTTGTCAATACAGCATATAGCACTAGTAAATTAAATGAGTGTAACATGGCAAAGATGAATGAACTTTTGGAAGTTGAATGTAAGGTTGTTCATGTTCTTGTTTATGATGACATTTTCTTGTATTGTTGTAACTCATTTATATAATTAACAAGATGACCTGTTGAATTCATTTTGGGAGCAATGTCTGATTGAATGGATTATTAGTCCAGTGCCTGTATCATGTTTACTCAAATTAATCTAAATGGAACCAAACTCTTCATATATTATGATAACATACTTTCTATGTATGCAACCATAAGATTTTGAGCTGATGAAAACCCATCTTAAATACATGAAACAACGCTCATCTGACAGTAGGGCAAGCTGTATAGGTTTGTGATTTAGCTTGAAGCACTTATTATAAAGCATGTGTCATGTATAAGTCTACTTGAATCGTGCACTTTTCAAGCAGCATCTCATGCTGTGTCCTTATGTATTTTTTGTCACATGTGTTTGCAGCATCAAAGTATATCAATATAAATGATAATGTTCCATTCTAGAGGGGGATCTCAGTTTGAAATTTCGCTCACAAAGAAGTTCCACACATGCAGTGGTTAAAACAACAACGTATAATGCAAAGATGCTGAAACATTTCTATACAAATAGGGGTGCTGTTATACCTAGGGGTGTCAAAATTAATACTTTCTACAATACATTGCGATGCAGACGAGGACGATTCGGTAATAGACCATAACTGATTATAACATGCTGATGCTTCTCTGATGTCATTTGCCACATACACGCTTTGTCGCAGTAGAATACAATGGCTCACGCCGGTTTCACACTGCACGCTTACGCAGGGCGTCAGCAGGACGTAAGCAGCGTGTATTTTTTTTGGTGCCCATGTTAACGGATGAGAGCTTTCACACAGCACGCAGGTGCAGCGCATAGCAGGAGCAGAGCAGGTAGTCTATTTTTGCTGCGCTGCTTACGCTGAATTAAAGTGACAGTGCATTGATCTAAACTGACCCGATTAAGATGAAAAGTAACACATTTTACCATAAAATTGTGTAATTGATGTTTTCACACTCACCATATGCAAAAATAAAATGCACAAAATCAGAGTATTTGCCCAAAGCTCAAAGGTCTGTTAAATGAATAAAACTAGAGACATCTGTTAGCTTTAAGATGAGTTTTTCAATTCAATTATTCAAACCAAATACACTTTATTGTTGGAATTCTTTTCTTGGATCTCAAAGCGTAACCTATTCAATCGTGCAGTGTGAAACCGTTGTGAGGGAGGCGGATCTCGACTGCGAGTAATTAAAAATGCTCCAACTATGTCCAAGCTGACATCTGGGCACATTTCGGCTTTTATGGACCGAGCTACTGTCTCAGGTCTAGGAATGGCAGGTATCAGATAAAGACGTTATGCTTGTGACACATAATGCGTCGAAGATGATCGCTGCAGCTCAATTCAGAACATTCCCTCACGTAAAATGCTTCGCGCATACAGTGAATCTGGCATCACAGCGCGCGCTTAAAGAGGCCGCGCTCTCCCGGCTTTTGGCCAAAATCCGCCAAATATCAACATTCCTCCATCGCAGCACCACAGCGAGCCACTGTCTGAAAGTCAAACAGCAATGTCTTGGCTTGAGAAATCACAAGATGATAACTGATGTCAGAAGAGAGCAATCCGACAGTGGTCAGTAGTAATTCCCACCTCTGTGAACAATATTGACTTAAACGTGTGTCTGTTCATCACACAAAGTTAGTGGCTATTATAGATATATGCACTTTTATTGTTCTTTTTCTTCCTTTTTGTGTAGTTGCTGACAGCTGATTTAAACATTGCAGTAATTAACACTTATTTTTGCACAATATTTTCTCAAAATTCACTGCAAAAATGTTTGCTATCAGCTGACAAGCTGTCAGTTTTGACATAACATAACAATATCAGCCAATTAATCAACCTGTCAAGAATGTCTATCAGTTTCATTAAAGTATAATGCAGTAAGAGCTCAGAAAGCTGTTCGTTCTTCTTAGCATTTCATGGTTTATTCACTGTTAGCCGTCACGAAGCTGGAATGCTGCTCAGGCATTTTTCTCACTGCAGCTCCCAGATGGTCTTTAGCTTGCAGGGGTTTACAGGCTGTTTTTTCTTTCCTTGTTTTGTTTTTTGAAAAGGCTGCTGAGCTTTTTATTTTCCTCTGAGAGTTGGTCTTATGCTAGTGAAGTACATTTAAAAATGTTGAAATAGAACATGAAAGCAGTGATCCTGACAGCCTGCCTTTTTCTCTATTCCCTTTTTCTTTTTAAGGACCTCTTCCTTAGTGCTTCTCGTGTATCTGGGTGTCTGTGCCAATGAAGCCTTTTTATTTGGCCGAGATTGAGTGCAGCCAAGCGGGCCAGCCCTATTACCACTGCGCCACAGTGCAGGAGATTGCCTGCCTCGGCCATCTAATTGCAGACATCAGCTGAAAGGCTGTTGCTCTGCAGTGGTGAGCAGACAGCCAGTCTCAGATTCATTGCTCCATTGGCTAGTTAAAGCACCAGGCTGTCTTTGTTTAGGGACATGGGGGAGGCTTATAGGCTATGGTGTGCTCTGTCTGCTCACTAATCTTATAATGTTCCCTGGCAAGGGCTGCTCACCCTTTGCTGCCCTCCTCTGCACTGGACAATATGAATCTCTCATCACACTGCTTATAGCTGGGACACACTGGCAGGTTCCCAGCCTGGAGAAAAAAATAAAGTCTTTCCACTTATCTGGCACCCTGTCAGCAGATAGTTGTGGTTGCGCACACATTTTGCACTCCGCTGGTTGAGTGTTTTAGAATACATGCGGGCATGGTGTGAGCTGTCTAAAATGCTCTTTGGTGAATGGCTTTTGCATGATGTTTTCCGTTTTAAAGGGTTAAATACAATTTAAGCTCAGTTGACAGCAGTTGTGGCTTGATGTCAGTTGGTGCACGCAAGAAGGTATTATCAACTCGTTCCTCAATTTTGAAAACACTGAGAAAATGTGTGTACAATATTTCTCTTGCAGTGGAAGCTGAGCAGTCATCCATAACCAAAAAGCATACAAATATACAACTGTCACACTGTTTTGAGTGAAAAATAGCCATAGCACTTTAATCAATAGGTCACAATTTTAAATTCTGTGTTTAATTATTCACTTTTCTATTCTTTCTTTCTTTCATTATACTCAAAAGAAGTTTTGAAGGTTGCACTAGTCGCTCTTTTTCATACAGAACAATTAATGGAGACTTTCAGGCTTTAAAAACAGCAAAAAAGCAGCATAAAAATTTAAATGGAAGTAGCCAATATGACATGCGCACTATGTTCCCAGCTTTCTAAAGCTATAAAATAGCTTTGTGTGATGAACAAAACGAATTTAAAGTCATTATTCTCAGACAATTTTCCAATCCAGTGAGCTGTTAATTGCTACGTCTGGATCATCTAGTCAGCGAGTTGAGAGACTTGAAAAATATATTTGTCAGACTGGTGAATAAATCATTCATGCTGGTGTTTGAACCAGATTAACTGATTAAATGAAATTACGATTTTGCAGTCGGCTTGAATATCATGAGAGATACCGTTTAGAGACTTTCTGTGGATAACGACTTTGATAACAAAATTGTGGTCTGTTTCTCACACAGAACTGTTAAATAGCATCAGAGGCTGGATGCACCAGCAGGACATACACCCGGTTTTAAGACTAGGATGGATGTTAAATGCACTTTAACTCATGCATAGAATTAATACCCATTGCATAATCATGGTGTTGTGCTTTATCTGAGACTAAATCTTACACCTAGTGATAAGTCATGATTTGTTAGGTCATTATTAGTTTTTAGGATTCATGTCTGTTAATTATTACTGCAGATGTGAACTTTAATGTTTGAACTTTAAAATGCAAACTATAAATGTGTTTTTCCAGCCACAGAAAGACACATAAAGTCACATTTACCTTCGGAAAGACATTCATTGTACATAAACCCGACAGTCAGCTAGAATAAATGACTAGAGAGAAGCATTGTATTACATTCATTATATTTTACTTAACTTGACGCCTTAAATTAAAAATTCTGTCATTAATTACTCAGCCTCATGTTCGTTTCAAACCCGTAATACCATCTGACTCTCCATAGACAGCAATACAACTGAAATGATCCCAGATCCAGAAATGTAGTAAAAACAGGGGGAGGGAGTGAATAACCAGCGCTGTCTCCACCCTCAATACTATGACTGAGGTGAGACCCTTGAGCAAGGCACCGTTCCCCCAACTGCTCCCCGGGGCGCCACAGCGATAGCGATATGGCTGCCCACTGCTCCGGGTGTGTGTTCACGGTCTGTGTGCGTTTGATCACTTCTCACTACTGTGTGTGTGCTCTTGGATGGGTTAAATGCAGAGCACAAATTCTGAGTATGGGCCACCATACTTGGCCACATCTCACTTCCTTACCTTTCCATTCCTTTCCAAATACGTTAAGCTTGTGTTGTAATGCTCTCTGAAATGGTGAAATGGTGAAATGGAGGTAAATTATATTATTTTTGTTTTTATCGCACAAGAAAAAGTAATCTCATAGCGTGGCAAAACTTAAGTTGATCCACTGATGCCACATGGACTGTTTTACCGTGTTTTTACTATGTTTCTGGATCTGGATCATTTCGGTTTTATTAATGTCTATGGATGGCTCTCTGATGTCATCAAAAATATCTTAATTTGTGTTCTTATGGGTTCTCTTTCAGGTCTTATGGGTTTGGAACAACATGAGGATGAGTAAATAATTACATAATTTTCATCTTTAGGTGAACTAACCCTTTAATGTTTAATATTTGTTTAAAGAAATCTGTCATGGTAACATGCAAATGTTGACTTATTAGAAAATGTGTACTCAATTAAATCATGGCACGATGTAAAAATGTGTCAATGTGGATGCACATTTGTCTACGCTGGCATGATTGCACCTGGTGGTGCGTAAATATTTATTGTAAGGCTGGACGTTGCAAAGCCCAGCGTAGGACTTACACCCAGCATTTTTACATCTAACTGGTGCAACCGGCCCCAGAAAGCTGACTTATGTTATGTTGAGGATGGGTAAATTATTAAATAATAATTAAATATTAACATAATTCCTAAAAAGCTGATGTACTTTGTAATTGCAAATATAATGAATGTTTCCAGCCCAAACATGTTTCTAAAAACACTATTTGCCAAATGTAAGCAGAGATAAAAATTAATATTGCATAACCACAACTTCATTTACCTAAAGTGGTAGACTTATAAGCTCAAAAATAAAATCACATTTCTGCTAAGCTTCCAAAACCGAAATTAAAACAAGCCTACACTACTGTCTACTGGGCAGCAAGCTACATCTGTGTTCCATAGAGCTTAAGTTATATTTAACCCACAGTATTACTTTAATGACTGATGTTGAAATTGTATCTTATCTCAGTGATACGACTAAAGCTTTTGAATGCAAGCCTTTATTCAGTGGATGGATATGAAAGTGACATGCCTTTTCAATTAGTCAGGTATTGAAACTGTCACGCGGGGGAGGGGAGAGCTGGCCAGTGCAGTTCAGCAGCATTAAATCCTAATTAGCCATGGAAGGATGAAAGGGAAATGTTTTTGAGCTCATTCTTTGATCAAGATTATTAGATTCTGAACATTAGTCATATATATATATATATATATATATATCTCTTCCATTGTGAATATAGGCTTCTTTTTGTTAAGGCGGTTGGCTTGAATTTGAGATTAGTTCCTTTGTCAAACAAAGCACCTCCTCTCTTGCTTTTATTCACTGTTTAATTTGAGATACATATATAGAGGCTTTATGAAGGTTGTCTTACAAATATGAAGACTGAGGCAGAGCATTCAAGGAAGCTATTAAGAAATAGTGCTGTTAGTCTTTTGTTCAGTAATCCTCCCACCGGCCCATCATGCAATCTGTCATCCTTTTAAATGAGTCTTAGCCCACACGCTTAATCTTTGCACTCTGCAGTTACTTCTCCCATTAAAATTCTTTTTGGAAACATGTTTTTGTGAGACTTTCCAACATAAAATCAAAACTGAAGTTTAATACTTGTTCCAGGTTTCATTGTGCAAAATTTATAAGTGCACATTTCTCCAAAGAAAACAAGTGAATTATCTCTATGAATCACTCCCCCTCTCAAATGACTGAAATGCATTTCGTGAAACATGAGTAATTTTGTTATATATAATGATATAGTTTTTGTTTTTGTCTTAGTTCTTAAAAATTAGAACAGAGGCACAAGACAAAAACTAATAAAATGTATTAAAAATGAAAAAAAAAAACCGAAAAAAAAAAAACGTTGTTGTACGTTTACCGGTGACTGTAGATTACATTACATTACATTTAGATTCTTCATAAAGTGAAGTGATTTTCTATGCTGCTTTTTTGTGTAATTATCATTAATAGCACAGGTATATTAGGTAGCTGTCACTTTAAATGGATAGTTCACCCAAAAATGAAAATATCTGCTTACCCCCAGGGCATCCAGGATGTAGGTGACTTTATTTCTTCACTAGAACACAAACAAAGTTGCAGTCTGTCAGTCATATAATGCAAGTCAATGGGCACACAATCTTTTAGAGTAAAAAAAAAAACATGAACAGATAAATCCAAATTGAGCCCTGTGGGTCGTGACCATACATTGGTACATACATATATCTTAAGACAAGAAATGATCAGTTTGTGCAAGAAACACAATGTCCGGTGCTTGAAACATATAAATACTTTGCAGTTTCTTGCATAAACCGATCATTTTTGAGTGAACTATCCATTTAGGACCAAATCCAAAAGTCCAGTTTATTGACACATCTGCTTTCTTTCCCAACTGTTACATTAACTAGTGAGTTTTTTTGACTGATTTGGATTTTTTTGGTGGCCGATGCTGACAAAATGACGTCCATGTTCTCTTAATAGCAGAATCTCTGGCAATAGACACTTTATTATCACTATGATATCCCAGCCATAACTGTGTGTTTTCGCCAACGTCATTTAGACCAAGGTTATTGCATAATGTTTATTTACAGCAAAACAAATACTTATTCCAATAGTACACTATTTAGATGCTATTTGGCTCTATTCTGGTATAGAGAAGCCTTTTTTCACCATTCAGTCAGTTCCACTGATCCTGCCATTTATTTCCCTTAAGGTAGCCGACGGCCGCACACAGTGCGAATTTGGACAGTCAGAAGACCGTATGGCCACGCACACATCACAAGTGACTTTGTTTACGGATGCAGTGGTACACAGCACTATTTTAAAACCTGCCGATTTCCGAAGCAATCACATTTACGAAATTCCGCGCCAAAAACATGGACTCTGAGGAAGAGATGCTTTTCTTTGTGGCAGCAATGGCTTGCGAAAAAACAAAAAAGAAAAGAAAACGAAGGGCATGGCAAAGAGTTTGGCTGAAGGGCAGAGAACAGCATGGTATATGATATATGATATGATGTATCATACAGCGCTCGTTGTTCTTGCCAGAGTTCAGTGAGTTTGTCCTCTTTCTCGACAGTCCGTGGCGCTGCCACGTTCATCTTTCTTCCTCTGTGGTTTTCTGTTTTAGCTTCTGATTGGTCATTTCCAGTTTGCTCAACAAAATGGCTCGTTCAACAGCACACACGTCACGCTTTCAATCCGACAGCTCCCGAAGTTTTCTGATGTTTTAAAAATGATTGTGAGGTCGGGAAGTGCTCGTAAGGCACTCAGTTCGTCTCCCTAATTTCTCACACACCATACGAGCCCCGACCATACGTGAAGAGACGATTTCCTCCGATAACCAAAAAAACGCATGCGAGCTCGTGCGACCCCAAAAATCGCACCGTGTACGCCCGCCTTTATGAATGTTCACTTACTACATTACACAAAATATTCAGTAAATAAAATGGGTTTTATGTTGACTTCAGATAGTCTCTGCAGTGAGCGTTAGGCTGATTTATAGGTCTGCTGTGATTTGGACACAAAACATTGTCACAAAAGCTAAAGTAAGGTGCAAAAAATGCGAGAATCAATAAAATAGCCTTGATACTGAAAAGCTGCATGATTACAAAAACAGCAACACTACAAGCTCAAGAGATAGTATTGCTATTTGTAGATAATCTTGTTACTCACACTGACCAGTGTATCATTTATTGTATTTTCAAATAAGATATTTGACATCAACAACAAAATGTGTATAATTTGTCTTTTTATTCGTCACACTGCTAGAAAGGTTATTCAATTGTTGACCACTAACAACTAATAACAGATATTTTCCCTCATATTTTATAGATTTGAAATGTTTAATATAATGTAGGCGTTTCCATGTTTAGCCTAACATACTTACATGCTAGCTTCAGAAAAAAAAAAGGTACTTGTCAACCTCTCATCTGCTGATCTTGAAGCGACATTTCCCAACAAGCATTTCAATCAGATATGTGGGCGTATCACAACATGAGTGTAAGCAAATCTAGCAGTGGCTGAATTTATCCACATCTCCTGCGAGACGACTCAAGTATGCAGAGGGACCTCATATCTGCAGCTCTCTTTAAAAGCCCTGATTGTGTCAAGCTCTCTTTGCCGCTTTTAGTGTGGGGGTGGGGGGGGAGGAAATAGTGTTGTGAAAAGCTTGTGCTTTCTTGAATGCCGTGATACAATCATACGACTCTGTGATGGTCGGGAGGAAATAAGATGACCTGTGCCTTCTCCCGACAGATTAGATAGATGTCACCTTTCTTATGAAAGTGCCAGTCAATTTCGCCTCTCCTGTGTGCTGCCTATCAATTACGGGGAAGAGAAGCCTTTCAAAGCCGCTGTGCTTTCTGTGCGTGGTAACCAAGTGACTGAACACAGCTCATTGTTTCCTCTCTCTCTTTTCAGTATCCCCAGATCAGCGAGGAGTCGACTTCTCCATTTGTCTTCATTTGCTCCAACCCCCAGGAGTTGGTGGTGAAATTTCCCATGAAAGGGAAACACAAGATTTGTAAGTCCTGTCTGCCTCTTTTCATGTGCCGGCTTTAGTTGTTCACCCTTGCTATGCATTTAGATGCACATTTAAACATATGCATTAAACCTAGTGAGCAGCAATTTTAAGAATCATATAGGCCACTACACACACACACACACACACACACACAAATAGGTAGGCAGCTTCATTATGCTCCCAATAAGACACTTTTTAACCAAACTAAATAGGTAATATGACACATGCTACTGTGCTGAAGTCTTTTTAAATTTATTTTAAGATGTTTAATTATATCCAGTAATGTATATAATACAATGTTTGCACAAGAAATGTTGGGGATATAACGGTTTAAATCAAATGTTTCTGAGAAACATCTAATGTACTCTCTTGTACATTACTCTGAATCACTGTATATTATTACTGCATCAAACCTGCCAAACTTAATGAGTAGAAACTATTTTTCCCATCTAGACAGTAGGTAGTTTTTTTTAAACATGGCTATGCTGTTGCACATCATCTATTGCTGTAACTGGTCTTGCAGGATATTCAAAATATTATTTTCATAATTGCTTTCCTGGATGTTTGTTTACTCCACATGCAAGACGATGTACAGTGTTGAGGGTGAAATGCCCCTGTGTGATCTTTTCATCTCTTGTGTTGGTTGTTCTTATCAGTTAATGTTTGTTGTTGTGTTTACTATCATCATTTAGGTTTGGTTCCCTTTGGTTGTTCATTTATTATGCAGACCTAATTTCACACAGTGCATTGTATCTTTAGGCAATGCCAATAATAATGGTAGCATATTTGCATGATTTAGGAAAGAGAATCATACAATTTCCATACAAATATACTGTGGATTGCTTGAAATTGGAAAAAGCGGTTAAAGGGTTACTCCTCTCCAAAATTAAAATGTTGTTATTAATCACTTATCCTCATGTCGTTCCAAACCCATAAAAGCTTAGTTCGTCCTCAGAACAAAATTTGTAATATTTTAGATGACAACCAGGAGGCTTGTGACTGTCCCATTGACTTCCAAGTTAATACCACTGTCAAGGTTCAGATACAGTGCCCTTCACTAATATTGGCACCCTTGGTAAATCTGAGCAAAGGTTTCCATGAAAATAAATCTGCACTGTTTATCCTTTTGATCTTTCATTCCAAAAATTCGCAAAAATTCTAACCTATCATTGAAGTAAAACAACTGAAAATAGGGAGAAAAACTCATGATGAAATGAATGTTTTTCTCCAATACATGTGGGCCACAATTATTGGCACCCAATGCAACGTCCTTTTCCCAAGATAACAGCTCTGAGTTTTCTCCTGTAATGCCTGAAGAGTTTGGAGAACACCTGATAAGAGAAAAGAGACCATTCCTTCATGCAGAATCTCTCCAGATCCTTCAGAATACCAGCTTCATGATGGTGCTTCTGCTCTTTAGGTCACCTCACTCATTTTCTGCAGGGTTCAGGTCAGAGGACTGGGCCAGCCATGGCAAAAGCTTAATTTTGTGCTCAGTGACTAATTCTTGTGTTTATTTTGATGTTTGTGTTTGGATTATTGTCCCAGTGGAAGACCAAACCATGGCCCATTATAAGATTTCTAACAGAGTCAGTTTTAGATGTGTCTGTGTCTAAACAAGATGTCCAGGACCTCCAGCAGAAATATTGGCCCACGACATCAAAAATACAGCAGTATATTTAATTGGAGTACACATGGAGTACTTTTTATCCCTGTGTTCACCAAACCCATCTTTAGTGTTTGCTGCTAAAAAGCTCATTTTTTAGTTTCATCTGATTATAGAAGCCAGTCCCAGTTGTAGTTCCAGTCCTGTCTGAAAACTGAACATGCTAGGGATTGTTTTTGGATGAGGTGAGGAGAATTTTTCTTAAACCCTCCTGAACAACATGTGCTGATTTAGGGGCTGTGTGACTATTTTTTTAAAAACGTTTTCTGACCCTAAGGTCTACGGCAGAGGTGCAATGTTTGTTTAACAATAAGCTGCAACATGGCTGTGGACTACCCCGGACCAAATGACTCAAAATTACTATCCACAAACTAAACAGAGCGATGGACTCCATTGTGTTCAGCGAGAGCGCCGCTCTTCCCGTTTATCCTGAACCACCTCACGATAATGACGTAAGCGTGCTCCAGCACGCTTGCAGAAATCATATGTGAGTGCAGGCCAGCGGGGGAGTGGGGAGGGGGGACAATCGTACTCTGGCCCGGTTCACGGCAACCATGCCTAGTGTGAGTACACCCTAAGACTCAACTATTTTCTGCAATTCTCCAGCTGTGATCCTTGAAGAGTCTTTAGCCACTCAAACTCTACTCTCGCCGTGTATTGGGATGATAGAGACACCCATCCTCTTCCAGGCATTCTTAATTATTTCCCTGATGGTGGAAATGGGAATATTCACTGCTCTAGCTCTTTTCTTAAAGCCACTTCACTTATTGGTGAAGCTCAATTATCGTGTGCTGCACATCATAAATATTATTTTATGTTGATGATTAAGGGAATTTGGGCTTTGATTTCCCTCCTATATATATTTCTGTGAAACAAGAAACCATGGCTGGATCACCCTGGAGTGCTCAAAATTATGAATATGAATGGGAATATACTTCAAAGATATTTTACTCATAAAAAATTCTAGGCGTGCCAATAATTGTGGTCAACAAGTATTGGCGAAAAACATTTATTTTATCACAAGAATTTCTTGACAGGTTAGAATTGTGTGAATTTTTTTAATGAAAAATCAAAAGGACAAACAATGCTGATTTATTTTCACAGCCACCTTTGCTCAGATTTACCAAGGGTGCCATTATTAGTGGAGGGCAATGTAAGTATGAAAGACATCATCAGAATAGTCCATCTTCCATCAGTGGTTCAACCATAATGTTATGAAGCTACAAGAATACTTTTTGTACAGAAAGGAGAAATAATAACTTTATACTAGGGCTGGGCGATGTGTAGCATGGGATAATAATACGCATGTCGTCAGTAAAGTCGGTAAATCCCCATCACCTGGTTTCAAAAGGAGTGGCATTTAATACACAGCTGTAGAGCTGTGCTACCTCTGTGTATTAACTGGCACTTCTTTTGAAAATAGGTGATGGAGATTTACCACTAATCAAGGAACTGGCTTTACTGACGAGATGCGCACTAATATCCCATGCAATATATCACCCATCCCCACTTAATTCAATGATTCCGCATTGTAGCATCACCATAGCGCCATTTTGGAGAGCATCTGCTGGACGCACATAGCATACGCGGTTCTGTGTCAGCTGCAATACAAGGATACACTGTTTTTGTACAAACAGATAGAAGATGTATTTACCTTGCATTCTCGTAGATTCAAAGCACTGATGGCAGATGGGCTATTATAACGATGTCTTTCATACTTTTCTAGACCTTGACAGTGGTATTTACTTTGCAGTCAAAGGGACAGTCACAAGCCTCGGTTTTCATCCAAAATATGCTAAATTGTGTTATGAAGACATACTACAAATGCTTTTATAGGTTTAGAATGACATGGGAGTAAGTGATTAATGATTTTAATTTGGGGGTGGAGTAACCCTTTAATGTAAAAGAGTACTCCTAACAATGTGAAACAAAAACAAATGTACTCCAACTCGTCCTTTTTCCTGGGTTTGACGTAACCAATCTCAGCTCAGTATAGTCTCTGATTAAAGATTTGGGTAGGTTCAGGAAGTTGCATTGCATTTACAGCATTGGTAATCAGCCCCCACCCTCCCCCCCAAAAAATCATGGCAGTGTACTTCTGGGAGGTCCTGCACCAGCTGAGCAAGTGCCGTTGAGATGAATGGGATTGCTAACGGATGAATGTTGGCTTTCTTCTAAGAACGATAGACCTCCTTGTTCCAGTCACATGACCCACGTTTTGTCACCAGACAGGATAAAGAAGATCTATATAATGAAAGAAAACTTTGACCTGCAAATATGCCTATGTATCGTTTTTCATCCACAGTAATGTTCACAGGAAATCTCTGCTCTTAACGGAGGTGATTTGGTGCTGTTTTCCCAGTCAGAGCACAGCAGCTCGACTGTCAACAGTGGTGTTATTTCACAGTACAGACTGTAGGCATTTCACACTTGGATAGTATCTGCGTGACGGTTTCTCCTTAATCACATCTACACATTCTTTTTTTTTTTAACCTGTTTAGCTTCTCAAATAAAAAATGGTCAATTAATTATATAAGTTCGACGATAATAAATGCATGAATTCTCGGGTGGAAAGCATCTCTGACAAGCATGGGTGATTGCTTTTACAAGAGCATTGGCCACTCACTGTTTGGGGTCTTTTGTTTTCACATAAAGGAAGCACAAAGCCAGGCCCTCAAAAGCGATCCTTCCCTCTGACATTCGAAGCTCCCTCCCTCCTTCCTCCGCCAGCTTTTCATATCGTAATGGAGAATTTTATATCCATTTTGACCTTGTGTCTAGCCACCGTTTCCCATTCATTTTCATTCTCTCCTAAGCTCCCAGAGCTCTCAGGAGAGCCGACCTCGGTGAACTCCTCACGGGTTGAATGGGGGAGGAGATGTGGACTGATAAGCTGGGAGAGCAGTGAAGAGTAAGAAGTCACCACAGAGATGTCCTGCCCTTTACCTCTCCCGTGTCTTCCACGGTTTATCCAACATTAGGGTCAAGGTGTCACCCTTTTGGTCCTGATGCACTAAAAAAAAGAGCCTGTGATCCAAAACACTTATTTTTCCTCCATGTGTAAAATAAAATATTTATTTTTTTAGCTGAAGTAATAGGATTTACTCACCGAAATAAGATATTGTATGAGATAAAAAAAATTTCTGTACCCTATCATCCCAACAGCGTGTTGATGTATGTATTAGCAATCGTAAAAAGATGCTTGCGGTCTCCGAGAACAAAGCTATTATGGAAAACTGACTTGTATAATAGAACGCCATCCATCTACCCCTCATTGTTGCTGGAATTGCTGACATTTAGATGTGGGAAATTTGGACTCTGTCATTCCATTACGAAGAAATTTCCATTCGCTGATTAAAATGACTGTATTAAAGCTGTGTGGGTGCTGAGGTTTCTGTTCATCAGGCACCGGAATCTTTTATCCTGTCATTTCATCTGCGCACTGAAGGTCATCTTCGCTACATCAAGCTATCGGAGATATCCTGACGAGTGGCTTCAGCCATGTGTGAATATTGCAAGCTCACATCAGTGATTCTGTTACATGCTAGCCTTTTAAAGGCTAAAGGTTGTCTCTCTCTTCTTGCTTTATTCGAATCAATACGGCTTCAATATCCAAACAAGCGTGCCTTGCAAGCTGCATGCATTAATAATATGTGGCCCAGCTTCTAGCATTCTGTGCTAAACTGCTTTGCTGAAGAATAGATTTGAAGTTTGTTTATTTCCGTAGGAAACCGCTTTTGTCTGGATTAACCAAATAAGCTTTAATTTAATAAAGAGGGGATCTTTTTTGTTCTTCTGGAGACTATATCCTGGACTCTGACTATTGGCATAATGTCTGGTCCACTTGGCAGTTTATTCTGGCTAGAACCACCTACTTAGTCTAAGAAGAAATTGTCTGACCAGAATGTAAAACGACCGGTTGTAGTTAAATTTTTCCATGCTGCAACTTTATCTACAAGTTGATACCACAAAAATAAACCCACTCACAGACTTTGGAGTTATTGTTTCATTTCAGTTAATGAAAAGTGGACGGATATTTGTTTTATTCTCCAACACTTTTGGGAACCTCTGGACTATTTCAAAGAAGGAACAAAGTGAAATACTGTTCCTCACATGGATATCTAGTTACTTCCTACTGAGATCTCTCAGCTCCTTTAACACTTTTTACCATATTTAAATCCATTCTGCAGATTTTCTGCCAGATTGTCCCACACAATTGGTGCAGAAAAGTGTGCAAAATCACCCACCAGTTACCTCACCACCCACAAGCTACACTGTAAAAAAAATTATGTTAAGTTTACGGTAAAAAAAACTGGCAGCTGTGGTTGCTGGAATGTGACTGTAAAATCTATGGTAACAACTTTTAGGTTTTAGGGTTTGAAGTTAAATTAATTAAGTTAAAAAATACATTTAAATACCGTAATTTCATTAACTGATACAATGTTAATATACCAAGCTATTAAAGTACTGAAATCTGTTTTGTAGCTTTGAAATACACTGATAAGCATCAAATGCAGGTGATGAGAAAGTCACATGATGAACCAAAGCCCATTACAAGTAGGGCTGGGCGATATATATTGAACAATATATTATGCGCATAATATATAGTTCGATATATATCGCCCAGCCCAAATTACAAGCAGCTTTTAAATATGAACATATATAGCAGGTGCTCGGTGTCATTCATACAAACACTTAACACCAACTGAAATATGCAATAAACATTAATTTAACAACATTACATGTGACTCACAACCCTAATAAACATAACTGATAAGAAAAAAACTAAGAAGAAAGAGTTATTTTAAAGAAAAAACATCAAATTCAAACAAAACTTTAAATGCGATGCAGGGAATTCTGGGAATTTTCTCGAAAATTTTACAGGAATTTACTGTAGCATTTTCACAGTTTTTTACTGTTAAAATAACAGCCATTTTTTACAGTGTACCTTACTGAGGGGCTACAGTAGCCTGAGGCCATGCTTATTGACAACTCCTACTCTTATCGCCCTTTCTTCTTCTCCCTGCAGTGCCCTTGTTTCTTTCTTTTTCCTTTCATTTCTACACTATCTTTTTTCATTCTCTTCCATAGGGTAAGTAAAAGGAGAGGTTTTGATTTATTCATGGACTCCTTTTTTATATTCATGTATTTTCCAGGGCTATCTGGGTGCGGTGGAATTTCTTGCTTCAGCAGCTGCTGGGATGCTCGACAGAAATCGGGTTTCAGGTCTATTGAGCCCTGTGGTGGGGGAAGGGAATTGGTATTGGGGGGTTATATATTACCCAGGAAATGTGCAGTAGGATTCAGAGGTGACAGGCTGTGTTTATTACAGATCTGTCACACAGCTAATGGGCAGCCGAGAACTGGCTGCTTCACTAATGTGAAGGAAAAGCGTGCAGTGAACAAGAGGACTTCAGTGCTGGGAGAAGGGCTCCCTCCCCCATCCTTGCCCTTTAAACTCAAAGCAGTGACAGTGATCCGCAAACAGGGAAAAGGTGAACAAATGTCACCTAAAATGCACAGAAGTTACAACACTGCATGCTAGTAGATAAATGGTCACTTAGCAGATGAGTTGATCCAAAACAGCTGGGATTCAGCTTTCAATTTTCCTTTACACTCTGAAGATATCACAGCTTTATCAAGTTCAAAGAAATTACCCATCCTCAATCACTTTTAGTTAGTTTTGATGAAGCTCTCCTTAGCTGGCCCGTCTTTTTAAAGTTAAAGTACTCTTAACACCTGACCTGAATACAGCACACTGATTTGCTGGATAGACTTGAAAAAACTGTTGAAAAACAAGAAGGGCACTTATCAGCTTCTATAGTAAAAACTCAACTTGCGATGCTGTGAAAGTGGACAATACTGGCTTTTTTTTTTTTTTTTTTTTTGGACAAAATGTGTTTAGGGTTCAAATTGCACCGTGTAGAATAATGCACTGCAATCAGCTCCTTTTAGAAAGTGTTATTGGTTATTGATTTTTGCAAATAAACTCTAACTAAATTAATATTGTTCCTCAAAACTTCTGTTAGTCCTGAAAGAGCATTCCTATCAGTGAAATTTAGTTCTTACCCTGGTGTAAAGTGATCTTAAATGGACAGTTCAGCAAATTAAATCATCCTTATGTCCTTCCAAACCTGTAAGACCTTCGTTCATCTGGAACGCAAATTAAGATATTTTTGATGCATTCTGAGAGCTCTCTGACATCAGTGGTTCAGCCATAATTTTACGAAGCTACACAAAAGCTGTGCACAAAGAAAACAAACATTATGACATTATTCAACAATTTGCCTTCTCCAAGTAACCCTATAGTGCCATATTGGAGAGTATCACATATGTAAACAACGTATGCAATATTTGTACATGGATACATCATTTAAAGTTAAGATCAAAGTTTAAACAATATAAATAGCATATCCACATCAGGGCTTGCAAAATTTCGAAATCCCTGGTAGCCCTTTGGGTAGGCAAACTAATTTAAGTAGCCCAAAAAAAGATATTATTTTAATGTATGATATTGTAAAGTAAACAAAACATCAATCAAAAAAAATTTAAAACACAAATTACAACAACTGTATAAAATATAGTAGTCAAATTACAATCATAATGTCAAATATTTGGTTTTAACTGAACAGAAAGTTCTATATTGTAAGAACCATGTAGAACATGATTCAGTCCGTGTCAGATTCTGAATCTGAAATTTCAACTGAAGTCACGGATGAGAAAATGCCACTCGACATTGAGGGCTTTTGCTGGTTTATGATTTTCAGTTGATTCCCAATAGCTTTTAATACGTGCGTTACGTGCTTATGTTTATTCGACAAAGCCTTTAGAAAAATCGGTCAGTTTGGATGTCGTGGCAGGTTGCCACAAATAATGTGATTTCAATACTTAACCTAATTGACAGTGGCTCCCCGAAGCCCGAAAATTACATAATTACCCAAATATATTTGTGAAAGAATGCAAAAGCATTGAAATATATTTTTCCTCCCAAAATGATAGCCCGACGGGCAGGGCTGAGATGGATTTTGGCTTCCTGACTGGAAGACACAATCACCCCCGGGACGTCGAGCTATCGATTTTGCGAGCCCTGCACATGTGGTGCTGTTGACGCAGAGAAAACATTGTTTACCTATATACGATATACTCTCCAAAAGGGCACAAGGGTGATCAGGAGACAAATTGTTAAATGGACGTTTTGTTTGTTTTCTTTGCAAACAAAAAGAATTCTGGTAGCTTTGTAAAGTTACGGTTTAACCACTGATGATACATGGACGAGTCTGAGCCTTGATCATGTTAGGGTCCTTGGGAGGCTCTCAAACTTCTTCAAAAATATCTAAATTTGTCCTCCAAGGTCTTACAGGTTTAGAATAACATGAGGGTGAGCAATTAATGACAGAATTTAAATTTTTGGGTCAACAGTCCTTTTATAGTCAAGCACCTAGCACCTAGTTTCTGTTCTTAAATGACAAAGCCAAAAATTGAAAAGCAACAGAGTAATGTGTAAACAATCCACCCAGCTTTGCAAGTGGAGAAAAGATGGAAAAGCATGTTGAGTTTTCACTCCCCGAACCCTAATGCTTTTCCAGGAACTTGTCCTACTTGGCACAATTATGGTGTCCCTATATTATTACAGGGACAATCCCCCTGGAGAAACCTTGGGTTAAGTGCCTTACAAGGACACAGTAATGTAGGTTCATGGCTCGTTCCTTATGAGGCTCGAGTCAGAAACCGTCCAATACACGCTACTCCACAACACCCCCTTTTTGCAAGTGAGTGAACATAAGATATTATGTAACATTTCATTCATGTTTACAGTGATCCAGTGTTTTTAGGGAAACTGTTGGGTTTGTACTTGAAAATGGAAATGAGGCTCCTTTTTAATAGGTTGCATTATGTACACTAATGCAAATGCAGAACACTTTTAAATTGGTAGTGTTAGCACAAAGCTTAAATTTTGTATTTCATCTTTGACCACACAATACATATTCCTACTTCTTTTTCAACCTTGTTTTCATTTGTGTCACATTTGGAATTTCATTTCATTTTGGAACAGAAACATCTGTTAATGTTTCTTGGTAACTGAAAACAAATGGAGTTTACTTTGAGAGGTGTCCTGGAGGCCATGTGGAATAGAGTTTAAGAGTTTAATTGCTGACTACTTTTCCAGGCTCTCACACAGCTTTGTTCACTCGTGTCGTACCGTGTGGTCAAAAATATCAACTAGCGGTTTAATATGCTTGTATATCTGTCTCCGTGATGCAGTCCTTCAGTGCTAAGAAGGCTTGCTAGCTTTTAAAAAGAGTACTACATAAACACATAAAGGATATGTGTATGTGAAAAGGGAATGGGGGAGACCGTTTGACAGTGCCAGAAAAAACCAAGCAAGCAAGCCTTTGAAGGTCCTGTGCACTCAAGCGGTGATCCAAGAATGCGGTTGGTATTTGGCTAAGAATTGAAAGAGATGTAGCTCTCATTTCAAACATAGTTCAGCCTAGCATGAAATAAATGATGCAAGAGACCCAGGTCCTGTTATTTAAACATAGATTGCTTGTTTGTTTTGTGTTGTTTTCATCATCTTCGACTAGTTTTTAAAAGCAGCGGCCCAGCGCTGAGGGTTTCCACCTAGTAGACCCACCAGTTAATGCATGTACAGTAAATTAAATTGTGATAAAATAAACCGAGTGAGTGTATAGACCACTTTCTGCTACATCTGTGAAGATTTTCTTTAAGAAAATACAATTGCAAATGATATTTTATGTACCAGTGTTCATGAAACCATGTGAAAAATACATTTGTGCTGCTTATTACCTAAAGATGCACACTGTAAATGGCATTTGCAATTCAATTTCCTTGGATTTTTTGGTAAGCATTAATTATCTGTGAGAAAAATAGTATGATGGACTGAAATCAGGGCACACTAATACTCTTTTAAGCAGCGTAGCTTTTGTGAGTAACTGGCGAAGCGTGCTCCGTTATGAAATGATTAAAGCACAATGAAAGGAATCGTGTGGGCAACATTTACTGTATTGCATCTGTTGTATTGTACAGAGCTTTTTTCATCAAGGTTTTGAATTCTGGTTAATGTCTGTGTGAATGATGACACTGGTGCTCTTATCAAACGGGCACCTCATAGTGAGTACCACACCACTTAGAATCACCAATAAATATATTTTTTTGTTCTTTTGTTTTGCATAATGATTATTAGCCTATGTCAGACTCAAATTCAGTTTGCTTCTGTACTCCGTTTGATATACTGTAGCAAACCAGTTCCCAGCTTATCCCGACAGCCGGTCCAATCAATGAACAGAGGGCGGGCTTAGAGCCGAATTTAAGATTAATAGTTTAGGTTAGGGAAATCTAAAACGACAGCGGACATGGAGACACAGGATGCTATTTGCTCTATTGTGGAGAAGATTGATTCCCTGTTTTTTCCAAACGGAAGCCTGAACAAGAAAAGTATTTTGTTCACATTTTGAGGTGATGATGTGGGCCTACTCCCGACAGGTTTTGAGAAAAGATTAGGTGTGTTTGACTTAAAGCAGCACTGCAGTGACCAATCGGTGTATGACATCAAAGTACCGGTACGGTAAAGAAAGTTAACGCTTTTCTTGTGCCCCTCCAGACTCTGTCTACGAAGCAAAGTGAAGTAACAGATTTTGGTATTACCAGGCTAAATGTTTTGCATATAATGCAAATACTGGAACATCTTGAAAAGAGATTTTTACCTGTCGTAACTGAATGCAACATGCTGTTTAAATGTTGAATGGAGAATGACTTGACTGCTGCAATGGATAAAAGCATTTCTGTCAATTTAAATGAAATTAATACTGTCTGTTTCTCAAATAAAGCTTAGTTTAAAGCTTGTCGCCAAAACGCCTCTAAACAAAAGGAAGAAAGAAAGTTTTTCTTGTATTTTTTTTTTGTCTTGTTTCTAACCAAAATGTCTAAAAATTCTTAAATTAAGAAGGTAAGTAAAAATGTCAAAATTGTGTTTTTGCTCAATTCTGAAAACAAGACAATCATTTTTACTTGTCTGTAAAAAACAATTAAATGGCTGGAAACTAAGTGGTATTGCATAAAATAATGTTTTTCAGTCCTCTTCAAGTCACTTCCTCATCTTTAGTTATTCAGTGTAACTGGTTGTCCTGGGTCAAACTCATGTCTTGACATGTTGGACCCCTCGAAACCATCTAGCATCACGGCAGGAAAGCGCCAGAGTCTACCAATGGCTTGTGTTGTGCTGTCTTCACTCATTATACTGGAAAAGTATTTCAGCATGAAAAAAAATAAAAGACACAGTTCAGCCTTAATGTCTCCCCCTACAGAATGGCAGTAGTTCTGTGTTCCTGAGAGGCAGATCTGTGGTGATCTGGCATGATGTTGCCCTCCATTTGTTACCAGTAATGACCGCTCTGCTTAGAGAGCCCAGGTCCTCAGAGAAGAGCGATGGAGATCATGTCTATGTGAGGGCTGCCAGCTGCTCCCATGTTTCTCATGCTGTCTGAGGTTTAATTTTCCCACTGCAGCACGTATGAATAATGATATGAGGCAAAGAGCCCTTTTCTTTATCTTATTTTAATCCTAATTTACACATCAGCCAACTGCAATAGAGCACTTGCAACAGCGTGGGAGTACTGGAGTCCCACACCATATGATGACAAAGATTACGAGGTCTCGGTTTGGTGTTGTCGAGCGTGTTTTTACAGGCTCATCTGTCGACAAATACATCTACTACTTTGTTACTGGAAGTAAGAACCCTTGACTCTGTGCCCTCAGCCTCTGCCAAGATGGCCATTTAAGCTCTTAAAAAATTAATGCATGAGTGAGAGAGAGGAAGATGGTGGGAGTAAATGGAAAGACTGCGTGCACAGAGGAAAGTTGAGTTGCTGGGCTCTGGTTACTGTTGTTGCTCATTTGCACCTTGCATATTCAAGTGTTGCATGAGCACTTTTGAAGCTTTTCTCTTTATAAAAAATAAGTAAATAAAATATCTAAAAAAACACTTGAATTATGTTTGTGCGACTATGTCTTGCAGTAGAGCTTCCATTTCATAAATGCTCTTTAATTTATTACAATTATACTAGTGCTTAATTTAAACCCCCATAACAAATTTTTTTTCTTTACTAGGTTTTCCTTCAGTTGCCTTATAAAATGGTTTGTTGACTTGGATTAATTGGATTACTGTATTTCTATTCAAACTGTGGTCTACAACAGTTGTTCTTGAAGAATTTAGTTTTTAAAAGCATTGAAATAATACAACCAATCACGGAGGCTTAATAGGAAAATTGACCATTTTGTTTTCTTGAGTTTCAAATCAATGCATTATAGTAGGATTAAATTAGATTTTTGTTGAAGTGAAGCTGTATTTAGTTTGGGCCTTTTAAATAAAGCCATTTTCTTAATGGTTTTTTTAAGGTTGAGGCCAGGTTGTGCAATTTGTCCTTTCTGGCTTTTTCCTAATTCTAGTAACTTCAAATTGAGTAAGCTCAAAAGTGCTATAGAGTTTGATTGGATGCATTGAATATAGGGCTGGGGAATTAATCATCGATTAATTCATTAATTTAATCAAAGAACTGGCTTTACTGACAAGATGCACATGAATTAATCGACAATTAAATCCCCCAGCATCAATGAGAAATTGAATATAGGAGAATATATGATTCAATGCATCCAATCAAACTCTGTAGCTATAAACACTCACCTAAAGAATTATTAGGAACACCTGTTCAATTTCTCATTAATGCAATTATCTAATCACATAGCAGTTGCTTCAGTGCATTTAGGGGTGTGGTCCTGGTCAAGACAATCTCCTGAACTCCAAACTGAATGTCAGAATGG
>JAUCMS010000127.1:25723303-25733481 GCA_032357445.1 Enteromius radiatus
GAGTTGCTTGTAAATTTTATTCCAAATGAAGACGGGAGAGTAGTTTGTGTTACACTTGTCAGTTTAACAGATAAATCGATGTTTTTCTCATGCCTGTGGAGATGCCCTGCCATGTTAGTCGTGCTGTTTGTTTTTTTTTCGCTTGGCAAGCCAAACTTACGTCACATTGGGGTGTGGCAGCGTCGATGATTCCATTTTTTGATTCGATAATCGAGATTGAGCATGAATTTCGATCGATTCTGATTTAAAATCGAAATCGTGACACCCTTACTTGACAGTGTTCATTACTTGGCAGTCAATGGAACAGACAATGGTTTTTACATTAGCTTTGAAATTTCAGCGACTGCAGCAGTATGGTATAATATTTATTTTCTTGCTACCTTTCCTTTTACATCACTTTTGCATAACTCCGGGTCCTTGACAAGCTTTGTTGTTTCTTTGTAGTAATTCATTGCTTTCGCAGAACTTTTAAAGCCTCCACGAATGATCGTACAGATGCGGATATATCTCTATCATCTTAGCTATGTATTTAGTGAGCTGAGATGTTGCTCCCTTGCCTGACCTTGGCTGAAAGAGAGATGAACTGGGGAAAAAAAAACGTACGTGAAAGAAGGTGGAGTTTCAGAACACACCCACCGATTGCGTAACCGCCTCGGACCAATAGTAGCTCAAAAGTGTTTAGGAGCTAAATCAAACTACCCAAAAAGTTTGCTTTTGTGAACCGATTCGAACTGCCAAAACTAAACGAACTTCGTTGTGGCCTGATTTTTGTTGAAATTACATAATTTCAGTTTTGACATTTCGTTTGAAGTATATTGGGGCCTTAAGTGATTAATGACAAAATTTTAATGGTTGAGTAAACCTTTTACATATTTACTGACATATCGCTTACTGAGACTTACTGCTAAAAATTATAATGAAACTATTTGGAGTGCTACTTTTATTTCTTAAAAGAAGTATATCTTAATATTTATGTCACTACTAGGATTGCAATACATCAAATACATTTTAGTGTATTTAGGATAATATATTGTTTTAATAAAAAAAATTGAATAATTAAATGTTTAATGGCATTTTTGATGCAGGTACACTTTGAGAATATATACTTAATTTTGAGAAAAAAAATGGTAAATGTTATTTATCAAAGCTCAACAAATATGAAAAACCATTTATGAGTGAAACACTGTTAAACAGATGCAGAAAACTGCTACAGCATCAATAAAACATATTTATTACATATTTATTTCCTTCCAAGACTAACAGAATGCATTAGAACTGCATTTGGAGAGAAAAGACATTTGGACAGATTAGAAATTCGAAAAAAAAATAAATAAAAGATTAGACACGCTGGAATATTTTAATCTATGACATCCCTACAGATGATATTACAGCACATTGTACAACAGTGCAACTTTTCACTGTCTTCTCAGTAACAAATGACATGAATTGCGTTGCGCATCATTCTAGGAAGAAAATGATTGTTTTCTAAATGCTAGTTGGTTGTGAATCAGTATTCCCAGAATTTCTTATAGCAACAGATGGACTATTCTGTGAAAACATCATCTAGATTTAAACCTTTCCCTGAGTAATCATGTGTAAGTGTGACATTTACAGCCCTGCAATCCCTCTATGTATGATGAGAGAGTGTGAAAAAGGTGTTGGAAGTGTGAACGTGTGTGTAAACAGATTCATAAATTCTCTCTTCCTGATCCCAGCCCTCACCTCAGCAGGGCAGCTTCTCGTTGTTTGACAGGGTGCTTTGAAAAGGTCACTGGGACTTGAATCACCATTAACCTCACCCCTCCCCATTCTCTCACACAGGGAAACTGGAGAGCCAGAGCCACCAAAGTGCCAAGAAGTGTTTAATGCAGCCGGCGTGACCTGAACAAAGCCACGGCGGTCAAGAGACGAGGAACAGAGAGTCCCCGTGGAAGCCTCACGTTGGCCTTGTCATGCTACAGCAGGAATCACCGTGTCACATATGGGACGTCTGGGACTAATGGTGACATCAGTAGCACGGCAAATGCAACAATCATTCCCTGATTAAATGTTATTGCTTCTTCTGCAATAAAAGGCTGAAGACTATTCAGTGTATTGGTTCTTTAATACATTTCAGTTGGAAAGCATCTTAAACTATCATTTATTTGTTATAATTTAGTCTTTTGCGTTATTTTGCGTATAATACTGCTGTATAATTAACCAGCTCCCTTTTAATCTCAATTGGATTTCCAGCTCATAAAGCCGACGGTCTGAACCTGAACCGGTTGGCTGAGCATGGAATTTTCTGCTTACTAAAGAGGCAATTGTGCTGGAGAGCTCATATTGGAGCGGCTCTTGTTATTTGGGCCACAATGGCTGTCAAAGCCAGAGCCTCTCAGGTTTTGGGCCTGCTGCTCTCAAAGTGATTGAGTGGCCTCTTTGTGACACAAGCATCTCTGCACCAGAAAGAGCAAATGACTGGCTCCATTAACGCTAGATTGCATGATGGGAACTGCATTAAAGTAGCCTGCCATGTATTGAGCATGCACTTTCCTCTTCTTGTGCAAAACGAGGCATCAGTCTTTCAAGGGGTAAATCCATCAGCATGATAAATAATCAACTTGCAGTCTGTTGAGTATATAGACTTTTCAGGGATTGCTTTATTTTTATTTTGGTTCATATGTGAATATTTCTTGGTAAACCTCAGAAATACGAATTAAAATAAATACATTTTCACGAAATTCCCATTCCTGCAATTCGAAAAATGATTATTATCATTAATGTACTGTAGTGATCCATCTATTTTCCACAGAAAATCATGTAAGTAAAATATGTAGTTCTGTATTAGGCCCTTCACTGTTGGTCTTGTACATGCTCCTATTAAGAAACATATTGGTGTTTTTACATGTTACTCCAAGGTTTTAAAAAACACAATGGTATTAATATGATGCAGATTTATTTATGATATTTTATATTTCACGATAGTCTACTTATGATTGAGAAAGGATACATTTTCTTTCTCAAATGTGACCTTACTTGAAGGTATTAATAAGAACCTCCCTTTTACAGCATGTGTCACTTGGCTTCGTTTTTCCATCATATTGTAATGTGCAATTAATTGTCTAAAATACAAATACTGTTTGAGTTTAAGATTAAACCTTTTGAAAACCCTCCCTTGCCTAAAGCCAGAGAGCAGCTAATCAAACTCGGTCATCTCAGCCACCTATGGGGTGCTGGGCACTCTTTTGTGCCAAAGTACAAAAGACATTTTCTGAGGAGAGCTGTAGAGCTTCCAAAATTCTGTTTCACTTGTCGGGCGAAGCGGCGTTGGGTGGGCTTCAATGCACGGCTGATGCGAGGGATTCATAAATGAAAAATCTTGATCAATAAGACAAAAGTATTATAGAGTATCGAAACAAATTCCCTGCGTTTGTTTAAACAAACAGTATTAAAAGCATGATTCAAGTGTGAAGGAGCTAATTATCTTATGAAAAGCTTATGTTTTTGCATTTGAATGAGGGGGCATTTTAAAAGAGGCTTAGGTTGTAGAAGGAATGTCAGCAGCAGGTCTTCCTGTTCTCAGTCAGCACTTTCCTTGCAGGCATTTCCTTCTCTTACCACTGTTTGACAGGCCTCACTCTGTTAGCCCCGAATAAAAGAAAGTGCAAATGAGCATACCTGTGGCTACAGACACGACGCTGCCACCCAGGCACCCAGAAATAGAGTGAGAAATCTCTCCCCACGGCTGAGTTTATGATGAAACCTGGAGCTGCTGGTCTGTTGTCAGCCAGTTGGAAACTAGCATTGTTTAGAGGAGCTTTCCGGTGTTCACTGAGCTGTGGAAAGAGAACGAGTAATAGCCTACCTGCACATCAACAAATAGCATTTTTACATTATTAAGAAATCAAAAGATGCATTGAATATAGGTGTTTATTTTCTGTATTAAACTAATATGCATGGGTTTTGTCAGTCCACTGCACAGTAGCAAAATGAGTCGTGAAGTGCTAAGTGTCTGCCCTTTGTGTCTTTAAAAATGATCATTCCTCTCAATCATGTCAGAAGCAATGCTGTCAGTCGTGGTGTACCAACTGAAAGCAAAAACATTACAGATAAATTACTCACCAGCAATGCTACTGTACTACCAAATGTGTTTGATAATATAGCTCCTCCTCTTTTAAAGGGACTGTTAATCCAAAATGTAAATTCGGGCATATAACTGCGTATCAGTTAAAATTTGTCCAGTTTCTCAGAAAAAGTATATGCAGCAGAAAGCCCATGCCGCTCATTTCCTGTAATACATACGCAATTGACATTTCAGAGCTACAATGGAGGGGAATTTCAGTGAATTTCTGGCAACATAAATGCTTTCAGGTGTTTATGGTAGACTGTAAGGTTTAATTAACTAATTAGCTGTAATTAATTTCATAAAGTGACCCTAAAATACACTAAAATGTAATCTTAGAATAGGTGATGGCAACTGTTTTTATCTATTTTTATTTATTAATTAGACTGTTAAGTGAGATAAACAGACCTTGACTGCTAATAATTGATTTATGGAATATGATGAAGAGTTACAACTCATGTCATTCATTAAAAGACTATATTCACAATTAACACGCTGTTATAATTCAGACACTGAACGACTAATTAAGTAATTATAAAACTAATTAATTAATTAAATGAATCACAATAACATAAAGATTACCAAAAGTAAACTATATTTTTACACATTTGCTTTTAATTAAAATTAGTCTGAAACTGTACAAACAGTTTCATATATATAATATAAATAATTTCTTGTTAAAGACAAACAAAGAGTTACCATGTTAAAACAGGATCTGGAAATTAGAGGAAAATAGAAAAGACACCAAAAACGCCTTTGACTCACAACACATTCAAACACGTGGGAAGTTTCAGAAAGAATGCCTGGCAGCGGTGGAATGGAACACGATCCAGTTTCCGCGTCTTATCGCGCACTGCACGCGTGGGGTTCAATCCATGCGGATCATTCTCCTGGATTTCATGGCGCTTCCTCCTCCTGCCCTTTAGTTACATTGTATCTCCCTTACTGAAAGGAGCGAGGGATCTAGGACTCAACTCAAGGAAAAAAAATGAATGAATATACGTGAAAATGGACGTGCCGAGATGTTGGATTTATTGTCTTGGAGTTTAAGAAAGACATATTTGAAGAGCGCTTTGAGATTTAGATCCTGCGATGCCAGTTTCAAGGCAGTGTTTCCATTTCTGAACGGGATCTTTAGGAGTGTGATGGCTGCTGGCCTTCCCTTTCTCTAGTTGCTGGATGTGTTGGAAAGTGCACTGCTTTGGGATCATTTTTGGAATTCCGTTCGCAAATCCAGAGGCATTTCCACCTTTCTCTATGGAATGTACATAAGTATTCTCTGGATAGGGGTTCGCGTGTGGGGTAAGTGGCGCTGGGATTAATGCATTTCTTTTGTGTGTGTGTGTGTGTGTGTGTGTGTGTGTGTGTATGTATATGTGTATGGTGTGTGTGTGTGTGGGTAGGGGGTGGTGTTTTATTGGTGCAGATGGAGACTGGAGGTGCTTTAGCCCGTTAGCTTAGCTCGGTTGTCATGGCTCACACATGCTTTGACCATCTTAGCGAGTCATTTCCTTAAGAGCAACGCGGACCAATGCGTTTGAACCGCGCGTTAGGTGCGGCGAATCGAACAACGAGTTCCAGTTTACTCGATTACACCGCACATTCATTTCCCCCCCCTCGCGGAGTGAGGAAATACACGGGTTATTGAGTCAATAAACACTCCGACTATGTTTAAAACAGCACTGGTTTGTTTATGCTGGAGTTGCAGTTCTCTGGAAGAGCTCGAGTCTGTTATGAATGTCAGTGGATGTGTGAGTATCAGCAGATTCATAGTGAATCACTGCTTTCAAACACACAACTCACTCTTGGACGCTATATAATACTACCTTCAGCAGCCACACGTCTTCAGAGCACCCATACACTAACAAAAGGTACTATGGTATTATTACCATGGCTTTTTAGTCATGGTACCATGGTTATGTCATGGCTTTTGGACGTAGAGAATACCATGTTTTTGAACAAGTACTATAACAATCTTTGGAGTAGCCTATCTAAGAGTACTTGAAACGAGAATAATGTATGTCAAAGTACCGTGGTATTAACTTCTGATACAATCTTAATAACTTATCTGCTTGCTTGAATTCCCCAGTGGTTCAGAATAATTGTATCAAGCCATAATTCTGCTAGTTTTATCACTGTGTTGATTGAGTAGAGGCCAAATGTGTTTGCTTTATGACGGGGATTATAAGCTCTGTGGCTAATCTTCACTGCCTTACACTTATCCTTGTCAGAAACACTAGTTTTCCTGCTCATCACCTTTAAACTAAGTGTGTGAGCTCCTTGTGAAGGGATTCTATCTCAAAACGTAACTCATCTTTAAAGTAAATTTAAAAATGATTTGTTGCAGCCGGCTAGTGCGACGTACATTTTAGTGTCACCATATATTGTTGCGAATTGGACATTTTGAAACATTTGTATTACCATGTTTTAGTGTACCCATTTTCTAGGTTTTCTTTGAGTCTTAAAGTATTAATTTACTCTTTTAAGGAATTAAGATGTAAAAATGTCTTGGGCGGTGGCTTTAAATGTAGGATGCACTGTAAAAATTAGTGTTTTTTTCCCCCCTAAATGTCCTTTAATCAGCATACATTTACTTGAAATACAAATTGAACATGCAAGGTCAAGGTTAAGTTGACACTGGCAGAAATGTGCTCTTGTTTTAATCTAATTAATTTAGGAATCTTTAGACATTTGCAGTGAAAATGAGAAAAAAGAAAATACTGATGAAGAACATAATTTCTAACATTTACTTATTTAGAGATCAAATTGACTTACTGTGTTCCTGTGTTTTTTTCCTCATATTTTCTTTACTTGGTCTCCAAAAAAAAAAAAAAGGTATTAAAATTTAATTCTCTTCATAAAACCTACAGAAACCCTGATATTACCACCATGGTATTCTTTGACATACCTTGGGCATGTAAATACACTGGTATGTTAATAAGATCTTGGTTTATTCAATCCCATGGTTCTGGTGCAACTATTGTTCACTATAGAGTGTGTGTGAATGGAACTGAAATGCATTTGCCTTATTGTATCTATTTAAAGAATCAGCACAGATATCAAGTGAAAACAACATTTAGGAAGCAGAAAAAAATCATATGTAGCATATGGAAAATAATCAGTTTAGAGAAGAAAAGCCAGAGCTCATTTGATCTTAATTTAATGGATCATTGGTGTAGACACATGCTGACATATGTTGAAGATGTTTCAGAAATCATTTAATGACTCTGAACTTGACTTTGTAAACATACTATTAAATATGAGGTATATGAGTATATTGGCCAAACATTATCTGCCTTTAGCTTGCATTACTCTGGTATTATTACACAGCAGTGTTATTATTAGATGGTAATACTATGGGACTCAAAAGAGCATGTCCAAAAAGATTGCAATATTTTTGTAAGGGTTTTTAGACACAAAACACAGGAGAATATTCTCATACTTTCAGTATGATTTGCTTTTATCAGTAATAATGTTGTAGAGTACTTGTGTGGAGATGAGTTGGCGGTCAACCGGAGGGCGAATCTATTACCTGTGTCTCAGACAGTTTATTTTCTTCTCTCTTTTTAGCTGTTTAGTGTCTGTAGAGTTGAGATTTGTCCACAGGCTAGAGCTAGATGCTTACTGTTTATGCTTTACACAAAAAAAAGCTATTTTTCAGCTTTGGTCTAGACAGCTGTTTTTTTTTGTTTGTTTTTTTTTTAGTCCATATATTGTAGTGTTCCTACCACAAACAAGCTTTGATATTGAAAGTTCTCTGATCCTGTGTTAGGATAGTCCAGAGAAATCAATAGGTCTGAGCCGATGGGAGCATACAGCTGCAAGAGAGATATATTGCTTTAGCTCAGTAATGTTTGCGAATGCTTAGAAAGATCCATACACTACATTATGAATTAAGTGTCATGTCACCACTCAAGCTATGTGCATCATTCAGTTCATTATTGGTCTGTTATGCACTTTTGTTAGATTGTGCCTTTAAATGATCCTTCTAATGAATTAATGGGGATTATAATTATAATTAGAAATGTTATCAGATATGTAAAATTAGCAAACATTATGAAAATTGTAAAGATTTTAAAGTAGTTGTTAATATAAGTTTGTGTCTTATGTATCTTTCTAGAATCAGTTCTAATGAAATCTATTCTAAAGACTAATTTTATTACTGTTATCTTTTATAAATGTTTATAAAATCTCTATGGCATAAAAATTTAGCGAAATATATTGCTGTCTATTACTGTATTGTTACATCTTTGCACAAATAGAAATGATTATATCTCATTCTTCCTTGTATAATTTTAGTGGGAAACTGAGGAAAGTATGGTTTGTACTGTATTTAAATTTTGGAATTTAACCTCTTAAATTTCCATATTGTTTGTTATAAAATAAGTTCCCGTTAACTATTTTATAACAGAAAAACAAATATCAATATTCACAAAAGGCTAAAAAATATTGGGATTTGTGATCATTTTCATTCTGGGATGCCAGATTTAAAAGTGTTTTGAATAAGCTGTACATCTCCTGGACTTTTAACGGGATCAAACAGGCTTTTCACATGAAACTGCGGTGCACAGGTTAGCTACAGATGTTACAAACTGACATTGACCCCTTTGACTGTTTGTTCCAGCTGAACATCTGCAGTCTTTAGATCTGCCTACTGAGAAAGAATGACCATCTGGGATTATGTAGAGTGTGCATGGTCGTCAGATGATGGCTCATCAATGAAGGGGCCTACAATCAATACAAGGTTTTGTGTCTTGTTATTGGTGGGCTATTGTCATTTACAAGGCATAGGAACAGAGAATCCAATAGCTCTGTTGCAGCAGAAACCAAATCCTTATTGAAAGGGCAACCTCCCCATCAGGAGGGTCAATCTAGAATCACAAAATTCAAGAGGATTTAAAAATTTAGTACGATATGGAAGCTAGTTTTCTTAATACAAATCAAATATTACCGTAAGCATGTATTTCGAGATACGCATTAGTATTCAAGTCAATTCATGCAAGATGCTTGTTTGGGGAAATTCACATTTTGTGATGATCAGAGACTTGCGAAAAACCTATACGAAACTAAATAAAAGGCTGATACAAGCTCCAGCTTATTGAACAAAGCTCTCTGTTCGCTGAACTGATCTGCAGTTAAGCTTGGTGAAGCATTTCAAACATGGATAGACTAACATGAGTTAATCAGATTCTCACAGATTTAGTGTGAGGCTGCGGTTTCATTTTTATTAGAACGCTGTGGTCGTTGCTTCCCAGCCCTTGTTTGCAGCCCCGAGCCCCCGAGCACTGCTGGACAAATTCTGCAGACTTGAGTGTTAATTATTTACACTGTCAGAGGTCAAAGTGCACGCTCCTTCGACTTGTGTGAGCTTATTTGTGCGTACTCTCGCTAAGCAGAGATGACCTGTGAAAAAGAATGGCTGCTTTAATTAGTTTACAGACATCAGGCTTTGATTGAAGCCCTGTGTCAGCAGACACATGCTCTTAACCAATACTTTGGCATAAAATATAGGTCAAAACACTTACACATCGGTGTTCTGTTTAGAAGCGAATGGCTTTGCAAAAAAAATGTTGCCATTGTTATCCAAGCCCTACTCGCTGTTCAGGGTTTAACATTGTGCTTTTGTTTGCAAGATTATAGACGTTTGTTAACGGCTAAAGTAGTGGTCAAGTGGTAATAGGGTTTGCAATAGCCTATGCTGATATTTAGAGCACTGGCCTATAAATGCAAGGCCAATGAAATGAAAAAGAAGAAAACCATTACCAGTAATTTTGGAAATGGCAAAGGTGGGAATTTTGACATTACCAGTAGAGTTCATTATAACTAACAACCATAGTTAGCTATAGGGCTGTAGCGATACACTAATCTCACGATACGATACGATACACGATATTCGGCTCACGATGCGATATATATCACGATATTTAGCCAACGATATGATTCGATATAATTCGATACGCTTACATCATTTTTTGATAGATTTAAAAGAAAAAGCGTGTTTTTGGTGACATCTTGTGAGTGTTTCATTTACTTGGATTGAATTAATTGAAATAAACTTAAAAAACATCAGACAGCT
>JAUCMS010000127.1:25760343-25782393 GCA_032357445.1 Enteromius radiatus
GTACCCTTTAGAGAGTAAGTTACATTTAATGCTAAAGTATCGTTAATGCTAATACAACCCTTATTTTAGTGTGTTAGAGCAGAAAGATGCAGCTGTGGTTAAACAGCTGGATGCTGGGTTCCGAATGCCACGGGGATAGTTTGTAACATTAATTTGTGTGTTTCTAGTTCTCGTCTGTTTTGGTGTGGGAGGAGCAGACAGCGGGTTGCCTGTGCCTTCGTTTGCGCTGCCTTGTTGACCTTAGCACTGAAAACATTATATTTTACACAATTTATTCTCTCTTTTTTTTTTCTGAATCGTTCGGTTTGTATGTGTAATGAACCGAAAGCCTCGTACCGAACGGTTCAATACGAATACGCGTATCGTTACACCCCTAACAGTTACTGAGATAGTAAAGTTTGAAGCCATAGGGAATCAAAAACTGGGTAACACTTTATTTTGATGGTCCCTTTTGATCAATAAGTAGCTTTGCACCTACATGTCAACTAACTGTCATTAGAGTACAAGTACACTCTCTAATTAATATCTGCTAACTCTTTATAGTGATGGTCTCCCAAAAGACGCTCTACTGACTGTAAGTAACTTTGCAAGTACATATCAACCTATTCTAACCTGAACCCTACCAGTCTACTAATACTCTGCTAGCACTCTGTTGAGAGTTAGTAGATATGTAGGTGAAACGTTACTTATAATCAACAGAATACGTTAAAGGGACCATCAAAATAAAGTGATACGAAAAACTGCCGTCTAAGCCATCTATTTAAGTGCACATTACTAGTCATTATTCAAGTTCAATTGTTTTGCTGTTTATTCAAAGAACTGTCAAGCGCCAAACAATCTTTGCTGTTAAAACATTAAAGGGGTCTTGAACTGGCTCTGTTTTATATTTTGTACTGTTCTCTGAGGTCCATAATGCTATCAAGATTTTTACTTTAGAAAACATCATGATTGAGAATAGGCTACTTAGAATAGCTACCCCCTTGATCTAAACGCTCTTTTTGAAGAGGCGTAGCAGATAGTAGACTCGGAAGTAAACACACACTGCCATGATTGGCTAACAGTTGTGTATGTTTGATAGTTTATAGTCCTTCACAGATGGAAACCGCTTGATTTAATCTTTCTTAATGGGAACAGAAGGAAGGCAAAGACTTTTGCGTAACTCGGTGGCCAGGGCTAAACAGGCAGTGATGTAGAAACTGGTGTTGATCATCTCCTGCGGAGGTGGTGTTTAGCCAAAATATTACATCATAGAGTTGTACATTTCACAATTATAATACATTATGATTTTATGGGTACAGTTCAGATTTTGCAGCATAGTGCCGCCATAGTGTCAGTTTAATTTAGATCAATAATATTAAGTTGATCAGATATAAGCAGTTCAAATCAGCTCATTATGGGCGGTTGGGTTGGGTTGTAGAAAATGACGTATCCACAAAATGGACATTGAGTTGTGTACACACCATTTTCTAGACAAATTCAGACATACTGAATTAAATATCCCACTCTCTCATTAATGGAGCACTCAAATAACATAAAATCATTATCCATATATTACATATGCATTTATCACATTGTGTATACATCAGTTTCCAAAATTGGACATGGGTGTTCAAGTTTTAAATGGTTAATATTGTGCAGCAGTGCACAAGCATTGGATTCGAATATAATTATTGATGGCACAGTTTTAGATCTGGGATATTTTTACCATCATCCATTACAATGTGACATATGAGGGCTATACATTAGATTATGGTTTTTGAGCATACGAGTCTCGAAATAGCTTCCATGTTTAACCAGCAGGGATGAGGAACAATAACATCTTAGTAAAAATAGTAAATAAGCATTTTCCTTTAAACTTCATATACATACAAGAGCTGAAAATGAAAAATAAGGGTGTAGAAAAGCATAGGTCTAGTTATGGTTAAGGTAATAATTAACTTTAATTGTGATTTGTTTAATATTTAAATTAAAAAATATATTGCATTTACATAAATTAGCCTGCCCGTTCTGTTCAAGAGTAATTATAAGAGAAGTTCGTACAGTACACAAATACCAAAATGATTAGTTCCTGTCCTCATTTACATATTAGTCTCTTGCTGAATTTCCCCCCAGGGATCAATAAAGTACATCTATCCGATATATCTTAGTTGAAAACACCTGCTTCCTAATGATTTCAGCCCCTTGTTCTGTTAACAGCTCCTTAGCCAGAGAAGTACATGGTGCCTAACACTTGCAGATTAATTTATTCTAGCTGGATTTGTCCAGATTCTGTAGGTTTTATTTTTTTTATTTATTTTTTCCTCCCATCTAATCATAGCCCACTGCAAAATCCTCTTGATTGTGGAGCATGAAAAGGAAAAAAATCTTCCTCAAATCCCTAAATGAGAACATATCTAGGCTATGGGTAGGCAGTGGAGTATGTGCCGCCCACACTTTGCCTGCTGCCATCCTCCCAGTGCCGCCATATAAAGGGCTGCCTCATCAACATTCAGAGCGCATTGGCTGTCTAAGTGTTTTCTATTCCTCTTGCCATGGGCACAGTGTGTCTGATTCACCCTGCTCCTCTGTGGCCACTCTGGTGCGTGTGTGTCTCTGACATGGAGATTGGACGTAGTTGAAGGGTCAAGAGGAAGAGAAAAACAAGAGCGTTTGTGAGGCCATTCACAGCCGTGCCACACTTCCACAATGTCAGCTTAATCTTTTTGCAGGACGGCTCCCAAACACAAGGCTCCAATCATCTCCTCTTTCACTTTAGAGAGGGACTCATTGGTGTGCAGGTGTTATCCACACCCTCTCTCAATCCACTGGCGTGCATCTCCTTTTGAAGTGTTATTTTTCCTCATCGGGGTGTTGGACAGATCTGTATCGTGGTGACACTTTGTGTGGGTGGAAAGTAGAGCAGCAAGATCCCGTGGCAGGGAACACATCTCTCAACCACTTTGAGATGTCTTTCCGCTGTGCTGCACTCTCTTAAAGACGTTGCAGACAGTCCACCCACACTTCTCATAAGGATGACTTCCTAAGTCCTATCGCTGCCAATGTGTTATGTTTATTTTGGTTTTGAATCTCTATGGCAAAGAGGATCCGCCTTGCCGCAGAGTTCAGATCCAACTTTAATCAAACACATGAGGAAGGTTTTGGGGGTTTGTTAAAAGTTACAGGTGTGTTAGAGTTGACTTTGCAGGTTGGTAAATATCTATTGGTGTGTTCAAGTACTTATAGCTGGGAAGTCGTAATTATGACAGCAGGTGTGTTGTGATAACTCAGATTAGAGCCAGATGGTGATGTGCCTTTTCTCCATAAAATTCAACAAGTTTTTTTATTTTACTCCACAAAATGATGAATAAATGTGCATCAGGTGTTAATTTTTATTCAATGTATTATGGTTGTACAATACAATGGCATTTTGTATTTGTTTTTTTTTATGTAAAATATATATTATTTAACAAAATCAACATTAATACTGCATCCAGTGAATCTAATGTAGAAACAAGCGCAAATCCATGTGCGCAAATCAACTTACAACGGAGTTCATGCGTGATTTATGAAGCATCATCGTACAAATGATTGCATGTTGATAAATGTGGCGACAGAAAACGGTCATTACTTGAATATCACTCCCGTAAAAACACCCCGGTTTAGAAGCCGGTCTACGACACCGAGAAACAAAACTCGGCCAAAAATTAGAGTAATTCCATGGAATTGATCATAGCCACCATTCACGTCCATATTGATAAACTCCAAGTTTTGCGTAGAAACGACCGAAAGCCCAATTTTTTGTCATGCGTTCATTTAGTAAATGAGACCCATTGTGTTTTCCTCACTGACAGGACATGAAATGCAGGGCTTAAATTTCAACTGGTAATTTCAACTTTGTGGTGACATTCATGTGCATTCAACTCGTAAATACAATCTTTGCGACATGACTTCAAGGATTGAGAACCCAGTTGACTTGCCAGTACATTCTTATTTTGGATTGCCCTTATTTAACACACCTTAATTAACTTATTAACTTGTTAGAAGACTGCTCAGTTCAAACAATAACTAGAAAAACTTTTTAAAGTATGGAGGGAATAAAATGACAAAAATCTGAATTGCCCTGCTTTGTTCAAACCCTATCTTTCCCATCCATCCCGTAGGCTTACTTATGTCGTTTTGTTAAAAACTTAATTTCGGGAGGAGCATGCACAGGTAATCAATCATTGCTCTCCACCTCCTAATCATTCACTTATCTCATCCTCCTATCAGTCTGCTCACTTCTTTCTATAAATTATCAGGAAACCCCTCTCGCACATCTCAATCTTAGTATCCTGCCTCCTCCCCAGCTCCTCCTCAGGGTCCACCAGGGGAGCACTAAGGGTTAGGATCTGGCCATTCGTCCTTAGCCCTCTTGGCTGCCCTCCTAACCCTGAGTATTCTTCCTGGTCAGCACGCCAAACAAGCTTTGCTTACCTTAAGTTATTTCCAGCTAGTACGAACTAGTGAACTGCGTTCAGGAAAATGTGAATAGGCAGACAAGTTCAGCTCTAATTCAATTGAAGATTCTGGAAGATTGCATTTTTTTAATAACGTTAGCATATTGGGAATCTGTAAAAATAAATAAATAAATATTGGACAACAATGGGATCATAGATTCCAGGGTTTTTCCTGCATTTAAAATTTTTTAGTGGCTGCCAAAGCTGTATTTGATTGGTTCATGTGTTGTAAATGACTACTGCGCTTGTGATTGCACTCTTGTCAACTGAGGGAGAGAAAGAACAGAGAGAACACACGCTCTCGGCCTGTTTACACTTGGCCACCTTATGCACTTTCCCAGAGTAAAAGCCTTCCGAAATGCTTTCGAGGTGGATTAAAAGTCAGATATAACTGAGCTAATACTAGACGCATCACCACGGATTCAGCCAGAAAGACGTTGCACAAACTGCAGCAAATGAAACAAACACACAATCCCTTAACCCTTAACACACAATCTTCAATGGATAAAGTCATGCTAATTTATTTTTCCAGTACTGATGCCGCTCTCTCTCCTGCTGTGAACTTCAATTTTGAAATTAGCATGGCAGCGCGTATCTGTTGATTTCATTGACGTGACCTGTGTTAATTTTGTGTATAGCGCAATAATTCAAGACCAGAGTTATATATTTTGCGGAGACACATTTATGCGGCCAAGTGTAAAAAGAAACTTTTTAACAAATTAGATTGATATCTGAAAAGAGAACGCATAAAGTGACCATGTGTAAACAGGCTCTCTCTTCGTCTTTACTCTCCATCCCTCAAAATCAACTGGCATGAAGCATGATGCAACTAACATAAACACTTTCAATAAAAGAAAAAAAAATGCAGTGATTTAATTGTTGTTGGCATTTTTTTTCGATGTCATAACAACCAAGATCAGCACACAATGCGTAATGATCGACCCTGGATTTATCTTTAGCTCATCACAATCAATCATTTTACATAATTAATCAAATCCTCCATTTTAGAGACATTTAGTCCTAGCATTGCATGTGTTGCCTCCACTAAAGATGCATTCAGTGCTACCTTTTCGGCCAAAAGCAAGGCATCTTGTAGGGGAGCATAATTTAGAGTGGCATTTGTGTCAGGAGCACACCTAGTAAAACAACAAATGTTGCCTAGGAAGCACGCTGAGCTTTAGAACGGAGCATCCATCTTCCATGACTTATTGCAGATCAAGTTGTTGCTGAGTCGCAGTGTCCTCTCCTGACTTCTCCAAATTAACAGTGGCGTGCTTTATTTCATCCAAAGCCCAGTGTGAAAATCTTATCTAGTGTGCTGCAACCTTTTATTTGCGGATGGACATATTGACTTGCTCATGTTTCAGCCCAGTGCGTGAATCCCAGAATGGCAGGAGGTTAAGGGCAGACAGCTCTCAGTTCATGATGAAACAGTCAGAGGCAGATTGGAGCAATATTTCTAGGCATCACTCTGACACAAATCCCCTCTGCAGGACGCTGGAAACAGACCAGGGTCGTGTTGGTGTGGCATCCACTCTCACAAGCCGTGCATGCTGATGCCTCCAAATGTCAGCCCTAAATCTTCTGAAAGTTTATTGCTCTTGAAGTAGAGCCCAGAAAGCCCTCACCCACAGACTATGAAGGGCTCGGTGCCAGCAAACCTAATCGTGCCAAACGGCAAGGCTCATATGCTAGTATCCTGATTCAACCCTCTTTCCAAGGCCACCTCAACAAGCTATTGGATCAATGTGTTATTTTATTGCCTGAATTAGCTGTTGGTTTAAGGAAAACAAAGGCCCTAGTTGATTTCTTCTTTATCTTTTCTCTTTGAATTTGCGTACTTGGCTATTCTTGGATTTCGCTCTGAGGTCAATAACCTCAATCAAATCTTTCTCCTGATGATTTCAGACTTTTTAAAGAACCCATGCAATATCAGCACAACCAGTTATTTCCTGTGCTGATGTATTTCCTTTTGAAATGGAATGTTTGTGGATGGCAACTCCCTTGTTTTTAAAATATCACTAGGCTTTAGTTATGTAACATCAGCCATGAGCCATCATATTTTCATGACGACCCGTATGTTATAATTGCAATTGTTTTATCGTTGCTTGATGGGGGGAAGAAAAACTTAAACTAGCCTAAGATTTTTTGCTGGTCTTAGTTGGATTAAGCTGGTGTCATGTCCAATCATGACAAATGTATGTCTTGTTAGCTAGTGTAGCCTTTAAATTCCAATAGAGCTGTTTAATGGATTGTAAGAGTGCAGCAGCACACATGCCAGGCTTCTGTTTGTTCCACTTTGGCTACTGAAGGGCATCAGAGGTGAAATGCCGGCCATTTAGCCTCATTTAGCCTGGGTTCAGACAGGTGGCCAGAGAACCGCTAATGACTTCAAGTGAAATAGGAAGGGGCCCCGCTAATGTGCTCTTCGACTGACCTCCACTGACATTTTTCAAAGGAACGTTTGTGAATTCAGCTCTCACATTTGGAGGCCCACGCTATGATGTTTGGTTGAAAACAAGACTTAGGCCTATTATTTCTTTAATAAGTAAAAACACTCACTTAAAAGGCTTACAAAGCAATGTTCTGCTGATTTTTATTAATTTTTTGTTCATTTCATTAAATTAATTAAATATTAATTTAGTATACTAAATAGTATATTGAAGTTTCAGTATACTAACTAAATTTAACACCATAGAGGCTTATCTTAAATTTATTAGCCTGACTGAGCCAGGCTTATCAGTTATACACATTATTATTGTGCCTTTCATGACCTATTAAGAGCATATTATTGTAATGTGTTATTGCTTTTTGCCTGCTATTATGGCAGTGCAAAATCACAGAAACATCCAGTTTGAAACATCCATTTACCTGTCTGAGCTTCTGCAGCGAAACCTCTGAATCACTGCCAGATACAAGCATTTTCATTTGCTTCAGCTGTTTTGACACAATTGCTAAACCATTTGCAGAGGTGGCTCACAGTACTGCAAAGTCATATGGAGGACACCATCAAACAATTTTTCTCCCAGAAACAACACACTCTGCTCCTTACAGCTTTTAGCCGGCGTAATCATGAAGCACACAGGAAAAATATCAGGGCTGCTTTGAGAGTGCTGGCCTTAGAAAACTTCCATTTGCACTATTTAAATGGCAGCTGTGGCTTCTGAAAGGACTGTGTTTGGAATATTAGTAATGAGGTGGAGAAGCAACCAGATGAGTAGTGCTCATGAATCAGAAAACTGACATTATAACTCTGCTGTATTGCTGTGTCATGGAGTTCTGTATAGATAATGGAGATATTCTTGTCCTCTTTATGTTTTACAGGTATGCTGGTGGTCAATGTTACTTGGCGGAACAAAACGTATGTCGGAACACTTTTGGATTGTACCCGTCATGACTGGGCCCCTCCAAGGTACGTAAAGTGCTTTAACATTTCAAATCAAGAAAATTAAATATTCCTCTCTAGGATACTAGTCTCTGCTTGTCAGCCCCCTTTTCTTAGGACAACATCAGTATTCCCTCTGGACTAGTAGTAAGCCAGGTATATCACATCATAACCCTTAGGGAAAAGCCAGGCTATTAAAAACATGCACATCACCAAGCCTTTGAGGTGATAAGAATAGAATGTCAGTTTTGGCTATTTGCAAGAATCTAAATAGTGTAAGTTTAATTTGTGAGTGTGAATATTTAAATATTTTTTTAGTGTATTGTAGATGTCTTGGTTGTTTGGAATGACTTTATATTATTAAAGGCTTATCTTTTTAAATACATAATAGCCTTTAATCAATATAAAAGTGGGAAATGAATACTAAGGTAATTGTGAAGATCTTGTAAATAATCTTTATTTTTCTTTAAGGTTCTGCGAGTCTCCCACAAGCGACCTAGAAATGAGAAACGGACGTGGCCGTGGTAAAAGAATGCGACCCAATAGCAACACCCCAGTCAACGAGAACAGCAACTCGTCTGATAATAAAGGCAGCAACAACAGCAAGACCAGAGCAAGTTCCAACAGCAAGGGTCGGCGCGGAAGCCAAAACTCCTCTGAGCGCAGGACTCCGCCCAACAGCAACACTGAGGACATAAAAGCCAGTCCCTCCTCAGCTAATAAGCGCAAGAACAAGCCTGCATCAGACATGGAGCCCAACTCTAGCTCTGAGGATTCTAAAGGCAACAAGCGTATGCGCACAAATTCAAATGGTGGAATGACCTCATCTGCACTCCCAATTCCCATCATTAAAACTGAGTCCCTTCCTCCACCTTTAGACCGAACCTGTCCCTCACCTGTACTGATTGACTGCCCGCATCCCAATTGTAACAAGAAGTACAAGCACATCAATGGCCTGAAGTACCATCAGGCTCGTGCTCATAACGATGATGATATTAAGCTGGACATGGACGGGGACAGCGAATATGGGGAAGAATCCTCTCTCCACCCAGAGCCTGGAAGTTGCAACGGAGCTTCGATTACACAAAAAGGCTCTCTCTCCCCAGCACGTTCTGTCACACCAAAAGGAAGAGGTTTTGACGCTCAGAGTCCATCTCCTTCTCCTGGAAAATTTGGCTCCAAGTCAAAGAAAAGGAATGGTGATGCTGAAGCAGATGTTTGTGGCACACCTATGGAGGGTTGTGAGGATGGGCCTTGCGTCACTGCTGATGAGGCAAGCAATGACGGGATGGACGACAGGAAGTCCAAAAAGCCAAGCAGCAGTGTGAAGTCTGACAAGCTGTCCCAGAAGAACATGAAGTCTTCCAGACCCATGGCTCCATCCCTCCCTTCTCAGCAGATGTACTCTTTGCAGCCAACATCATTTAGTGGCGGAAGCCCCAACCATCCTCCAGGGATGGCTAACATGTTGCAGGGCATCCCCAAGAGTCCCCAGCTTAAAGGCATTCAGTCGAAGTTGGGTGTAACTGGGGACTCATCGCCAATTAATCCAGCCTTGAGCAACTCCAAGGACAAAAAGAAAAAGGACAAGAAAAAGAAAGATTTGGGCAAGGATGCAGACAGTCCCAAGCTCCCGGGAAAGAGTGGGAAAACCGAAGAGGGGAAAAGCCCATACTCTGAGTCCTCTGACCCAGGAAGCAGGAGTGAGGGTCATCTCAATGGCTCCTCAGACCCTCATCAAAGCCGCCTTGCTAGCATGAAAGCAGAGGCGGATAAGATATACAGCTTCACGGATAATGCTCCCAGTCCATCCATCGGGGTGGCCAGTCGTGTGGATAGCAGCGGACAGCCTGTCACTCCCCTTCATGCCGTCACCCAGAATGGCGCTGATAGCTCCTCGGTAAAGACAAACAGCCCAGCATACTCTGACATATCTGATGCCGGGGAAGATGGTGAAGGCAAAATGGAAGGGGTCAAAGGTAAAGTGGAAGATCAGTCAGGCAGGGACGGTGCGAAGAAGGCACTATTTCCCTCTCAGGCATCCTCCAAGGAATCTGCGTATTATGCTAGCTATGACAACTACTACTCTCCCAGTTACACCCACTCTAGCCCTGGTGGCACCACTGCTGGTGGGTCTCTGCCGGAAGGGCAAGCTCTGAAACTGAAAAAAGAAGATGAGCAAGAATCGCCCGAGGAGAAGGCGAAGGTGGACGTGCAGGATGAGCGCAAAGCTGAGGTCGCTTTAAGTCAGCCACACCAACAGCAACCCTCTGTCATTCAGCAGCGCTCCAATATGTACATGCAGCCACTCTATTACAACCAATACTATGTCCCCCCATATGGATACCCAGATCAGGTTTATCACAACCACCTCATGAACACTAATCCAACATACAGGCAGCAGTGTGAGGAAAGGCAAAGACTCATGTCTGAGCAGCACAGGTCTGCTGAGAAAAAGACTGATTCAGGTGTAAAGGACAGGGAGGCCTCTCTGAAGGAGGACTGGAAACAGAAGGGCCCTGTTCCTCCTGGCCTAACAAAAGCCCCCAGCCTTTCAGACCTGGGAAAGCCACAGGCCCCTGGCAAACAGAGAGACACTTCCTCCGAACCTGCCAAGTCAGTCATCATCCCTAAAGGGGAGGAGGTCAAGCTGCAGCCACAGCAGGCTGAGGGGCTTAAAATGAAGCTCAGTGAAGCTGGCCATCATGGAAAGGATGACTCAAAGGCAAGTGTGGAGTCTGCCAGGCTGGGTATGGAGCAAGCCATGTGGTACAGACAGGTGAGGCAAACATAAAGTAAACGCCTGCACAGTTTGCTAGAAAGGGATAATTCACCCACAAATGAACAATAGGAAAACCTAAGTGTGAGTTAATTTATTACCTCTCAAAACCTTAACTTGAAAGTTTTTCCGGTTTCTGTTTCCAGTACCCTGATAGTCAGAGACCGCCAGATGAGGACAGAGACCGGGAGCGAGACCGAAAAGGCAAAGATGACAGGCCAAGGCCGAAAGACAGCAGCTCCAAAGAAGATAGTAAAGATGGAACTGATGGTTTGTGTCCTCCCAGCTCTGAGGACCAGCGAAGCAGTGGGAAAGAATCCCGGCCCAATGCCCACATAGCTTTCAGCTCCCCCTTAGCACAGCACCAACCCTACCTGCATTACATGCATGGATATCCTTTTGGGCAAAGCTACGATCCCAGCCATCCTGGATACAGAGGCATGTCCTCTGTCATGATGCAGAACTACCCAGGTAAGACAAATAATCACATTTAAATGGCGATGTTCATATGACGTTATTAGCATATTATTGAAAAAAAACGTTGTAAAATATTAGCCAACAACATACTCAATGCAAGTTACAGATTACATCTTACATTGCATTATTTTGGCAGTAACAGGTACTTTCAAATATGTTTTATTTGTTATTACTCAGGGTAACTAGCTATATAAATGTCAACAGTTTAACTAGCTTCGCAAGTATGTCCATTTTGTTGACTAAAAAAGATGATAGTGCCCCTTGTGGCAACAACATTTCTTAAATGCGTTTTGGTGCATTTTGGAACACAATGACGTGTAAAATCAAGCTTGTGTAGCTAGAATTGTTGTCATTCGTGTACTCGCATAAAGAATGTTTTGAACCTTAATGTGCGTAAAAAATGCATAATAGCACTCCTTTTAAAGTAGAAAACTGTATGGTCTTCTAATCTTTAGGGTCCTATCTGCCAGCGGGATACCCTTTCTCCCCTTACGGCAGTAAAATGGGCAGTGGAGAGGAGGGAGAGAAATCTCGCTCGAGCCCCACAGTCGGCAGCAAGTCGGCTTCAGAATCCAAAGCCTTGGAGATACTACACCAACAGACCAACCAGTACAAGAGCAAATCACCCACCGTTGCCGACAAGCCTTCCCATGAAAGGGAGCGAGGAGGAGGCGACCGAGAACGAGAAAGAGAGAGAGAAATAGACCGACCGCGTTCATCTCCTTCCCAACGCATAATGCAACCCCATCACCACCTAGGCTATCCTCTTGTAGCTGGGCAGTATGATCTGTCTTATGCCACAGGTCAGCAATCTAGTACTCTTACACATTAACTTATAACCTGAAATTATGATGGTTTAAGATGTCTTCACTGAAATACAAGAGCATTACATTATTACAATTATATAGTAATACACTGTGCATTACTACATTTATCTTAACATTGATATTATTATGATTTATTTTCTCTGTTACACAAATGAAAATTGTTTTGGGGGTAATCATGTGAACCGGCACATCTTAATGAGATTTCAAATGCCTCATCTGATGTGCTTAAGGGGAAAAACAAAATATTGCTGCTAATTCCACAAAGAATACTAAGATGTTCCTTAATTGCAGGCCTTTCATCGTCAGCGATTGTTGCCAGTCAACAAGCCTCAGCCCCTTCCCTGTACCCACCAGCACGGAGGTGAGAATGGTAAGACAAAACAAAGATCAAGGAAAGGAGATTTGGATTGTGTCAAACGCATAAATCAAAGTGAAAGATAACCACAGTAGTTGCAAGTGTATCCCCATTTCTGCTTTCATATTGTGTAATGTAAAAGCGTTTTTGATACCCAAGCTTACAAAGAGGTGTTTATAATTGCTCCACTTTCTTTGAGGCCCTTCTCTCTAAAGGTTTAGTTGTCTGCCATCTGTTTTAGAGCATTATGATTATTTAAGGCCCCTTAGATTGAGGCTAGGGGTTTTAGTACAGCAACATCACTTCAGAAGCCTGTAGTGACCTCTGGTGGAGACTTTTGTAATAACGTCAAAGAGATGCCGAGACATATTTAACAAGTGATATATTGTAATAAATATAGAGGTTTTTTTTAAATATTTAATGTATAAAAGTAGAGAGAGAGATTGAGAGATTGACCGTCTTGTGTTTTCTTTCTTTCTTTAGGGAAACCTGATTGTCTCGCCCCTTCTTTACAAATAATCATGTGACTGGATCACATGGGGAAGTATATGGAGTTCATTTAGACATCAGTTGAATGGTGTTTCTATATTTTTAGTTTTTCTGCCGGAATGTGTGGCAGATTGATGTTTTCCTAGTATCTGTACCTCGTACCCCACTACAGACTGTGAGACCAGGTTCAAAGCCATCCTGCCCTGCTCAAAGCCCCAGCTGGCCACTGAACTATGCCTGTGAACTGGTGAGGGATGATTGAAAAGCAAGGACTGTCATTCCACTCACCCTGTGCAGGCTGTGACCGGACAAGAGGCAAGGGCTAGAGGAGACATAAGAACACAAAGACTGAAAATAGTTTTATCACACTGAGATAACTCAAGTTGTTTCCCTTTTTTATTTTAGTTGGCATCCTCACTGAAAAAAGAAATCAGTTTTGACCCACGGTTTTTAAATTGTTGTTCTCTAGATACCACCATTGAAAGCTGCAGATATTATCTAGCATTGTCTCATAACTCTGTCTTTCTGCCAGTGGTTCTTAAATGGTTGACATCGCCAAATGCCTCAAGACTGCTCTTTTTTTTTTTTTTTCTTAACATTTTTTTCCCCGTTTCTCCATTTAAAGAGCATTATCAATGTTTTATTTTATTACTACCTTTTTCAAAAAACAAACACAAAAAAAACTGTACTTTGTTCTGGTGACATCATGCTGTTTTTTTTAGCAGTGCCATCCAGTGGACTAGGAATCCAGGAACGTGTTTTAAGACTCATGCCTGCCCTCACACAGCTGCTTTCAGCGAGACATTTCACTTCCAGATTCATTTGCGAGACATCATTTCAGCAAGCACTGTTTCATTAGAACATCACTGGCCGAGGTTCGTTTACTCCAGGGAATTCTCTTTGATTCCACTTGGTTATCCTTCAACTTGAATTTCAAATATCCTCGTTCCCGTCTTGGCTACTTTACCTCATCGCAAACAGAATTTCCCATTTATGGCTCCGGTTCTTAAAAATGGATGTTTGTCAATGTGACCGATATAGTGAGTTCTTTTAGAGAGAGACGCTGCTGCAGCGGTATGGGGTGTGTGACACCAGAGGCCCAGTAGTTTCGTTCTAATTGTTCTGAATTCTTGCATGGGGCCGCTCTATCCCTGAACACTTATTGTGGAAGTGTTGTGGTAACTCCAGCGTGTTTTCTGAAACCAAGTGAGCGTTTGACCCGAACATGCTTTCATAGCCCATCATGCTCTGTGTATTTCATGTGTCGTCCAGCATGGTGTACTATAGCACTAGAAATGTGACTTTAAACAGTGTCTCTCCTCAGGCAAAGCAAACTTTGGTTCTGCACCAAATGCTGTCGATATTTTTGGTTGCACACACTATGTGATGTCTGTATATGATGTACAGAGGAACTGTTTTAAAATGCAATCAAGAAACCATCGGATTACTTTTTGTTTCGATATCTGTCCCTAGGGTGTGTTTTTCTTTTCTTTTTCTTTTCAGTGTTGTCCTCTGCTTTATTCTTCCATAGCTTTGTATTGGCTTGCTGTCACAATGCTTGCTGAGGGTTTTTTTTTAACATTCACTAGGTCCATGAAACTGTTAAATGAGGCTTGGGAGTCTCTCAATCCAAAATCTCAATTAGATGCAGCTCTCGGTGGATCTCGGGCAGTTTCCTGGTCGTTTGCTGCTGATTTTGGGACATATTTTCACACAAGTGGGTCGATTTTATAATTATTTTTTTTTTAACAGGCTCTGTTGGAATGAGAGACGAAAGACAGGTGTTTGGAGGATTATGTTGGTTTGTGCACTCTCTCTCTCGTGTGTAAAGTGGCTATGAAAACAATGGCAACAACAGCATACAGCACCATGGTACACTGAATGCTGAGAGAAATGGGATTTAAGTTACGCATCCAGTATGTTCATCGATATGCCATTCGTTATTAGGTACATTGAGATGTTTGAGCCACACCGAACAACTTTATGAATCATTCAAACCTGAAAAATTCAGATCTCATGGTTTTTGGCAGTTAAGATTCTCCGTACGAATCATGAAAATTGTCCGTGCTAGTTTCAAATGGTGCTCAGTTGACATGCTGTGATTTGTTGGAAAGAGGATGCAGTGCACTATTGCATGCTTTGCGTCATTTACACGATGAACTAACACCTCTTTCCTGTTGCGCTTCATCCCAAGTGTTTCTCAAAAGACAATTTATCACAGTATCAGGCCCCGGTACTTAAAGAATGTTTACATTTTTTTTAATGGCTTTGTTTGGATTTTTTTTTTTTTTTTTTGGCTGTATCACCCAATTCCTCCTGTTCTTTCTTGGACTGTTTCTCTTATGTAAAGTGTACATTACCACGTTTCTTTTTTATACAATACTGTAACTTGCCTTTGTACATTTAGGCAAAAAAAAATAAATCTTTTTATGAGACAATCACATCTGTCATTGCGTGGCTCTCTTCTGTTTTAAATGATGTTATCTCTTGATGTTTTGCATAAGACCTTTTCCAGGTAAATTATCGTATTGAACACTGTAAAGATAAAGTTACCACTAGAGGACACTCACTTCCACTGTATCAGTGTTTTGTTTTTAAAAGCATTTATTTCCTATTCATTCTTCAGTAAATCTTAATAATTTTCACCACTTGTTCATGGATAATGGTTTTTAAAAAGCATTTTATAGAGGTTATGCAATGAAGGTTAGTCAGTGAAACACTAGAACATTGTATATGCACTGAATTATTTTCCATGGAATATGCAGGCTGCAAATATTGCAAAAGCTTCACCAATAAATATCTTGGATGCATGAAATTCCAAATACTTAGCATTTCAATTCACTTGCTCTAATGCTGTTAGACTGTCATATGACGACAATGAAATGTCTGAAAGGGTAATTGTTTGAATCATCTGAGTATTTGCACAGTAAGAACCATAAAGCCCTTTCAGCTTGTGTAAAGTGCTTTGTCTCTAACAAAAGGCGCTTTTATATGCAACGTGATGCAGAAGTGGAGATTATGCGGGGATGATTTTGTGGAGTGTAAATGTAAAATCTGATTATCGCTGCGAGGGGGAGGGGAGGCGAGGGGAGGGAGGCAGGGAGATGCTGAGGCAATGACTTTTCCTCTGATATCCTGCAAGGGCATGGAAGTACACTTTTCTTCTTGCTGCTTAGCAAGTCTGCATTGGACATCTGGGATTTCATGGGATGCACTATATATGCAGCCAGTTCTGAGGCTCCTTCAGCGGAGGGGCATGAGCCACAGAGACGCCCCCATGATCACAGCACCAGGACCTGTCGCACCCGTCACCGGTGAGGCCACAATGTGTCAAGAGCCTTGCGTTTTTCAATGAAGCTGTTGCTCAGATGCATAATAGTATGTGTACTGGCTGTTGGCCTATAAATGTATCTTTTACTAATACTGAACTTTAAGCTATTAAAAGCTCAACTGATCTCTGTAGGTTGTGTTCATGCTCAAACACACCACTTCTGTGTGCTTTTTCAGTTCTCAACTGTGCATTTTCACTTTGGTTTTGATATCTGAACGTTTCAGTTAACAGTCTTTACTGTGTACATTTCTTACCTTGGTTTTAAATCTTAACTTAGGTAGAAATACATTTACTAGCCTAAATGAAATCAAAATCTAATATTCTTTGTCAGTAAGCTAATATCAAATCTTTTCAAAAACAACCTCTGGTGTGACATTTTAAACCAACCATACAGATCAATTTTCTCACACGTTTGCTTACGGGAAATAGGAAAATTAATGCTGTAAAGAGTAAATGGGTGTTTATTTAGATTCTTTCATCTAGTCAGTCAACCTGTGTAATGTGTGTGTGCGTTCATACCGAGCAGTAAATCCAGCGAGAGTTCCTGAAGCTTCCTAATAACACCACGAGTCTCTAATGCTGCTGACGCTACGGCTCACATAAGACATCATCACACCTATGACCCTTTATGAGCTCGGGCTATTATAACACCGATATGAGGGCTTTTTCTTTACATTGACACCTCTATGGGATACGTCGAGCGAAGGTTTGGATATTTCCTGTCCGTCAGGTACGTGTTAACTAGCGCGGTCTGTTTCGAACTCACTATATTGGCGAACGAAGTGACGTCTTCTGTTTTGAATTCGCAATTATTGTAGTTATGCGCGCGAACACGCTGAGATGGTTGTTCGCTTGGATTTTGTTAGGTTGCTGCATACCTATCAGTTTGATTTGTGGGCATACTAGCCATATTATTCGATCAGTGTGAATTAATTGTATGACGTTAAATGTACACATATTTGCCTTGACCCCACTCCACACGAGTAAATTCCTAAATTTAGTTCCAAATCCAAAATCTGAGCCAAACCGGTGCAAAATATAGGTCATAGAGTGAACGAAATATTAAAACACTACATACATCTGTGACTGCACGCTAATTAAGTTAATTAATGTTAGCAAAATGTAGGTGCCAAGTTGCAACATTGCTTGGCAGTCAAGCACACGATTTATTTCATTTTTTTTTTTCAGATTAATAATAATACACGATAATCATTTGATATTTACATATTCGGAAGAGTTGCATTAGTGATTTTAGAAGTTTAGGTTGCTATAAAATTCTTAAGCCTATTTATAACTCTCTCATCACATCAGTTTTAATTTAAGCAGATATGTTTCATCTGAGTACACTAGTTAGTTTTACTGTACGTTGAAACATGCATTTCTCCCCTTTAGTCTGTGTTAAACAATGAACAGTAATATTTTTATTCTGCTAGTCATTTTAACTAGTCCAAGCGTATCCACTCTATACAAATTTTATATAAAGCACTATACGTTTTTAAATGGAAAGGGTAGTGGAGCAGGCCCGCAGGAGCTAAGACTGAGTTAAGACGGTAATGTAGGTCACTCACAGGGAGAGTCCACTGAGTCTGCTAAATTCTTTACCGTAATGTCACCATATGTGAGATATGACATTTCAGTGTTTCAAGAACTTATAAAATAACCATAGTTTGTGCCAAAATACCAAAATCAAAGGCCTTTCTGAATATGGTTTTACACTAATAAAAATAAATGCAGTATCTTTTGTATTTTTGCTGAAAATATGATCACATGCTTATAACAAGCGAAATGTTTTTGAAGGTGTTCCAGCATTGTCAAAATGAAAGAAAGAGCGGCTGTCCTCATTTTGCCTGCCTTTAACTGTTGCTACTAACAAAAAACATCACACAGGTGTCTTCCAACTTGCACGTCCTCATAATACAATGTGGGTGCAAAAAAATGGCATAATGCAGTGTGAATGGCTTGAAAAGTACCCATCAGAAAGCTCTCTTGTGTGTCAACTGCCTGGGGTGCAGTTACAGCCTGCAGATGTACATGAGAATGGGCCCATTAGCCTCCTGCAGTACAGCTGCCTCTCTGTTATTGCTGTGAACCCCCCTGAGGGCCCATTGCACAAATACAGCCAACCTCCTGTCATTGCCTGCTGTAAACCATTAACACAAACAAATTATAGCACTTCTTTTATTGTTTTTTTATTTATTTTTGAGCATTTTAGTTACTATGACTTGTGGCTTATTGTACCTTACAATAGTTGTAAAACATGTGCAATACTATATTATTTAAATGCTTCCTTCTCAAGCATTCTTCCTCTCCTTTTTGTTAGCATGTGCCAATTTTGTAATCAGTGTTGTTGCCAGGTTTAAATAAATTGGCGGTGTTCCTTTAAGAGAGGCTTCTGTGCCTGTAGGCTAAAGTTGATTTGGCTAAATGGATTAGCAGTTATCCTGTGATGTTACAGTCTAGTAAACACGCACTAATATATAGAGAGAAAGAAGAGGAGCTCTGATTTAACTTCCACATTAAGGACAGCTCTGTCATTAATAAAGACAAGTTTTATCATGAAATAAAACAGTTTTAATAAATAAATAAATAAAGCAGTGCCATGAAAGGAAAGTTTGGAACTATAGGATCTGTTGAAGCAAACCGACCTCTAGCAGCAGACAGATGAATACATCAAAACATGACTGTCCTTTTACACGTCAGTGATGCCTGTTCTGGCCTGCCCTGCAATTGTGATCGCTTTCAAGATTATACATAAAGGTTAGCTTCCCCTGAAAGTTCTTCAGAAATGTAGCTGTGAGGTTTATAACTTGTACATATAATGTACACTATAATTTATATCAGTGGTGATTAATATTTTTGACTCCAGGCCCCATATGCAGATGTTTCTGGTTATTCTGCAGGAATTAAAAAGCTGTTTATTTTAAAGCTTTTTTTTATTTACAGTAGCTAACAGTATATGAAAATTATAAAATGGGTCCTATACTAATTAAAGTAATTAGTTAAAAAAAAATTGTTTAGGAAACAAGGATAAAGGTCGCATGACTGCAATGTTGCATATTCAAATTTGATTAGCAAACTATAGCAGTGTACAGAATATATTTTGTTGTTATTATGTTTTAATCACAAATAGTTGTTTATTAGCTGTTTTTACAGCTAATATATAACGAATATAATATAAAAAATCGATTTATATCATAATATAATAAAGAAAATAAATATATATTAAAGTTTCATTCATATAAATCATTATTTAATTGTATTAATTTCCATCAGTTTTATTTAACTGATAATTTACACCTTTTTATTGATTTTATTTGTGTATTTTCTTTTCTTCTTTTTTTAAAGATAAATTTAGTTAACATGCAGTATTTTTGTTGTGCGTTTTATATTATTAATAATTTTAAGCATGGCTATTTTTTGGGGGGTGGGAGTCTTCAGGCACTTCACTATCCAATCTGATCCGATTCTGAGAGTCACAATCTAATCCCAAAATGATTCTTGATCTTCAGTTTCTATGTTTTTTGTTTATAGTTGAAATATCTGTGTCAGTACTGCCATCTTAAAAGTAGGGGTGTGAATCTCGGTTTCACAGTTCAATTCTGTGATTATTATTATTATTATTATCATCATCAACTCAATGGCCCAGTTCCACAAACGTGGTTTATCTTAAACCCAGATTATGCCTTAGTTAAATGACGATATTAAAGCAATTTTTTACAAAACTCTTTTAAATCAGAGGTGTGCGTCTTGAGACAGAACAATGACATTGACATATTTTAAGATATGTCAGAGCAAGATGTTTTCAGTTGAGATGCTCAAACATGCCTTTTAGTCTGGGGCTAGCTTAATCCAGAGAATATCACATTCTTAGTTCTCAATATTACTGCACACATGGCTACATTTTTATATACATTTTAAATCAAATTTACTTGTTTATCATTATATAAGCAGGCTATTTTTTGAAACAAGTACTTATTTAAAATAAGTGCTTTTTGAGGATCCGAAGGTTTACAGACAATAGTTATGGGTTTTTCTTTTTTCCTCTGCGTTATTGCCGTTTGTTTATTACTGATGACATCATAGACTGTGGCAGCTTTGCAGTCCTTGCGCTTTAGCCTCCTCTCATTTCTGCCCTGTAGATGCATTAGCATTATGCCAGCAGGATAACTGCTAGTTAAGCGATTTGGAGATGCAGCACACCAGCTGCGTATGTGCGACGTAGCAGCATGCGTTAATTCTCTGGGGTGCGTTAAGCAGCGGATCAAATGGTGTGACCTTCAAAAACAGGAAACGGTCTGTCAGTGCACACACACAGATGACTCAGACTCCAGCCTAATGAAGCTTCCCAATTAAACATAACAAGGAAGAGAATAGGCCCAAGCAGCATTGAGTGTTAATGTGACAGTGGTGCAGCAGTGGTCCATTTATAACACCTTTTTAATTGCGCTCCAGAAATAGCAGGTGCTTTCTAGCAGTGGGAAAAGACTACATTTTCATGTTTGCTCATTAGAAGTGTGCATGATGTGTGGTTTTGTTTGTGTATGTATTGCAGGCCTAAGACCATGAGTGATCATCAGGATCAGGCTGAAGATGTCGGGCTCCTAGCTCCCCATGATCAGTCAGAGCTCTCAAAGGATGATGACGTGCACTTCAGGCAAGTTGCGGCTTGATTGTTAACGTAGACTCAACTTCGCCTCTATATAATCTGGTTTTAAACTGTTTTGAAAGTTTAAAGTCTTTTAGTGGTTAATGCTGGTGGGTGGCTTCCTGACGTTCAACTTCTGGCTGAGTCAGAAGGCCTTTGTGTGTGGAGTTTGCGTGTTTTTCCTTTGAAGGTGTGGATTTTCCTCACAGTCATAAGAAATTAATTAGGCTTTAGTGTCACTTTGAACCTACATAATACTATTGTGATCAGGTTATTTTGATATACAAGTAATTGGGAAGTCATAATAAGTGGTCAAGGCATTACATCTTAACCCATAAGGACCCAGACCAATTTCTCCTTATAGGAAAATTATGAGGCATATAAAACAGACCAAATGGACCACTTTTAACATGTTTATGCAGTTTTATCAGTGTTTTGCTTTATAAGAGCTTTTTTGCTTTTCCACGACATACATCAAAATGATGAAAATAAAACACTTATAAAAAAACTTGAAAATGTGCAAACTGAATGAAAAGTCTGTAATGTTACATATATATGACATCACCGTGGGTCCATTAAGTAAATGCTAAACGAAAGGCTTATAATGTTTGATCTTTTTTTTTTAATTTTTTTTATGAATGACATCCTTTTTAGACTGTTCATGTATAATTCATACAAAATTAATGGCAAAAAATTTTTTTGTGCAATCACTCACTTAATCAGTTGTCCTTTTTAAAAATGTAAATGTTTTATTAAATATTGTGTTTGATTTTTATTTTTAAACATAAGCCCTTTTAGAAAAGAATTATAGAAGAACAAAAAATAAAACATCTTCATGTGACAATTCAGGTGACTTTTTCAGGTTTTAAGTGCTATAATCAGGTCCCCAATGCATCTACAAACCAAGGAAACATGAAAAAGAGTAACCCAGTAACTTCTCCATATGTCTGAAAAAAACAAGCACCTCTGATATCACTCCCCCTTGTGACATTGCAAAGGGATCTCGTTATAATAATACTGTCCTCTTAATCTGTAAGTTACTACCTGCTGCATCGTTGTTTTGATTTCACAAGCAACAAAGGTGTAGCAGTTCTAATGCAGTGGCAAAAGTTTGAGCAAAACACGCTAACTGTTCTGTCTTTGGGTGCACAGATGAGCATAGAACAGTATTTAGGCCCAATCCCAATTCTATTTTCTACCCCTTTGCCTACCCCTTCCCCTTGCCCCTTGAAATAAAGTGGAAAGGGGAAGGGTTAAAAATTTTCCCCTAAGAAATGGGACACCACT
>JAUCMS010000127.1:25782493-25805174 GCA_032357445.1 Enteromius radiatus
GGCTATCTAGCCCTTCCCCTTACCCCTACCCCTCCAATCAAAGGAGAATTGAGACACCCCTACCCCTACACGTGAACCCACCACGAAAGTGGTAGCATTGGGATTGGGCCTTAGAGTCCCAGCCTCAGAGGAGACAAGAGAACAATGAATTTATTGATTTATTTACTCTATATACTGCTGCCACATTTGTAACATGTAATTCCTTTCCTGGCTGTTTACCTTCACAGATATAGTAACCGACTGTTTTTGTAACTTGTGTGTTTTAAACGTAAACTTGTGTGTGAATGAGAACTTAGTACTCACATGCAGTGATGGATTTTTTCACTTGAGAGCATTATTATGTATTATGGACTGTTTCTGCCAGATAGATTCTCTTCACAACAGGTTTTCTAATGATTAATAGAAAAGAGTTGTGCTGATTATTTGTGGATTATTGTGATGTTTTTACAATAATTTGGCACCCATTCACTGCAAAAGATCCACTGGTGAGGAAGTGATGTAATGCTAAATTCCTCCATAACTGTTCCCATGAAGAAACAAAGACACAAAGTCATATACATCTTTGATCAACCATTTAGAGGGATACTCCACCCCAATATGAAGATTTTGTCGTTAATCAGTGACCACTATGTCATTCCAAACCCTGTAAAAGGCTGTTGTACCATTGACTGCCATGCAATGTGCGTTTTGAAGCTTAAGAAAAGTATGAAAAACATTGTCAGAATACTCCATATGCCATCAGTGGTTCAACCATAATATTATGAAGTGACGAGAATACTTTTTTTTAAGGAAATTAAATAAAAATAATGCCTTTATTCACTAGCCAAACTAAGCTTTTATGGGTTATGGCGGTAAGTGATTAAATTTTTCATTTTGGTGTGGAACACTCCTTTTATTGAATGTTTTAAGAATTTTATTTTGGGCACTAACTCACACTATGGCAGATTCCATGTGTAGTGAGCTTCTTATATAATCCTGCTGTGGCAGAGGGTAATTGTAGGAATGTTTCCAGCACTATATCATGTGCTCACACAGTCATCCATTCTGTTCAGAAAGCTGACATCCACGGGGCAGAATGACTGAAGAGCTCAGTATCACAAAGGCTGTATTGTGTTTCCTCTGTAAAAATCCAAGTTTGATGATCTTTGACCCCCTTTACTTGCTTCTAGATGAATTATTGACCATACACTGCCACTGGAACATATTCCCTTTCTGGCTCTAGATGCATTTTGGCTGTTAATCAGCCTGCCTATGCAGAACCTCAGCCAAGGGCATGCAGACACCCTGCCAGTCTGGTAACTCTCCACCTCCGCAGGCAGGGCAAGATGAGCCTGCAACTGTGACATGCTGCAGTCACCATACGCCAGAGCCCAGCATAATAAGAGCGTGTGACTCATGTCTGGATAGAACAAAACACGCAGTAGCAGTTGTAATAGCCCTCTATTTATATCTTTCGTCATGAATCCTAATTCTGCTTAAATAATAAAAAGAAACTTGAATGTATAATTAGTTTGCAGCTGCTGAATGAATGGTTATTAATGTTAGACTCTGTAAATGTCATGACACCAGAGCCAAGCTGTCATCCAAGATGTAGATGAGTTTTTCATTGGAGCAGATCTGGAGTAATATAGTACTACATTTGACTGGTACTCCTGCTCATCAATGGATCCTCTGCAGTGAATGGGTGCCGTCAGAACAAGAATAGCTGATAAAAAACATCACAGTAATGACTCCAGTCCATCAGTTAATGTTTTGTGAAGAGAAAAGCTGTGTGCTTATAATCTAGTTGCTTTCAAGCTGAACAAATATTCTGGTGGATTTCGATGTGAAAGTATACCAGGGAATGGTCTTTTTCACTGGAGGAAGTGTTATTGATTTATGGACTCATATTGTGGTCTGAAGCCATAGTTCGAAGTTTAAACGCCTTAATAATGGAGTTGTTTATTACAAACATGCAGTTTGTCATTTTACAAGACATTAATTAATGGACTGGAGTCACACTGATTACTTGTGGGTTATTTATGCTATTTACGTTTTAATGCCTTTCATTGTGACGGCACCCATTCACTGCAGGGGATTCTCACCCATTCCACTCTAAATCTGTTTCGATGAGGAAACGATCTAATTTGCATAATGAATTTTTGTTATGAGATTCCTTTGCTTCCGGTACTGTTAGAGCTACAAAATATCCTGGGATACTGAACATTTTTGAGCATGAACAATACGGCCCTGAAAAAACTTGTTTAAAAAAACTGCTATAAATTTATTTACAATAAAAATTTATAGTCCTCATAAGCCTCCTTTGCTTGCAGGTCAACCTAATTAAATATTCAGGAGCCATAGCTAATGGCCATTGCTTCCAAACACAATATGCACATTTGCCAATAGACAGGACCTCGGCTCAAACATTGAAATAAGTTTGTACAATAGACAGAGATTATATTAAAGTACTACACAGTTCACTAACAATATATATGAATATGCATTTTTAAATATTCTTAAAGGGATAGATCACCAAAAAATAAACATTCTGTCATTATTTTCATTCCCACATTATATTAGGTGGCCTTAAATACGATTTGCTTACAAAAGTAAATAGTACTTTAAAAAGTACCTATAAGTAGTTACATCTGCAATAAATATTTGTTATTAAATTTATAATCATACCGTCGACCAATCTCTTTCTGTACATCTAAACCCACCCTTAAATCTCTAACCTTACCCACATCCCACCTCAATAGCAGCACAATTGTGAAATATTCTGAAGTAAATTAGACCTGTTTTTGGTGTATAGTTAAGGCCACTTAATAAAGTGTGGCCTTATTTTCCTACAATTATGTTGCTCCAAATCAGTATCACTTCTTTACAACAAATATTTTTCATCCAAGGCAAAGATAGTACACAAAAAAACCTACAAATACTATAGGCCTATGACTTGTACTACAAGTATACAGGCAATTCATATTTTCTGCACACCGTACTCTCTCACATTAAGTGGGTAGAATGCCATTCTGAACATGGCCATGACAAACTCACCACACAGGAAGCCACATCGTGTTGCTTCACACATTGTGTTTCACACACTTCTGCGATACTGCTGCCGATTTCTGTTTGTTTTTATTATTTAATTAAAGCATGAAAATGTTAGCAACTCAGTTAGCGCTACACAAGGCATTGTTTCTCTGCTGAAATGGCGACAAAAGGAATATAGAATCATCTATAATAGACTCAGATGTTCATTTTTATTGGATACAGCAGCACAGTGCAGCGGTCTAAGGGGACATAATATTATCTTCTCGGAAACAATGATGTGTGAAAAGAAACATGTTTTTGTTCATGTAGCGGTATAAAAGCATGGTAAAAGCATAACATATGCATTTGTCCTGTCAGCAGCAGTACAGTGAGATGGAGGAAGATGTGCGTTTGTCCCAGAAGGCTCTCTGCGGCACTCTTGGCCACGTGCCTGTGTTCCCACAGCTCTTTCTCTTAAGGGCCGTACTATAAAGAGGGTTAGCGACCAGAATGACTGATCATTTGGTAATATAATTTCTGATAGCCTTGAATGTCATTAGTTGTCATTATTTCATTCTGGGCTGTCATTGAAGTTGACATTTTTTATCAGGACGTTCCCACTGCAGCAGAGTAGTTTTAAAGGTGACGTACATCAGGTGTCCCACCCCGTTAGCTACTGGACAGATATACAGGTGGCCCCGCTTCTAATCGCACCTCGGTTTGAGTTCAAAATGAACTCATAAGTTACCAAGTCTAACACTTGACCATTACGCAATGACAATATTCAGCGTCTCTCATTTCATTCTAACCCAGGTTTGACTACAAATTTGGCTACAAAATCTTTAAGATACCGACCACTGAGATGTTCTACCAGCACAAATAGTTTCCAGACACCATTAAAACAAAACAAAACTCACTCCAAAATGATTCTTATGGCATTAGAATGAATGAATAATTATTCTTTAAAGACCTTACAATATGTTGTATCATCACATAAGTAAGCATAAGAACAGTTTTAATTTACTTATTTGGGGTTATTTGAGCACTTTGCATCCACTTTAGTTAGAAACTTTTATATTTCACATATTTATAATGTGAATTGGAAGTCTCATATATCCATTGTTGAAGATCTGCGCATAATGTAGTGCATCTTATTAGTGTTTGAATGTAAAATGACAAATACAAGGTTTCATGAAAACATCCAAAAGGCTTTATAATGTGGGCTTATTATTTATGTGACCTTTGTATTCTATAAATAAAGTAATTTCACTTTACTTAAGCAAACAAAGACCAAAGTTACAAATAATGTTATATGTGTAATTTACAAACTGTATACAGACTGTGTAAGTACAATGGCTTCTACTAATTACCTAATTACGTAATTACTCTGTATTGTGACATCTTAAAATAAAGTGTTACCTCGTATGGTTATTTTGATGGTAACCTTTAGACAAGTAACTTTGCAAGTACACCTAGCAGTCATTGTTGTATTAGTAGTCTTTTTGCAGTAGATTTTCTGCTTTCACTTTATTTTGATGGTTCCCCAACAAACATTCTATTATAGTTGACATGTAAAAATGCTTATAGTCAGTGACCAAGGAGACCATCAAAATAAAATGTACAAAAAAACAAATATAAAATTATTTTTGAAAGTATTACTACTGATCTTAACATTAAACTCACAGAAAACAACAAATATGGTATTCTTCATGTGTTATAAATAATCATTACTCTTAAAAGTTATACTACGAATGTGTAAGTACTTATAATGCCTTAAATACAGACTTCATAGAAAGTGTTACCAATATTTGTAATAAAAATGTTCCGTGAATGTCTTGAGCTCTTCTCCAGAAACATTATTAGTGTCAGAGCCCTAAGCTTTATGTTACGGGACGAGCCTCTGCCTCGGGCCTGAGGCATGAGTGTATTTGGAGGGCTGGGGATCATTGGCTTGCATGTATTCTCTGTCATGAATTCACCCTGTGGTTAATAAGGCTGTTTTTGAGCCTACCAAAATAAATTCCTAATTGTGTAGTTCACTTTATGTGCTTTTACCAGAACATTTTCATTTAAACTGCATCACACTGGATATCCAGGTTAATATTTTTCAGATTCTCTTACATAATTCGTTCTGTATCACAGGGTGCATCTAATAGAGGATCTGTCATATGAGGACGTCAAAAAATGCTACCGTGGATCTGTAAGTACCAGATGATATTTTTGTTCCACCTATAAATACAGTGACCCCCAAAACACTTATTTTAAATCTGTTTTTCAATATAAAATATATTAAATATTTGTAAGCATTTGAATACATTTTCTATAAGATGAAATATTTAAATTAATGTTAGTGTATGAACATATTACAGTAACATTTGACAAGCAAATGTCACAGTGAATGAATTAAAATCGTAATCGTCGTAAAACTGTTGTTCCATATTTCCTAAAAAATAAATGCCACTTGGTTTAACATCTTGACTTGATAAAAGTCTTTTAGTTCTGATTTCAGTGTCCAAATACTTTTTGGATCTCTGTACAAATGCTTGTGTTAGACTTATCTGGTAGATTTTAGAGTAGATTGTATTACCACAGCTTTGCTACTCAGGAAGTATGAGTAAAGTTCACAACAACAGACTGCCCCTCCAGGCCCCAGTCTTATAGAATTATGACATATTGCTTTTATTACAGCTTATGAACAGACAATGTAGTTATACGAGCAGGGTTAAAAATTGGACTGGATCATCCCATCTATATAATGAACATCCATCATCCTAATGATCTGTTGTGCATCAGTGTGCTCTGAAACGCTCTAAGCTGCAGGAAGCAATAGTGAGAGAGTGCTGGTGAAGATAAATGTGCTAGAAACAAGCCCACAAGTTTTTCCGTCAAGGTGCAGTGGGTGTATCTACTGCGTGTCTGTGACAGGCAGTTGAGAGAGAGAGAGAGAGAGAGACGATTCTGAAGTAAGAAGAAACGCTGTGTTAGCGCACAGTAAGAGGACGAGGCTAAGTTGGCTCTTGGGTCCCGGGACAGTGGAGAGGCACGGGGTATCTGCGAGGCTGCCTCTCGGCTGGTGTGGAGTGTTTGTGTCGTGTCAGCATGCTCAGCTTGGTGCAGAGCTCACATCCCTTACGAGAAAGAGCCAGGCTGCAGAAGAGCTGTGCGAAGCAGCTCATTTCTCTTTCCTCTACTTCCTCACAGACCGTCAGCAAGTACAATGCGCAGTATCACAAGCTTTTCCAGAGCGTTCCCAAAGAGGAGCTTCTAATGAAAGGTAAGTTTCTTATCAATCTGCTTCCACTTGAACTTGTCTTACGCATTAGATTGCTGCATCTTGCCACTCCTTATAAAGTGACCTTGTGAAATGATCAAATGATTCTTTTGATAGTGCTGCGCTAGCTTCCTTAATAATATCTTGCTGTTGTTTTAAAGTAGCCTAATTTCATTTGAAATCAGACTTGTGCAAATGCTGTGTTAATAAAACCCATTATGTACATAGACGGGCGAAAGTCTGAAAACCTCAAACTAGTTAATAGTTTATAATACAGTTACTACTAGTGAACTATTACTAAAATGATTCATATCATGCTTCTTTATATTATATTAGATTAGGTTATGTTACATTATAGTATAGTACAAGCATAATTATGTTTTGACAACAATTTTATAATTTAATATAGTTTACATATTTATATATCTATCTCAATTTTTTTCTAAGTGTCCTTGAGATTTGATAGCACTGGAGCTACATGAACAAGTTAAAACATGATTATATTATATTATAATGTATTATATTGGTAACACTTTACAATAAGGTGTCATTTGTTAGCATTAGTTAATGTATTAAATAACATGAATAAATAATTAACAGTGCATTTATTACACTATTTATTCATCTTTGTTAATGTTAGTTAATGAAAATGCAGTTGTTCATTGTTAGTTCATGTTAGCTCACAGTGCATTAACTAACGTTAACTTTTGATTTGAATAATGCATTAGTAAATTAAATTAACATTAACTAAGATTAATAAATGCTGTGAAAGTGTTGTTCATTCTTAGTTCATGTTATGTTGACTAATGTAGTTAACTAATGAAGCTTATTGTAAAGTGTTATTGTTATATTATTTTATTTTATATATCAGTTGTTCACATGGTTAGTGTCACTTATTTGCTTTTTTCAATTGGTGATATTTTCAGGTTTATGTTTCAGTTGTTTTAAAATCCTAAAACTTTTATTTTTTTTATCTTTTATTAAGATGCTTTGGGTTTGTTAAAGTGAACCAAGGCTTCAGAATTTGATGCTGTTTAGTATCAGCTTGCATGACTTGCAGATCTCTTGTATAAGTGCACTTCTGACCCATCCTTTAGTTTACTCCTGCGCCCTGCTGCGAGACATCCTGCTGCAAGGCCGGCTCTATATTTCTAGAAACTGGCTGTGTTTCTATGCCAACCTCTTTGGTAAAGACATTAAGGTGAGTGTCACACCTATATTGATGATTATTGCTAGAAACGTCATTCCCAGGAAATTGGTGCCATTTGTGTTAGAAAATAGTGAATTTTTTATTATTTATCAAATTATATTTTCTCACAGTACCTAAAGTAATAAGGCCTGTATATAAATAACAGCACATTGCACATTGTGAAAATATCAGTTTCAGTGTACTTTGTAGTATTACTGTGTAATTGGAATATATAATTATACAATATATAATTAAAATAATGATAACAAAACCCATGGAAAGTTTAATAATGTTAATACAAATATTGTATACATACTATAATAAAAAATATAATGGAGATCAATGCCAAAATGTCTGAATGATTCAGAAAACAGCACAAAACACAATTTTCAAACATACATTTTCAAAAAACATCATAACAAACTCACATAGAACTGATTAATAAATTGGTAAGGAATGATCACAGAATGCCTGGTGTTTTGTGTACTTTTGGCCGTGTGCCACATTGCAGTTTGTTGTGCTGAATTAAGCGTAACGTTATATCACTCCTTTGTGCACCACGTTATTTAGTAATTAGATTTAGCTGGTCCAGTTTCCATCCTTGAGAGGGAAAATGGTGTGTGCAAGAATTAGTAAGTTAAGACTGACTTTGAAACAAGGAACTTTTTCCTTTTTATCATACCACTTTCTCTTGCCTCTCAGGTGGCCATTCCTGTTGCCTCTGTGCGTTTGGTGAAGAAACATAAGACAGCAGGTCTGGTTCCTAATGGCTTGGCCATCACCACAGACAGCAGTCAGAAGGTGCGTTTCCACTGGGTTCCAGGTCATCGACCGGCAGATTGAAATACAAAGCTTAGTCAACATGTGCTGTGGCGCTGCTGCAAAACAGTGAAAATGTAAATAGATGCAACACTGAGATGAATCTATGTCTTCAGTCAGCATATCTCACAACTGTCAGCATCTATGCCTTTTTGTTTAGTTAATTCTTGTCAGCGAAGTAAGACAGGTCTGGAAAGAAAGACCATTATTCAGTAGTCTGGCAACTGGCCAGTGCAATGTATTGATTTGTTATCAGATATTATGGTCTTTACGACTTATTATTTGCCGATTGTGCTTTTACAGCTCAAAGTTTTGTCAAATTTGATGTTTCTTCTAAACTTAATTTTCGTAGTGATGAATAGAAATGGACTGAAGTTGACATAGCTCAGATCATTTGGTCTTTTAGAATTCTAATGAGAAGCATTTGAGATCATATTGAAATCTCTTGAAAAGATTTGATTTGCAGACTATATAGCATCTTGACAAATCTGTGCACAGTTTGTGTATTGTTTGGTATCCCTAGTCCTCCAGCTCTAGAAAAACTTATTTAAAATGAACAAAGAGCATACAACTATAAAATACGGCTAGGATAGCTCAGAACTTTTGGTCTTGAAAGTATTTGATGAGAAATGTTAGAATTCATTTTGAGTGATTGCAGACTTTCTTTTCCACTTAATCTTATAAATCTAAAGAGGAAATTCACTGACATCTCATGTGTCATTTTTCTTTCCAGTTAGTTCATATTACTGCAGAACTTGTGGAATATAGCAGAGGAAAGCAGTCTTTTGAGGATTAATGCCTATGAATAGGTTACTTTAAGGCAGTAATTTACGTCCTGTACAGTGAAAGCAGAACAAACGGACATTTTGAGAAAAAATATATAGCTGCTGGTGAATGGTGTCAATTCTTTTATGCAGGTATATAAACAAGTGAATACACAACCTATATACTGTACATTATTTATGCATGGCATCTCTCAAATAATGAATGCATTTGCATGAAGCTAAATATGCTTTTCAAAAGTTGGGTATATTATGTCATTCATGAGCACGCGATTTCATTATTTTTTGACTCCACTTGAAGATTGTATTTGTTATGTTCTAATTCATAAAGCCTCTGCCCCTCATGACATCGGCTTTCATGCACTCTTAGTGTTCCCTAAAATATGATCCTTTTCCTGGTAGTGAGATTATATGTGGCCATTGTTAAATTAAATCAAAGTGGTTTGTATTCACACTTCAGGTAAATCTCTCGTCTAGGAAATCCATCTAAAACATTCTACCGTGGTAATTGTGCCTTTAGATTAGAAAAAGGTTCTTTAGATTATTTATATGTTCTTCACACTGGTTCTTCTATGTATTGCCGTTTTTGGGGATGGTCCAAGCTGGTTTAGGTGGTTCACCAGAAAGTGAAAGGTAAAGAGTTGTGCAGAAATAACAAGGTTTCACCAGCTTAAGGTAGTAAAGAAGCTGTGTTTTGGAGCATTTCAGCTGTTTTTGGAATGTCCAAGATGCTCCACCATTAAGCGCCGTGTTTAAAACACACCATCTATAGCTGGATTTTCTAGTAGGAATATCATGCCACATCTACCATGTATTATAGTCTACCATGTTTTTGTCTTTTCCACCCACAGTATGTGTTTGTGTCTCTGCTGTCCAGAGATAGCGTCTATGATGTGTTGAGACGCATCTGCACACATCTACAGGTGAGAGTTCAGTCAGTACCTCTGGGCTATAATGTTGAGAACATGTTGACAAGTGAGCTTTTATCATGCTCTTGTCTGTCGTTCAGGTCAATGGGAAGAAGATACTAAGCCTCAAGCAGTACATGGAGGAACCCAACTCTTTATCATTGGTAGGTTTGAGAGTCTAGATTGTGAAATGAAGGAATTGTGTTGTTGTGTTTATTAACAATTCTCTGCCATTTGGTGAATTTTCATTTACATTATTGTGAAAACAAGGCACAAATGAATTTTTGGGGATGTATGGCACTGTCAGTGGGCACAATTGACACTTAACAAATCCTAGTGTGACCTTATTTTCATGGGCCGCTGTAGGATGAGTTCCCTGTCCCTGAAGTTTTCCCTGTACCAGATGAGTTTCCTCCAGTGCTGAAGTGGAGGAGGAAGCCTTCAGTGACGTCTGTAGCTTCATCTCTTCCTGATTTACTGGGAAACTCCACCAGCGGCCTGAGTGCCGTAGATGCCCCCTTCCAGACAGACAAGCCTCTGGAGGGTGAGTGACTGACCATAAAAGGTATTTAGATATTATTTTGGGAAATGATGCCATAGTCATACTGTGATATGGTATGATACTGTGAAGTTGTTGTTTTTGTTTTTGCAAATGTAAATAAAATGTATATATAATATTAATATGACAATCATAATCTATCCTAGTATTGCCACACACACTTGCTGTGCTTGTTAACTGGTTTGCCAGCTGCATGTTGATCTTTATACTGCTTTAAATTTATTTTTACATTATGAATAATTGGCTAGCACTTTTTGAAATAAACATGTAGTGTAATGACAACATGTTACAAGAATATAGCATACTGCCCAACAGTGAGAGAGAAAAAAACTCCCCACAGTTTCGCAGATTATCATTTTTGTGCATAAGCCATGAGCAGATTAATTTCTCAGACCAGACTGGCAGTTAATGTCCCCATTTTATCAAATGTTTCTCAGATGGAATGAAAAAATGTCCATTAAATGATTTTGTTCTGTTCGGGAACAAGCTGATCACTTCAGTTTGACGTCATGTGTCTGTTCATGTTGTGAGTGTTTGGTTCTCTCAGTGTGTGTGGACATGAAGCAGGAACGGTCCCGTTTGCTCGGGTCTATTATGCAATATAGGATTAAGCCTACAAGGAGATTTTAGAAAGTAGAGATAAAGCATTAAAATACCAGCCTCTGCTAAGACTAATAGATGCTATACTTTTAAATGCTTGTTTGTGTAATGTTAAAAGCTATTTTTTGGGCTAAGGGTTATGGGTAGATCACATATAATATAGATACTTTATTTCATGCTTACTGTATGAATTTATAAAAAAGTTTAAATGTTTAAAATCACTTAAAGGTACTTAAGGTCATGCATTTCCTCATCCTGTGATGCTTCTCTGTCTATTTCAGATCAAAGTCTGGAAACCAAGAAGATCCTCCTGACTGAGACGATACCAGAACTGGGCCAGATGGAGTACCAGCTACTGAAATTCTTTATCCTGCTGTGAGTTTTCAAGGGCAATCCTTACTATGTGGTCATGCTTGCTTTCTTATATGCTGTCACAGAAACTGCTGTGTTGTTTAAGGGCACCTAATTCAGTGGTTTCTGTCATTTTCAAACAAAAAAAAATCACATTATCAGTTATAAGTCTAAAAGTCTTCAACTGAAAACCAAAGGAAAAAAGTATGCGCATTTAAACGTACTTTAATAAAAATTCTACTTTTTTCCTAAGCTTTATAAATAGACCAAATCAAGAGGCAGGGGAGATTTTCTCATTACTTGGACACACACAAACTTGCATTTGTTTGCCAGTCCACCTGTTCCAGTAATCCATCCCCATCGTCATGTGGCCTGATTTCTGTAGTTTATGTGGTGCAGCAGGGATAAACTCACTGGAGTAAACTGACTGTGCAGTGGATCACACAGTGCCATGTGCACACGCCAGTCTGCTGTTTGTTTTCAGAAAAATACTATACTCAGAATAAAAGAGATTTTACCAGAAGAAATGTTTTAAAGCAACATTATAAGCAACGGAATAAGATAGCAAATGAGACCTGCATATTTTAACGATTATAAAAACAAATTCAAACAACCCGACCCCCCCCCCCCCCCCCACCAAATACATTTCATATTACAGTTAAACTATTTCCAATTTTGCATATCATATGTGACACTGGACCACAAAAGCAGTCATAAGTAGCATGGGTATATTTGTAGCAATAGCCAACAATAAATTATAAAATGTTTTTTCATGCCAAATATCATTAGGATTAGGTAAAGATCTTGTTCCTGGAAGATATTTAGCAAATTCCATATCATAAATATATATAAAAAAACGCAATTTTTGATTAGTAATATGCATTGCTACAAACTTCATTTGGACAACTTTAAAGGCAATTTTCTCAATATTTATTTATTTTTTTGACCCTTATATTCCAGATTTTCAAATCACCAAGAATTGTCCTATCATAACAAACCATACATCATTGGACAGTTTATCAATTTAGCTTTCCAATGATGCAGAAGTCTCAATTAAAAAAATGTTTTGTGGTCCAGGGTCACATATAATATTATAATGCAATGTATTATATTATTTTAATATATAAAAATATATTAAAGTTAAACTATTTACAATGGTCAAATCTTTGTGTATACAAAATTCATACAACAATAATAATAGGGAATTTAAGTAAACTTGAAAAAAAAAATGCTCTGATCTTCAGTTGAGAAAGCCAATATAATATAAAATTTACCTTTATGGATACAAAATTGTCTGAATTTTGTGTAATACATATTTTTTTACGACCAAAGAGGTGGTCCCACACAGACTTTGTAGTGTTCATGCATGTAGCAGTGACCATGATATGAATCCCAAAGAAACTCACAACACTGCCATCTAGTGTCCAGCTGAACTTACATATAAAGCCCTTTTTGTGGTCTCATGTCTCTGATTAGTTTTAAGCGGGTGACATATAGTTCCAGTGTTCTGGTCTTCTGTTTCCATTTAGAAAGCAAGCTGTTTATGTAAGTCTGACTTCTGTCCCATAGCATTATCCTGCTCATCCTGTCATCGTGTTACCTGGCCTTTCGTGTCTGCAGCCTGGAGCAGCAGCTCTCTTTCCTCAGCAACAACCCTGCACTGACTCTCAGAGAGAGGTAAAGGTAATTCCACACTGTCTTTGGTCATTCACTCCGCTCTGACAGATCATTTACCAGCGTTGTCTGTCTTGCCCACACAGGTAACTACTGACGGTCACCACTGCACTTCACAGGGAAGTCGGTCCAGCGCTGGCGCTCTCTCTGTCTCTGTGGCCACCTTGCAACTATGCAAACAAACTCTCTTATGTATTTATGCAAAGTCCGTCTCAGATTGTGTTACCAATGAGCCTGACTTAGAGACAGAAGACTGGAAGTGTTCTCATTCTGTGTTACTGCATCCAAGAAGAAAAGACCTGACGGCCAACACAGATCTGTTTATTACAGTGATGGAATATTATGGAAGGCTCTGTTTCCATCAACAAAAACTCTTCTTGTGGTCACTTGTCACCTAATAAGGGCAAACGTATCAATCGCTCTACATCAAACCAGTTGAATGACTTTCAATACGTTATAAATATCTTGAATATGTATAGCTCAGGATCTAATGCAGTACGTTTATTTTATTTATTTATTATGCAAGCCACTTGCCATGTCCTAGCTCTTCCAATAGGATTTAGTTGACAGCATCATCAAAATATATAATATGTCTACCTAAGATGTGATCAGGTTATCATCAGTCTTACTATGTGTTCACAGCTTAATCGGCTCAAGTCAGTGACCTGGGCAGAATGTTTATGGCATATTGAATGTTTGCTCAACATTAAATCTTGAAACTGTAGCATTCGAGGACAATAAAATAGTGCAATTTCATGTACTTTTAAGAAGTAATCATTGTGAAGTTGTTGATTCCTAGGCTATTGCACAGATGTTTCATGTAAATTCTGACACAAAGAACATTAGTAAGAAAATAATTTCACCGAAAAAGTCTGCATCGTGTGTCATATTTAATACATCAGGCTTTTATGGCTCATACAGTATTATATATAGTCAGTATACTAAAACAAAAAAAAACAAAAAACAATATACTGGATTTAAGATTGGAATTTTGGTAGCTTGTGATGTAAGTCAATGTGATCCTTATAGCAGATTAATCCCAAAAATATGTTGTATAAAACATTACATTTAAATGGTTTATAACAGTTCTATAGTGAGGGTCAACTGTCTTAGTTGTCTTGTTCACTTGAGATGAAAGATTCAAAAAACGGCATGGTTTTACAAGAACGATTAACGTAGAGTATAGCAGTAAGAATTACTATGCGATACAATTTACAATTTAAAAATTGTTAGTGCACATGCAAATGATTAACACATGTCACTTAAACATACAGGCATTAAATATGACCCTAAAAATGTATAATGTGTCAACGATCAGACAAATGTCCAGGTGCGTGGTGAAATGTGAACGTTTAGAGAAAAATAAAAAATGTGCTATTTAGCCTATATCAATCGCGCCTTAGACCTGTTGTACCCTATAGCTACTGTTTTAACAGTTTATACAACATTTCTGGGTTATTGATTTATTTTGATAATGTTTATTAAAGTTATAACATTTTTTAATTCTCGTCATGCCATGTACTGTTGGTATTTGACCACAGGGAGGCAGCGTTACTCAACTCTCTGTGATTTAGTTTACAAAGATTTTTTTCCCCACATCAGCTTACACTCCATAAACCATAATGGTAAAGCTAAAAAACTGGTTCTTAACATCTTTGCAAATTTATTAACAATAAAAAAAAGTATTTTGAAAAATAAAAAATATTCCATTGGGTAAGTACTCAGGACAATTGTTGCTTGGTCGCCGTGATTTTGCCAAGTAAGACATGATCCTGGATCAACATTACTGTCCAAAAATATAGTCTTTTCTCAATCCCTACTCCTAAACCTAACGTTACCCCTACCCAAAATCCATGCCTAAAATCTGTGGAAAATGATAGCTGATCCAGGAACATCTTGTACTGAGCAATAATATACTGAGCAACTGATGGAAAAGGACTTTGGTTACTGTGGTGACCAAGACCCCTGAAGGTCACTCTAGTTGTGCTTAATTAGCACTAATAAATAGCTAATATTCTAATATTATGCATGCTAATAAGCAACTAATTAAGTGTAATCGTGAACAGGAAGTGTTTGTTGGTATTTCTCAATATTAATAAATGAATGATTAAATAGAATAGAACATGAGCCTTCTTTGAGGTGATGTCTTCACAGTAGGTTCGAACCCGAACTGAATCGTCTACGTCATAATCGACGGTTGAACTTGTGCTGCTTCTGTCTCACATCTGTATCACATTTCCTCTGCTGGTGAGTTGATGACGAAGCGGACGGAGACAGAGGTAAGTTGAAATAACAATGTTTATTCACAGGATGAGAAGAGGAACATAAATCTCAAGTAATAATAACTTATAGCAAATCGTCAACTCAAATCTTCTTCTTTGCATTAACTGAAAGTCTCTTTTCATAAACAGGCTGGAAGACAACGGGGAAGCACAAGCACACTCTCAACCACACACCACAGATCCAGGGAGGCAGACGAAGGGACGAGGAGCAGACGTGGATGATCACAGCGGACACTGGAGGAACACAGGTAAGAGCAAGAGGTAAGTAACAAGTTGGAGAGTAACTGAGAGAGTCCACTTACGATAGTCGAGCTTGGACGCTGACTGAGTGACTGGGGAGTGTATTTATGTGGTGGCGGTGAGTGACTTCAGGTGTGTGCGCAGGTGTAGCTGATTAGTACTCAGGGGAAGGTGCTCTTTGTGAGGAAGTGAGGGTGGAGCCTGGTGTGGATGTAACACTGTTTTGCAAATAACATAATTTCGAGAGGATCGCAGATGAGTTAATCACGCATGGCCGGCAGCCCGTCATCTAATCATTCGCTCGTGAATTCACACCCAATCAAATCATTTTCCCTACACTATAAATATCCCAGCTTCCCTTCTCCCACATCTCGCTTTCGTGCACGGCTTTCGTGCATGATCTCGCCGCCTAAAAATGGCAATTGCGCGTCCAAGCTCGATCAAAGAGGATTTAGCCACTCTCCTAGCCCAGCCAGCCTTCAGCCAGCCTTCAGCCAGCCTGCCTGAATTCCCACGGGAGTCTGCGGCTTGTGCGCCCTCAGATCTTTTTTCACTCTCTATCCAATCTCCTGAATCTTTCTTTCAGCCTGGCCATTTGTTTGGGGATGGTGACCAGAGGTAAGACTAATAGTGACTCCTAATAACCTGAAGAATTCACGCCACACCCTAGAAGTAAACTGGGGACCCCTATCTGACACTACATCTTCAGGTATCCCGAAGTGTCTAAAAACGTTGTGGAACAGGGCTTGAGCAGTGTCGAGTGCTGTGGGTACTCCAGGAAAAGGGATTAACTCACAACCCTTAGAAAACCTGTCTACAACTACTAGGATGGACGTGTGGCCATCTGAAACAGGTAAATCAGTGGTGAAATCTATACCTATATGAGACCAGGGATGCTGTGGTAATGGTAAGGGGTGCAGTTTTCCTGCAGGGAGTCTCTAAGGGGTATTGGTGATGGCACAGATCTTGCACCCTCGTACGTACCTTCTCACCTCTTGTCGCATACGTGGCCACCAGAATCGATTTTGGTGTAGGCTCAGGGTTCTTGTTCCTCCCGGGTGAAGTGTGCACTTGGTCTATGAGCTGGGTTCTGAGTGAGGAAGGTACATACAATTTACCAGGCGGACATTCGGGGGAGCAGGTTCGGTTTGAGTGGCTTGTCATAGTTGCTCGTCTATGCTCCATTGTATGGGAGCCAGGAAGACAGAGGGAGGAAGAATTGGCTCAGGATCCTCGTTGACGGGGTCGGGGTAATTTTATAGGTAATTTTAAAGGAAAACCTGGTAAAGAACAGTGCCCAGCGGCCCTGACGGGGATTCAGACGTTTGGCTTCTCTTAGATACTGGAGGTTTTTATGATGTGATGACTTCAAACGGATATTTTGCTCCCTCAAGCCAATGACACCATTCTTCTAACGCCAGTTTAATGGCCAGGAGTTCCTGGTTACCGACGTCATAGTTTTGCTCAGCGGGTGTCAGCTTACGTGAAAAGTACGAACAGGGATGTAGCCTTGGGGGAGACCCGTGGTACTGGGAGAGTGTGGCTCCGACTCCCAACGTAGCTGCATCTACCTCCACTATGAAAGGGTCGTTCGGGGTCTGGGTGCTTGAGGATAGGAGCAGAACAGAAAGCCCGTTTTAACTGGGAGAAAGCGTCTTCGGCTTCAGGAGTCCAGGTTAGGTTTTTCTTCCCACCCCTAAGTAAGGAGGTGAGTGGCGCTGTTATCTGACTGTAGTTCAATATAAACCTGCGATAAAAATTAGCGAACAGAACACAGCAAGGAGGGCTGCCTCGTTCCACCCACTAGACAGAGCCAGAGTACGGAATTGCAGAATGTATTCGTGAATGGTGGCATTACCTTGTTTAATCTGAAGAAGTTCCTCTTGCACCGAGGTAGGGGTAAGTATCTGGCCAAATACCTCTTTAAAGTGACAAAGGAAGCTCTCCAAAGAGGATAAGTAATGATTCCCGCTGGTCCACAAGGCTTCGGCCCATTGTAAAGCTTGTCCGGTCAATAGGGTGGTGATTAACACGCAGGGAGAGACCAGAGACACAGGTGAATTCAACAAGAGATGTTTATTTTCTCAGAGATGATGTCAACAGAAATAAGATAATGAGAACTCAAAGATTGCAGGCCAGGTAAGTGAAACAAAAATCTCTTGCAGCTTTCTTTCGTGCGCTGCTAAATAGTTCCTTGTAACTTCAACAGAAAGTCTGACATCAATAACAGCGGCGATCCCCAGATCATCCGCTTCTGTCTGGCCGGCACTGAATCATCCTGAAGATGAGAGACTGAAGGATCGGGCAACAGACTGAGAACACAGGGATACACAGGTGAGTATTCAACAGGGCATGTATACGGTGAGCTGGCTGGGAGCAGAGCGGTGTATACAGTTTCCTCTTGTCTTCAGTAAAAGGTAAGTGCAGTGCAGGCGTTTCTGTAAGTGCAAGTTGATTATTAAAAGTCTTTCTTACTTTCAGGATTCAGGGCTCCAACGGAATCGGACGAAGCAGGTAATGCCACGGCTCTGGTGAGTAATGCAGGTGAGTATGATAAACAGAATTCCAGCTTATTTTCAACGTGCATAATCCTCAGAAAGATACTCCAGAGTTTTCCCACGTGGATTAAACAGACCTCCAGATCTCCTCGGGCGAGACGATAGGTAAGTACAAAGGATCAGAAAGGTAAATGAAGCATGTTACCTCGAGCTCAGCCGCTGAGACTGAAAATATATTTTTCCTTGTTTTTTCCACAAATTTAGATTTTATTATTATAAATGTTGTTTATTCAGTAATTTTAAATATTTATTTCCATTCCTTTATCACAAATAATACAAAATGTATTATATTTTATTGTGTTAGTTTTTTTTATTATTTTACTGACTTGTTATTTTATCTTTACTCAGTTTTGTAAACTTGTTACTATTAAATTCTGCATTTAATTTAAAAATCATGTGTTTCCTTGTGTTCTCCTCAACTTAAATTTTGATGTTATTATAATTATTATTATCATTATTATTGAATCTTTAAATTTAAATTGTTTAATCTAAAACATATTTTTCTTGTTTTTCCTGTGTTCTCCACAATAGATTTTATTATTGCTTATTATATAATTATTGAATATATATTTATTTAATTATAATATATGTTGTTTAGTACTGTACTGTAGTAATTACATTTTTCAGTTTTACATAATATATGTATTACTAAACTATAAAGAAAATGATACACTTTTTTTGCTGTTCATTGGTTATATGTTATATAGAATTAATGTCTCCTTAAAATAGTTCTTAAACATTATCAAAATGTTCTTTTTGATTATTCGTATTCAAACATTTTCTCTATAAAAGATAACGATATAATGTAAACTGTCAATGTTCATTGAGATGCACATTTTCTACATCCTACACAAGAACAGTTACAATAAGTTTTATTTTATGCGTGTACACAAAGTTCGATTATTATGTCCTAATGGTATTTAAAGTGTATCTAGATGAAAAACGATCACAAACTCGTTGTTTGCCATTTGTGGCTTGTCCCTTCATTCCTATTGGCTAGTCAGCGTTCTACACCTACGCGCGACTGGCCAGATAGAGTTAATTATGTTATTTTATTATTAGCTTTGTGCAAAAAAAGTATATTCCTAGTATTGCAAAAGTGAAGTTGATCCACTGATGTCACATGGACCGTTTTACCAATGTTTTTACTACGTTTCTGGATCTGGATCATTGCCAGTTGCTGTCTGTGGAGGGTCAGATGGCCCTCCAAAGTAATTTAAAGCAGTTTAACAAGACAGAAAATAAAGGGGTATGAATACTTTTTCGCAAATAACTTTAATTTAACCTTGTGATGTTCTTTAATCGTTCCTCAAAAGTCTAATGTTTCATCTTTGATACCCACATTAACATAAAATTTTATATATACAGGTGCTGGTCAATTAGAACATCTTCAAAAATGTATTTATTTCACTAATTCCATTCAAGAAGTGAAACTTGTATAATGTATGCATTCATTCCACACAGACCGATGTATTTTAAGTGTTTTTTCTTTTAATTTTGAAGATTATATAGTGCATAGCCCCTCATTTGTGACCCAAGCATATGCTATTTTTGCAGTGTCTCATGATACACATTTTATTACCAGCCAGCAGGTGGAGATGTGCCACACTCTCTATATGTCAAACAATATGCTGGTATTTATATATAGAACAGTTTGTTAAATTACTATATAGTACTATGTAGTGATTTTCAGTCACAGGCTTTTGCTGGTTATAACACATTTAATATGTTTGACAAATCATATTCAACCTACAAAAATATGTTTATTTGTTATTATACTGTACAATATTTTATGGGGGAGGAAAACGGTTAGAAATAGTTATAAGATGTACAGCGAAAAACATAAAACAGCAGTGAGAAGCATAGACAAAGCATAATGACAGATATAACAGCACAGAAATTCTTAGATAGGTTTTCCTTGTGTAAAAAGCAAATGGTTACATTTATGAAAACAAACAATAAATTATAAGCTTTTATAAAAGGCATATGAGACTATAGTCCTGTCTCTGGTGCACACTTCAGTTGATACTTTAGTTTATACAGACGCTAATACACAAACACTCAAAAACATATTTGTATATGATCAGTCATTAAGGAATGGTTCATAATTTCTAAATCATTTGCTCATCCTCATGTTTGTATAATTCATTTCTTTATTCATTTCTAAAGAAGAGCCTATAAGCAAAATGTACACGCTGCTCTTTTCACTTACGGTTCATGTAAATTTCCTTTGTGGATTTCTTCAAGTCAAATTTAATTAGTCTATAAAAGAAATATATTATTACACTTAAGAGGCATTGAGAAGTATAAATAACTATGCGAAGGCCTCAGGTAAAGAAATCTTTGGAAATAGCCTCTACAAAATTAGGGGCAGACATTAAGATGCCAATGGTGCAGAGGATGGTGAATAGAGAAAAGGCCATGAGACAAAGACGGTCAATGACAGATGCTGCAAACTTCCACTCGTTACACATACTCTCCTCCTCGTCTTGGTCCCGGAAGCGTTTGGCAATGTACCGAACCTCATCTAAGATTTTGGACAGTTCACTTTCTCCAGGGCCGCTACTAACAGAAGACGCCTGAGCCCCAGGGAGCAGCACATCCTCCTCACCGGTGGAGACGAGCCGGCTGCAGATCACCCCTGAATCGGGGGATGTGGCATAGTGAATGGCGTCCATCCCGCGGAAGCCGATGTACAGCAGGTTTCCATTGGTGGACTGCGCCGCTCCAGTGCTGATGTTCAGATCCACGCTGGAGAGGCTGCTGCGCGGCTGTTTATTGTGACAAGCTGAGCGAACTCTTTCCTCGCCGGGCCTCTTCATCCGCAGGAACCACGCGCACCAGTTCAGCAACACCACACGGGTCTGACAGAAAAATGAACTACTAAATAACAGTGGAAGTAATCGTGATCATATTAAATTCAGCCAGATGGGTTTATAAGAAGACATAAAAGCAGCAATGAGATCCTCACCCATTTTGGCATTTTTCCTCCATCTGGGTCATGGTAGTGGTATTGTAATACCCAGACTGTGGCTATCACAGACAAGCCGACAATAACCATTGTGGTGGCAAAATACTGAGCTAATCAAAGGATAGAGAGAATTACATTTAACAACAGAGAAAATCCTACTAAAAACAAATAACTAAGACACTGAGATTAAATAAAAGCCATTTACACAAGTTTATTTTGACTAAATACCACAGTAAAAAAATAAAACGTAGACAGAAATGCACTTATCATGGGGCAACAGTTGAATGGCTACTCATATATTTCTTTTGTAAATGCAGACAGGTAGGCTACTATTGTGTTATTTTAAAAAATGGACCATGGTAGTGTAAATTCCTTTAAAATATTTGAACTATAGATTAGTACCATATTAATGGCATCAGCAAATCTAGCAAATAAGGTACAAGAAGTAAAAGAAAAGCATTATATTGACACTTGTTAGGTAGAATATCATTAGAAAATAAAGAGTCATCAAAACCTTGTGAAGATTTAATTACCAAAAAAGTTAAGGTAATTAAAATAATTAACAAACATACAGCAAAATTGTTGCAGAAGGGACTGTGGAGTAAAATTAGTTTAATTTTGACTAAATAGAAGTTGTAATCTTATTATAACAAGACGCTCGCCTGCCAAAAGACTCTTCTGTGACCTGTTTTGTGAGTATCACATATTTAGGAGATAGGAAAGACTTGACTTACTTGACCTAACCTGAGAATAAATAAAATAAGGTAGAAGGTGTTGTAAATTTAGCATCATAAAACAAAATATATGTAAAATATTATGGCAAGTAAGTAAACAAACATGATTTTTGCCTAGTTATTAGACTACATCATTATTCTACTTTGATCATCACCCATTGTAGATCAACTAATCTATAAATGTGAGAATCGATATATTTCATGATACAGTTGATGTGCTTGGAAATGTTTCGAATAAAAATGAAAAAATAAATAAACATGAGTGCTATTGTTTACTGAAACAATATTTAAAAGGATTTTAAATAAATAAAGTTTATTACGTGCAAACCCAATGCAGTTTTTTCAGACTCTTAAAGGAATAGGAATAATTTACCCAAAAATGAAAATACTCCATATTTTACTCCCCCCGAAGCCATCTCAGGTGACTTTCTTTTTTCAGACAAACACAGAGTTTTTTTTTTATGTATCCTGGCTCTTCCAAGCTTGGTAATGCTGGTGGATAGTGTCCATTATTTGGAAGGTCCGTAAATCAGATTGTCACGCCCAGCTGGAGCTGCCAGCTAAAGACTGTTGATGGCAGCTCCAGGGGCCTGATGTATAAACGTTGCGTACGCACAAAATGGGCATAGAAATATGCGTACGCATTTTTCCACCCACATATCGGGATTTATAAAAAATAAACTTGGCGTAAATAAGTGCGCACCGTAAGGATGCTCTTGACCGTGCGTACG
>JAUCMS010000127.1:25832974-25861093 GCA_032357445.1 Enteromius radiatus
TTATGTCCATGTACTGAACTGTTATTATTCAACCATGCCAAGCTAAATTCAGTTTTCCATTCTATGGCACCTTTAAGACTCCACCATGTTTGTGGTTCTGAAAGAACATAAAAGTATAGCTCACCCAAAAATGAAAATCCTGTCATCATTTACTCACCTTCCACCCGTTCTGTACCTGTACCTGAGTTGCTTTTTTTTCTGTTGAACACAAAGGAAGATATTTTGAAGACTGCTGGTAACAAAACAAAAAACACTGACTTCCAAAGTGCGTTTTTTTCCACCTTTTTTTCATATTATAGAAGTCCATCCATTTTGATTTCAATGCTCATTCAAATGTAAATTTATATTCCTATACAATTAATTTAAAATGCAAATCCTCCATTATGAGTGCTTCCTCAATTTGAAAGGCAAACAATGTTAGAATCAAACAATTACATCATTATGTACATATCATCATCCAAGAAACTTTGTTTTAGACCCTCATTACAGCATGAGAATGCATGAACTCACAACACAACATTTATGAGGACGTTGGCATTGCGTATGGTGCTGTGGCATCGTGCCTTGGCTGGCAGAGCGCAGTATATTCTGGCTCTGAGACCCAGCGATGAGGGACCGTTGCCAGTTGGTGCTCATCAAATTATTGTTGAGCTGTCCCCGCCAGTAAATTGCTGTTACACCTGTTCAGTAGAAATGGAGGAGCTCTAGCAGAGGAAGCCCATATGTCATGCCAACACCAATCCCTACTGCGTATCCCAACCATACCCTGTCTTACATTCACAACAGCCAATAATCAGCCTTATTCCAATATGCTTCAAAATAAATAACAATGTAAAAATTTGACAGAATGAAAAAAGGTACTAGTGCTTATAAAAGACATACGAGCAGATTTATCAATGCATATTCCATTAAACGTAACTTACTTAAGCAACATTTCTGCTTTGTATAGCACTGTTATCAAGAATATTTGAAACTAGCAAATTATTACCAAAGTAGTAGACATTAAAATGTTACTTTAAACATTTTGTTTTTAAATATAAAGTGAGAATTATGAATTATCTGTTTTTTTAATATTATATTATTATTGATTTGAAAAGTGTAACTTATGTGAAAACAAAAGATTTGAGAATGCTAGCAGGAAATATAAGACTTCACAGAAGAATGAAATTAGAAAAAAGTAGGCTATGTTACCATTTTGCTGCAATAAAATCTTTACATATTAATAAATATCGAATTGTGCTGGTTAAAGCTTGGTTAAACATTGATCTATATTCAGAAATCCTGACAGGGATCGAAAAGTGTCAGATGCCTTCAGTGATACAACATGAACACAACTGCGTAAATGCATCAATGGATTCAGACAGATTTGTAATTATATAGTGATTATATATAGTTTTTCCTGACAATCAGTCACAGCTTCAAACAGATGTGTTATTTCTGAACTGTTAAGCTTGAAGCAGCCGGCAACATTGTCTGATCTCAAGATAATGCTCTGTCTACATTTTTTTTCTGATGAGACAATTGTTACACTACATATTTACATTTATGCAAATGACATGGAACAAAAAAGAGTTGATTGAGATGGAACATGGGCTGGATATAAATAGATGTTGGCTATATGTGCCTTAATAAGAATCTAACAAATCTATAAATAAATACAATTTCCAGTTTGGAAACTATTACCATAGATGAATTATCTGTAACTATATAAAAACACGTTAGACCAAAAGAATTCCCCCAGATATTGTCTCAACTTGTGAACCATAGTTATGGATTTCAAGGAAATGAGCTCGACAAAGTTGACATTTGTAATTAACCCAGTTTATCATTAGTGCAGGTGGGTCTAGATGTGTGCTCAAGTAATCTTAACTGATAACAGCATTCCATTGTTCAAGGAAGTTTGCTCGCATGTTCCTCAGTAAGTTCCTCTCCCACAACAAACCTCTAAAACCTCAGAATGAAGCAAACTTGTATAGATGACGTAAATGTATTCTCTATTCACGATATTATTTTAGATTATTGTAGACTAAAGGGCTTTCTTCTGATTACTGCAACAAAAACCGGCCGCAGTACAGCTTCCTCTGATACAGTACAGATTATCACGCTCATTTTCATGTTTTGGAATTCAGTTTGTTGAAGCTGATCAACATTTCTCCAGCAGAATATTTAGGTTTGTTAGTCAGGTTGTTTAGAGTGAGCCATTCACAGTGTTTACAGTATTGATGGTGAGCAGAACGCGCATCTGGGAGATCCATCACACTACGAATATGAATGTTTACACAATGACAGTAGATTTATCTCCAAGTATAACGTGGGTCCTGACAATTCAATTTAGTTTGGTTTCCTATTGCATAAACATCTGGAACCCAAGTATTACCAAGACTCTTTCATCTCCCACACTGCCAAGGGACTAAAGTCAGTTCATGTTCGTGATTTCCCCCATCAAACCTTTTCAACATCTTGTGTAACTCTTGGTAGGCTTTCACGGCCCCCATTTTATATCTTTCTAATTTCCCAACTCCCATCCCACTACAGCATTTTTCATCCAAATTCTTGACTTTTGATACTTGAACACAGCACAGTATCTGTGTTTTCTGATAATTTGCTTTGGCAAGCAAGCTTTTGCCAAGAACATGTATAAATAAACATAAATAATGGCCAGCGAAGTGAAAGACACGGTTCCAGAGAGTCAGTGACTTCAAGAAAAACAGAGAAACCGAGTACATGCATATGCATATGACTTTGCAAAACTAATTGTTACAATGTATGATTGCACATAATTGTAAAAGCATAATTACTTCCACATTTGCTCTCAGTTTTTCTCACAGTTTTTTATCTTTCTACCAAAACCCTTTTATTGGATGTTTTATTTTATAGTACACGTAATAGATAGAAAGACAGACAGACAGATAGATAGATAGGTGCGAGGTAAACATTTGGGTTTTTCATATTCCCTCACTGTTGCAAGTCCTGCAAGTTTATGCGGTCACTACGACTGAAAGAACCCCTTTAAGTGATCACATTCATTCCAGCAACAACAGCCCACCTCCTCTGTCAGGAAGAAAGCTCTTAACCACACATGCTCTTGCTGGGAGAATGTGGAAATGCAGCCATTTTAGCCTTTCAGAATTAAAGAGCTGTGCGTTAAAAAGTGCTGTTTCATTGTGCTCATTTTATATGCGCAACAATTGGTTAAATAAACTTTTTACATTAAAGCCTTTTACATCATTATTCAATTATGTTCAAAAACTACAGTAATTAATCATTCCATGGTATATACTTTAAATAAAGTGCAGCATTTCATCTTGTTTTACTTTGTTATTAAGTAGTCTATCAATAACACTAACATTTGTGAAATTAAACGCTTTCATTTCACAAATGTGGTAGTCATTTTTTTCCTTGACAAACTAAGAGGCTTTGCCTATGCGATGCACAAGACACCCAGAATTTGTTCTGAATTTGTGGCAGCCAATTTTTGGGCATTCCATCTTGGTATGGCTCCCCTGCTGTGCTGCGGGACAAGTCAGCCTCCACATGCTAAGCCCCCCGGTGGGGTGAAAGATGGCCGACCCACTTAAGATCATTAGTCTGTGCTCTCTACGTTACTGATTTTTTTAATCCTCCACCCAAATAGACTGTTCTCTGCTTTGAAATGCTTTCAAGTTAAGGCAAATTTAAGGATTTACTGTTTGGAAAGTTCTTTTCTTCTGAGATAATTTTCATAAGCCACCCTGAGAAGTATAAAGGGATTTGTGTCAAAACCACTGCCGTGTTGTAGCATGCTTTCGAGTGCCACTCCAAAGCGAATTCACTACCTGCAACCCCTCGGAGTATCATGAGAGAAATCCATGAGCAAGCTTTATTCTTAGTCAGACACGCAGGGTCTAAACACCGGCAAACAGAGTAACAAGAACAAGGCTGCATCAGGGTCGAGGTACACGGACAGCGATCGGGGCAGACAGAGAACAACTCTAAGGCGGAGCAGGTAGAATAGGATGTGAGGAATGATGGTCTCCTTGGCCGGGACAGTTCTGGTTGCGAGGTCGCAGGTGGCCTCCATGGTGGTTACAGGGCAGGCTGAGAGTTCAAGGGTAGTGACTCGGGAACAGGATTATGGAATGGCTCTCCTGGTCGTGACTTGGGATCTCTGAGGGTCGTGGGCTGTGACTGGGGCTCTGGGTTGATGACCATCTTGGACTGTAAATGGGGCCCAGGAAGGAAGGCCATTTTGTGCAGTGGCCTAGGGGCGGCCACCATTTTGTGTAGCGGCTGGGGCTCTGAAATGGCGGCCATCTTGGTCTGTGACTGCGACTCTGGGTTGATGACCATCTTGGACTGTGAGTGGGGTTTTTTTAGCGGCTGGGGCTCTGGAGCGGTGGCCATAGACTCTGGCTGAGGTACGGCGGACATATTGTGCGTTAACTCCGGCTGAGGCATGGCGGCCATCTTGTGGTTTAACTCCGGTTTGCGCTCTTCCCCCGAGGAACGCACAGTGAACAAAGACCCAGCCAAAATGAGTCAGAGGCTGCAGGGAACCACATCTTTGGGTAGCCCTGACTTAACTGGCTCATTCAGGCCAAAACGAAAAACAGTTTTTTTCAAACGGGACATGATGCACGAGCCTGCAGAACTGCGACACGTAGTCAGCCAGTTCTGTTTCAATGTGAAAAGTTGTTCTGTGGGGTCCATACCTGGCCATAGACTCTTAGAGAAGCTACTGGATCCTGTTTTGGCCAAGTCTTCTGTAGTAAAGGGGGCGAGGCAGAATCAGAGGGTCGAAGTACACAGTCAGCGATCGGGGCAGGCAGAAAACAATCAGAAAACGGAATAAACAGGTTCAACAGGGAAAACAAACACGGGGGAAAGGCTCAGAAATGACAGCTAGGCAAATCAAGACTTCGCAGTGAGCTGGTGAGAAAATCTGGCTTTTATGCTGAGTGTTAATGTGTGTGTGGGTGTAGTGATCAAATCAAACAGTCAGGTTTTACTGTGGACACAGTTATTTCTTTTCAATATACATTTCTATGAGTTTCCCTTTCAAACACAAACTTTATGTGAGGAGAGTATTAAAATTAATCATGCAACAAGAGCACATCTTAAACTATTTTGCACTTATAATGAATGCAATGTGTTGCTAGGACATATTATCTGAACATATCGTTTGCCAAGTCCTGTTATTTTAATTTGCTTCAGTAAGTAAAAGTCAACTAATCACGCAATACCATCCTGCTGAAAAAAACGGCATGCTGGTTAGGTAGTTTTTTTAGCTGGTTTAGGCTGGTCACGTGCTGGCAAAGGACCGGCTTAAACCATCCAAAGGACCATCTTAAACCAGCATTCCAGCTTCAAAACCTACCTGACCAGCATATGCCTGTTTTTTTTTTGTGCTGCACTTTGTATATTGTTAATTTGCCTGTTTAGTAAAACTAAGTGTTTTATGCATTTCGGCCATGTAGTTACATGACATTTTACAATTTTTGTATAGGCTACTGTTGATGTGTAAACATTCAAAACAAGTCATCATCCATCTAAAAAATGAATTGCCCCCCAAACTTAAAATCTGGTTGTGCCAATAACTGATAACAGAGATCAGTTTTTTACAGCACTGTGGAATTTTAGACCACTGTTATTTGTAGAACTGCTTTAGTTCAGCCACAGTGGAGCACATTTCAAGCATGAAAAGCATAATCTTTTTACGCTCCACCCTATAGACTGAAGAGCAGGGGTTTTTCTTTAGGATTTTCTGGTAGAGAGCAGAATTCATGTTTCCCTCAATTATTGCAAGTTGTCCAGGCTCTGAAGCAGCAAAGTATCTCCACACCAAAACACTGCCACCACCATGCTTGACTGATAGCTTTATGTATAAAGCATGTGTGCAGAATTCTGTATTTGGTTTACGTTAGATGTAACAGGAAACCGGTCCTCAAAACATCCCACTTAAGACTCATCAGTTCACAAACATTCTCCCAAAATCTTTGAGTATCATCAAAGTGCATTTTGGCAATTCCGATGAGCCTTACTGCTTTTCTGTTTCATGAACAGAGACTTTTTTCTGATGCAAGAAAGGCCTGCAGTTCCTTCGATGTTGTATAGGGTCTTTTGTGGCTTTCTGGATGAGTTGTCACTGTGCTCTTGGAGGAATATTGAAAGGTCGGCCAGTGTTGCATTTCCATTTAGAGGTTATTCCTCTCACTGTGGTTCTTTACAGTCCAAAATCTTTTGAAATAACTTTCTAACCTTTTCCAGACTGATGTCTTTCATCATTTATGGAATTTTGTTCTGACACAGTCTGTTAGTATGTTTGACCATTTTACCAACTTTATGTTTTTGACAATGTTGTGTTGATGGCAGTAATCAGGCGTTTGGTCCAGCTGAACCCCATTAGGAACGCTCTATTAAAAGAGTGTTGCCAAACACCATTTTTGGCTAGGAATGGATACTTTTTATGCTGTTTGGTCATTTATTTACATTACAACAGCTTTTTGGGGACCTGAAAACACAACTCTTTAAGAACAGGATTTAAAGTTATTAAATATTATACTGTTATCATATCTGTGAAAAAGGTGACATTGTTTGCAAACATATTATGTGCTCAGTCTATGCCCACAGGTACAGGTTGGAGAGCCGTTTCTTTACAAAGTGACATTGCCAACTAATTGCCTGGCATTCATAATGGCGTTTTGGCCATTTTTTGCAGATCAGTGCCAACATTTTGGCGCAGTTGCTGGCTGTACACAAGGTTTTTCAAAAACGCACACAAAAAAGTTTGTAGTACAATCACTGACAGTCGATGTGCTATTAATAATTGTATAATAATAATAATAATAATAATAATAATAATAATAATAATAACAGTAATACAATGATATTAGCATTAGCAAAAAAGGTTACAAAACTGCAAATAAACATAATTGTACAAGTTCATTACACAAGCAGAAAACAGTATATGTTGTTAATATTTTAAAACTTTCATTTGAAATAATTTTTGTGACATGTTTTGTAAAATGTGTCCATCGTACTTGGCTAATAGCTTGCTGGAGAGTGTGATTATAAGTAACTAGATGCATAAACATTAGTCAGTTCCTCTCACAGAAGACTTGGAACATAATGTCAAATAGACCACTTTTATAATACTATTAAAAGGTGCTTTTGCATCTTTTGTGTCCTAGATGTGATACAGTGTTGGAGAGACATGATAGCGAGTAAGTGGTAACAGGGCCAATTTTATTTATTTATTATTTTTTGGAAAGAAGAAGAGTGACATAAAAACACTTAGAAAGAAATGCATAGATGTAATATCAACAACACAAAAGACGTAGAAGGTGAAGATACATTACCCTACATCAGTCAGGATGAGTCTGGGGGCTGTAACACTGACAATTCAGCAAACACTAGTGTCCATATGACATACGATGTCCCCGTCCACAACCAAATAATCTGCCTTAAATTAATAGGGTTCAGTGCTTACAGTGATCAGATTAATTCCGCCAGCGTTTTCTAAACCTGTATTAATCCCTGTAATCCTCAGCAGTTTCACTGCCAAGTGCTTTAATCCTTCAGCCACCAAGTGAGAAAAATTCGAAAGTAGCTGTGCAGATGTACAGTTCGCTTCTCTCCATCATTGCAACTTTCAAACAGAGGCTCTTCAAATCTCTTGCGGAAAACAAGGATCTCTGTTTTCTAGCTAAGGAACACACTGAGGCAATCCCAAAGGTTTAAACTAATCAAGGGTAGCATGTTCAGCTGGGAGTGGTAAGAGATCTCATATCAATATTAGCATGAAATAACAGCCAGCACCTCATGTGCACATCCTGTACATTGCTGCAATTTCACCACAGCAAGTAACGTGTAATACACTAGAGGTAAATGGTGAATAATAATGGCTTATGCAGATTAAAAAGGATGTAATGTTACTGAGGTGAGCAGTGCGTGGTTAATGTGAGAATTGCCTCTAATATCCTGTTCACACCCAAAGGATGAAAATATATACACAACATTTTCATTGAGGAATTTACTTGCCTTCCTTTACAAAACAGAAAACCGATTAAGGAGAAATCAGTCAGAGGAAAAACCAACAAAAAATGACCATGTGATAATGTGTTTTACACACATGCCCCATGCATGAAAATGGTAATCATTCATTACCATGGTATTACACTTGACCACGTTTAATTGAGTAAATCTGCCAGTAGATGGAGCTCTTCCAAGTGAATGTTTTCAGAGCAGATATGAAAATGTGTTGCATTTTTCAGTGGCAGTTGAATGAACAGATTTTTGTCACATTGCTTCTATCAAGTCGTTGAAAGTGTTGAAGACTTTTCAGTTTTTATATGTCAAAACAACAACAAAAAAAGTCTTTCCATGAAATATATTCTAAAAATAATTAGAGAGAATATTTCAAATATAGGTCTATGAATGCTGGCTACTAGCACTGGAACCAGTTACATTTTGATATAGTATTTAAAAGCCTGTGATAAATTATGCCACTTGGCAAACATCTTATAGAAGTGCGAGTAGAGACGGTTGGCGCAACATAACATGCCCATGGGAATGTTTGGCACAACAACATAACTTTAGTCTTTAATTAACAAACTATGAAATTCTAGCTAATGTGTGTTTGTTTTTCCCTCAAGAACATGAGCATTAGCTGGATGCCTTAATGTTTGTTTGACCGCCAATTATGCTATTTCAAGTAAAGATTTAAGTTGTGTTTTTCCCTCCTAAATGTTGTTTATTTATTTAGTAAGTAAAATGTTAAGTTAAGCTTTACAAGTGTGTGCGTTATACAATATTAGCAAACAGGTTGCTAGATCAAGGATAACGTCGATCCTTGTGTGTTGTATTTCAAACATATACACATATAAAGCATTCAACTGTTTAAAATAGCCAATAATCATGACTTCAAATAGTGTTCAAGAAGGTTAAAGCCATTTCAGGCTTTTGGGGTGGCCACGTGAGATGATTCCTGATCTCTTTGTGATCCATTTCCGGTTTTCCCCGGGTCCTATCTGAATTCCTGCTGTTCTCTTTCTCTCTCTCCCTCTCTCTGAGATCAGTGAAAAATATCTCCAACCGTCCAGACTGGCTTTCTCTCTCTCTCCTCACCTTTACACATTATGTCTGCACTGACGCCTCTCATTTCGCTCCTGTCCAACACGGCGTTGGTTTAATTTCGGAAATATGGATTGACTTTGATTTTACTCGGTCGCCTGTTGAAGTTTTAAAGCGCATTTCTCGGGCTGATCGTGCCTCTGCTCAGCGAGCTTCATGTTTCCCTCGGCAACTTTCGGAAGTAACTCGTTCCGGATGTGTTCACACTGTTGAACTGATCCGTGCGCGAGATCAGAAGGATTTTAAATACGGATTGAGTTCGAGGCTTTTCACACTTCTTTTATTTGTGTTTAAAGTGATGGCGGAGCGGGGAGCCCGGCTGCTCCTCTCTCTTTTCTGCCTCACGATCACAGTCTCACATGCTGAAAAAGGTAAGATTCACGAGCATTAAAACTTTCTGTAGTGCGACCCGCCGTCTGTTAGCGTGAAAGTGACAAATGTGTGTAAATCTATGTAAGGCTATGTGTGACTAACATCTAATAACTAGTACAACTATCACACAAACAAGGATTTTGTGCAGTTCACAGAACACGCTCTGTTCGGACAGACTCATAAATCAAAACATAGGTGTAATATCACTTTTTAATCTTTACGTTTGCCCCGAAAAGGCTCATTGACTGCAAAGGTGTGACCTGCCTTTAACACCTTCACATTTTCACCTGAATAGAAAACCTAAGCCAAATCGGCCTCGTGGAAAATAAGTAAATTAAGTCTCATTAATTATAGGCTAATAACCTAATTTCTGTGGAAATCAGTGCTTTTCACCCACTCTTGGAATGTCATCTTAGACGCTGTAATAAGTCATAGATCATAGATTAACAAGTGGTTAATCAATTATGTTTTATTTGTGCAGAGGGCATAATTCGAATATGATATTTGTTTTCATTGCACACTTGAAAGAGAGAGAGAGAAACATGTGTTTTGGGAAGAACATCTATCCTATTTATTGTGGTGGCTGAGCAATTCTGGGTTGAAGAGTGAAAGTGAATATACTTTCCTCTGCTTGAACCAAAAGAGAATACCTGTGACGAAAACCATTGCTTACATGTATAGTATTTACACAGGAAAGACAGAACAGAAGCTACATATATACCTGGAAAAGGTGCATTTATACAGATTGGTTAATGCTGCACATAGGCAACATCAATGCATTTACATGGATTATAAGTTGCAAATTGGAAATCATGACTAAATGACTGTTATGAATAATAAAATATAAACCCTGACATGACAATAGCAAAGTTAAAGATTCATTTACAAAGAGGCAATGCAGCAACAGAGGTGCCTCAGATACAGGGACTGAGCAGGATCAGAGCTACCATATTTTTTCTAGAACTGTTTTATGTGTCATTCCATTGCATTCTGGCACAGAATATGGATCCAGCATAGAGCAGCCTTAACTCAGCTGTGTAAAAATGCCTTTAGAGAAGGTGATTGCGAGTTTTGCTTCAGAGCAAAGAAATTGAATCTATCAATCTTTTGTTAGTGCATTCATAACATTTGTTCAAATTGAATATGAAAAGGCTTGCGTGATGCATCATTTAACCCTTTCATTAGTATTGGCAGCATGCTTTCACCAGTTTGGATCCGTGAGCTTGTTTATTAGGATCACGTACGGTGAGAGCAGGCCGTAGTGGAGTTTGCGGCTGGGCTGTCTTGCGTGCGGAGGCTGATGAAAGCTGCTCTGCTGCATGAAAAGCAATGTGCTGTGGTAAAAAATCACAGGCTTTGCTGGAGATCAGTACAAAAGAGAGGAATGGGGGGCTGGGTGGAATGGGCAGACTCTGTCTGGAAAGTAATAAAACCAGGAGATTAAGGGGGGAACAGGGAGTTCCTTTGGGAGTTTTGATTGATTCCAGAGAATTGGACCTACATGCGGAGAGCGAGTTTCGAGTTACTAATTGTGGGGTCCCCTTCTGAAAATATGTGTTTATTTGAAACATGTTCTTTTGAGGTCCTGAAACACACATGAGAATCAAGAGCAGTTTTGAAAGTTCAGGTGACCTACATCTCACTGATAACGGCATTCCAACTTTTCATTGTGCTGGAAAGGAAGTAGGCATGTCTTCATGTGAGAGTTTTGTTGTGAAAGTTGTCATTGCATCCTTTTTACATCCCATCTTATCTGCATAATCCTGCTCGGAGAGAGTTGTGTGCTGATGGCTTCCCTGTGGACAATGTAAACATCATGCTAAACTGTATAAACACCCTCACAACCTTGTCTGCAACCACTCAGCGCTGTAAGCGATCCACTTCCTTTGCAGAGGCCTTCATTGCACAGACCTAATCAGTACCTCAACAAAAGGACAGTGTTATTCTAACAAAGTTTTTTTTTAATACCTGGTTAATTAAAAACATTTGGTAAATAAAATAATTGAATATTTTTCTAAATGGCTCATTAGAAAGCTTAATAATGCTCTATTTCAAATCATTATAAGGTTAGTGTAGTAATAAAGTTGTTATTAGTATATATCATCAGCATTTTCAGCAACTGTAAATGCCCTAGAAAGTCAAAACAGCAGCAACAACAAAACCATTGGTTTGTTTAATTCAAATTTTAAATTTGCTTAAATTATTCAGTGCCATGACATCTTTTTTTAATGGTGTCACTGGACCATGGTACCAGCAAAGTGCTTTATAGTAAAAGCTGTGCTGTATTTAGCTTATTTTAAGAATGTAGAGAGATATATTTTTATCAAAGATGAATTGATGCCTTTTCTGGTAATATCCTGTCAGTGCAATTGCCTGTTTTTCCATAGAGCAGTGCGTTTTTGTGCATTATAATTATCCAAAGTCATCATTACTGTTGCAGCTGCATGTTTTCAGATGTCAGGGAACAAAGAGGATCAATATCACAGTAACAAATTAAGTATTGTCAGCAATTGAATCTCGCTGGAAATAGGGCGTCGCAATAAGCTCCAGATGAGAGATCTAGCCTTCAGAGTTCTTTATTAATTTAGATGGACAGTGGGCCCTTGGCTAATTGCCTAATGTGCAAATGAAGGCTTGATAGTAGCATGTAAATGGATTATGATTGATGGAGTTATTTGTTTATTGCACTAGCGGCAAAAGTGCTGGTTAATAATTTGACCTGATATTTGTCAACATAAAATTTGAGGTTCTTTGTGAGGAAATCAACCCCTTTAATTGTCCTTGTATTAAGTGATATGGCATTGTGTTGGTATGTTTGGAAAGGCGTATACTTATTATTATTTAATGGTATGTTATGCAAAATTGGATTTGAATTAAATGAAATTTAATGGATGCACAAATACATTCACAAAAAAGAAGATACAATCAGAGCACACTTCATAAGACACTGTATCCCGGTGCACTCAACTTTTCTTGATATCTACATGGATGGTCAATATAATCTCTGTTTCTTGATTTGCCATTAGATCTGACAATGAAAATGACTCAATGAGAATTGAGTGTAAATTGTCATATTTTGTTTCAGTGACACAATGTAAGTCGTGGTTGCCACGTATTGAGATCATATGGCAACAATTTGGCATACTTCAGTTTGAAATGTTCAGTGTTACATGCTGTTTCACTTATTATTTTAAAAAAAAGTACAGTGTAGTGCATACATAGTGTGTAGTAAGTGGTATAAAGGCTTAAGTATTCCATTCCAAGCTTGCCTTTACTAGAACATCACATCAACACAGGAACATCAACACAGTCTGCTCACTAGCATTTCTTATTTGGTGGTCTCTAAATTGAGGTATGAATGGTTAGAGCTAGAGTCCATTTATTGAAATGGTGAGCTTTCGCTGTATGAGATTATTGGAAAGATTTCTGATGATCCAAGCCAACTCTGCTCAATTCTGCACCATTACCATCAGTAGTGTATCATTATGCTACTGAGTGCACTATTTTAGTGTAGCGTTTGAGAAAATGACCAGTCTACGCAAATACACATGAGGTAGAATACGGCCTTTTGTTGTTGTTGAAGGAATTCCGATGAAATGGTCATGCCTACGGAATGTTTGGTGGTCAACACCCTCATTTGGGATCTGAGTGGTTTGCAGTTCCCAGTGGATCTCTATTTGCTGGTGAATACTTGCTGCTGTGTCTCTTGCCAGCCTCAGCAGCTGGAGAAGATTATGATGCATGTGTGATATGAATGTCTGTTCTTGGTGAAGTGAAGCAAAATCCAACTAGAGGTTCTGATAAGCCATTTGCAGTTTCTTCAACACAAGGAAGACACAAGTGTAGTAAAATAGATTTGATTAACAAAATATAGACAAGAGTAATCACAACTACTAAATGAACACTATACATGAAATAGGAATAAATTGCAATAAGATGCGTAAAATGCAAGTGATCCGGTTGGGTGTTGCTATGTCAGAGTTATGTTATCTGGAAAGACAAACTGTTGCTACTCTGAAAGAAATAAGGTGTAGAACCTTATCATGCATCAAACAAATATGGAAGGATTATTTGTTATCAACCGCAATCAGCTATAACATCTAATCATATACTGATAATACACAACACTGCCAAGGTCTCTGGAAGAGGTTTAGATAAGTGATAGTTACGTTCTCCGTGAGCAGTCCGGTAGCGGCCACTTCATCCACTGGTTGTTCTGGTAACAATGCAGTGGGGAAAGGAGCAGGAATCCGTTTCGACAGCCTTGAACATGAAGAGCTGGAAGATGCTGATCTCCTGGAGCACCAAAGGATCCTACGATCTGGAACAAGCAGATATGGCCCTGGAGCAGGTGCAGAAGGTCCTTGCCTTGCGAAGGTGCCTTGGAGTGAAAGTTTGCTTGCTAAGACTATGAAAGAAGTATGAATGTAGATTATCCCTTTCCTCGCAGGCTGAAGGCTTGCTGCCTTGAAGCTGGAGACTCTGTTGTTGCCTCTTCCCTCATGGGTCAGAGGTTCCGAACGCTGGTGTTTCTGTTAGTGTCTATTCCCTTACGGGACTGAGACTCAGAATGGTTGTTGCTGTTGCTGCATGCACTGTGACCGGGTTCAGGCTCAGAACTTGTATTCTGTTAACGTCTGTTCCATGGTAGGACTCAGAACGAGGAGTGTCTTTTGGGAAGGTACTTTTATCTCTTTCGAATGAGGAGAAGATTGCAATTTGGCGCTTCTCCATTTCCATGCTGTGATTGGCTAATTCCATCAGAGCAGGGGGACGCGGTGTGGCCCACCCTTCTTTCCTACTTATTTGCGTAGTCCAAACGCAAACTTAGAAAAGTGTCACAAAATTTTAACTGGTGCATTTCTCACTTACCAAACCATAACCATAATACATTTAAAAATGTTACAAACACATTAAGTCCAAACATGACGGAAGCATTCATTCGTTTGTCCATTAGCAGCTAAGTATAAGATGTGTGTGTTGTAGTTTGTAGGTCTTCTTCTTGACCTTTAAGAGGTGTCTGGCCGTTATCCTGGCATCTTTATCTGATGGTGCTGGACAGTTTGCTTATGTTAGTCCACCAAGATCCAATCAAAATGTAGCAAACCTATGTCCACTATTGTGGTCAGAGGGGGGCCCCGCCATCAACTGTGGCCCTGGAATGTGCTGTCCACTACAATGGTGACCCAAAGCAGCCTGGTTACAAACTTTCTTCAAAATATCTTCCTTTGTGTTCCCTTGTGATTTCTCCGCAAGGTTATGTTCTGTGTATTTCACAGTCAGCACCAAACCCTGAAATCCATGTGCAATACCAGTTTGTTCTCAGCTCAGTTCTAATAAAACCCATTTATTGCTGACCCAGTTAGTTTGTAAAGTTTAGATTTTGTTCTTCTTTGCAACAACGCATGGGCAGCTTGGTTGCTCACATGCACTACAATATTAATTAGCATTGTTCTCTCTCCATCTTCCTGGGCTGCTAGTTGAGCTGTCATGAAATGGGGTCTGCTTTCTTTATTGCCTGTTATGTAGCATTTCAGTTAATCACAGAAATCTGAAAAAACAAGTCATTACAGTCTCCACACACCTGCTGAATATGCTGACAAGCGAACTTGTTCTGTAGTTGCCTAGATTCGGTTCCCTGTTCTCAGCAGTAAATGTTATATGTGAGTAACGACAGCATGAACTGATATCTGTGCCAAGCGTCCCAGCAGACCAAAGCTGTGAAATCATTGAAGGTGATTGAAGCACCCTGTTGTAGTTGCACATTGCTTGAACGCTGATGACGGGCACTGCAGGGGCCCTTCCCTCACGGCTCTATATAAAGGTCTCAGTGTGGCAGAGAGCTGCAGTCTGTGGATGTATCACTAAAGATGGATTGTGAGTGAGCTCAGTGCCAGTCTGCCTGTTGCTCTTGGCAGCTCAAGAAGTGCTTAAGATTTTCTCGACGCGCCATCCTGTGGTTGGCTTTTGGTTTATCGCAAAGGTCCGGAAAGGGCTCGTCATACCTGCCTGCCTGAAAAGCAAACATTCCTTCCTTTGCTTAACCAAGGAAGTGTGGAAAATGGAACACTTGGACTCGAAATTTAAGTAGTGCAGTATTTGCTCATGTCTTAAATGTAAATTAACCTGAATTTTCCAGTTGTCAGTAATCATTAAATGTGTAGCTAGTTCACCTGAAAATTCACATTTAAATGTATTTTGTTTTGACAATATTATAAAATCTACATACCTTCTTTGCTTCCGCGAGATACAAAATTGGAAAATTTGAATAATATATATCGACTGATGCTTTTTTTTTATATTACAATGAATGCAAACTGAAGCTGCAAGCTATGAAGAAGAACGACATAGGACTGAAAAAAATTATGGAATATTATCTGCATATTTGACAAATAAAAGCAGGATGTGTCAAGGTTTTCGTTTTGAAAAAATGGTTTCTTAAGATGCTTTTCTGTTAGAATGCGTGTTAATTATGAATTTCATTGTTGTTTCATTGTTGGAATGTTTACAGAATATCTGTTTAAGTTTGCCTACAGTAGTAACATCATTTGCTGTGAATATTGTATATTATGTATCTTGACTAAAATGAGTCTTTGAAAGAAGTCAGTTGATTACAGTTGCTATTTTGTTTGTGAGGTGCTTCACTTAACTTTCATGATGTTTCACATCGTGCTAAAATTGATGTTGATTTTTACATTTTCTACTCTTTGTTCTAGCCTAAGGCAGTTTGGGTGGTTTCTAGAGTTGTCTTGTTTCCATTTATAACTTGTAGATGGTCTTGCAGCTGCAGTGCTTGCAATATGAGATATGAAGAATTTCCTCCCGATGGTTAGTATCAGCGGGAATGATGGAAACCAGCTGCTCTGGGTCCCTGACCTCAAGAATTGCCCTCTGACCTCTATGATGGATAAATGCAACTAGAGAAAAAACAGCCAGGGGTAGAAGATAAAGCCAGAAAAGCACCTGCAGAGTAGGCCTGACATTCCAGCACTGGACCCTTGAACACGTGTCACATGATCCCACCAAGTGAGTTTGTATGGAAGGAGGCATCATTAAAGGGAGGCCAGCTGGTACTGTAGATGTCTAATGAGCTGTTTTATGGGGAAAAAAAAAAAACTTGATGAAAATGCATATTTCACCAACTACCTGTGGAATAAGTATGCCTACGTGGAATCTGCGCCTAAAGAAAAAATCAACAGAAAGCTTCACAGGTTTCCAGAAAATGGTAATTTCACAAAAACTTTGAATTTGGGCAGTCGTGGCCTAATGGATAGGGAGTTGGACTTGTAACCCAAAGGTTGTGGGTTCGAGACCCCGGTCTGGCAGGGATTGTGGGTGGTGGGAGTGAATTCCCAGCACTCTCTCCACCTTCAATACCACGACTGATGTGAGACGCTTGAGAAAAGGCACCGTTCCCCCAAATGCTCCCCAGGCGCCGCAGCAATGGCTGCCCACTGCTCCGGGTGTGTGTTCACGGTTGTTCACTTCTCACTGCTGGAAAACCTTCCAGGGCCTTCTTTTTATCAAAGGTACACAAATAATATTTTTCTTGTTTCTGTTGTCTCTCACCTTTATAATAATGTTTGATTTTGGTAATTGGACAATTTTGGAAGAGATAGCATCCGCCCATGATTTTCTGCAGTGGTATCAGGCCCATTATGTTCATCAAAAAGCAATTACAGGAAGCCACTATTCCGGGATCTTTTTATGTATGGTAATTATACAAAATACTACTTTTATCTTCCATTTCTCACCTCTAGACACTTACACAATCGCCCCACTTCATCTGAATTAGCCTAAGCAGAATCATGTACACAATAACTTGATGATTGGATAATTAGCAGTTGCAATCAGATGATATAACAGTCATTACCCCTTACATCTTTTCTGGGGAAAAATAGACAGTCTAAGGGGAGTTTTTTTTCTATATCTAGTAAGGTTTCGCAGAGTAATTCACCAAGAAAGAAGATAAACCTCTCTATTGAGCAGTGGACTGGGCCGACCCACCCATACCAGCCCACTTCTTAGCCTTACTGCTGCTGCCTGCATTCCCAGCATGGCTAGGCCAGTAATTCACGGTCAGGGTGGTGTCGCACATTGCTTGACGAAAAGAGGGGGGTCAGGGGTTCAATTGCTCCCCCTGGGTGAAGCCTTAGATACATAGTGACTGTACAGCTGCCCCACGCTGACTACAGTGGTAATTAATTTCTAATGAGGGTTGGACCACTCGCTTGTGCCAGCCTGCATTGAGCCCACAGGCTCCAGACATATTCTTCTATGCCCCATTTATTTAAAGAGTGTGTAATATTCTCCAGTAGGTCAAAAGTTCCATTCTGCTTTATGATGTCGACTCTGCTTGTGTAATTTCTCCTAGTAGCTTTTCAGCAGTTTCATTTTGCAATATGGCGATATGAAAAAGATTTGTCTTTTCGGTCTTCTGTGAGACTAAATTGAGTTTTTTGCACTCTTGGTTCTAGTTTAATAAACTTATCCCAATTCAATTCATTTTTTATATAGTTACTCACTTTCTTTCTCGTTCATTGCTCTTAGTGGAAGCACACCTTCAGCGTATTCAATTGCTTTTAATTAAAGTAGGTGACTTGTGTATTGTGGTTTTGGGTCAGTGCTGAAGCGGCTTGTATTGATAAAATTTCCTGAGAGGAAACTGTACTGTGAAATACAGGAAGCCATTAGGAAGTCTGGGCCTCACATCTATCTGCAGCCAGCAAACTGTGTCCAGCCCCTTGTGTAAGCACTGTGGATGAGCTTTAGTGCTAGTGAAGATAATTTGTTATTGTGAAATGAACAACAAAACCCACAAAAAAAACACCGCATTCCTGATAATGATAAGTGTTCTCTGGGGCAAAATAGAGTTGATGTTTTGGTCATTTATTTTTTTTTTAATTATAAATGTTTGTCTGAATAAACCATGTTAATATGTAGTTGCTACAGTGCTCTAAATTGTTGTTCTTGCATTATTGTGCAGTTGTTATACTGGATGGTTGCTAGTAGTAATGTACCAACCAAAAAAAGTTATTAAAACTGCATTTTATTTTTTCTAAATTAGTTTTGGAGGGCAGCTATAAGGTATCAGTTAGATTTCATGTCTGTTCAAAATTGGTATGACAAAAAATGTAAAATATAAGAAATGTTGATTGTAATGCTTCTAATTAATACTGTTTTGGAAGCACTTAGGATTTTTTTTTAACTTTTACTCATGGTTTTTAATATTCAGAGGTTACTCTTTGAAATTTATTGATATCACCTCAACAGCCTTACATAGCAATCATATTGCTTTCTTTTGACTGATGTTCAGTTTTTAGCCTTTAGTCAATGTTTTAGAGTCTGCGTAATTTAAGTGTACTGAGAGTGATGATCTACAGAGTGTGATTTATCTATAAACCTCGGTTCATTTCTAATGCTTTGCTTTGTTGTGCGCAAATTGATTTTGGGTCCTTGACGAGCTCTGGAACTCATTCAGGTTGTTGTTATCGAACCCTTGTAACTGAATTACTCAAGGTAAACCTTTCCTAATATAATTTCAACCCTTGCCGTCCATTTTCATCCAGCGAGTTTCTTCCGCTAATGAACAAGTAAATGTGACTGTTAAGGTTGTGTGTTTCTGGTGCATGGAAAATACAAAAAAATGAATGATGTCTACTTGCACTTTAGATATCTTCACCAGAAATGTTATACAGAGCATTGATCACCCATGAAATCACATATCGCCCAACATCACTCCAGAGCCTCACTGGAAAATTGACTAGTTGTTAAGTGGTTATGGAGCTGTGCTGTATTGGGCCCCTGAGAACCTCCGCAATGCCTCGCTATGCGTATCCCGTTGTGCGCTTTTCCTATTTGAATTTCAATCAGCGCTTGATGTGTTGTTATGTGAAGGCATGGGGGGATGGAGGTGAGCAACGGAGCACTCATTTGAGGCTCATTTGTGTCCGCTCGCGTCCCAGGGGGCACATGCCGTAAACTGCTCGGTGCTGGGCTTGCAAACACGTCTCCAGCTAGCTCGTGCTGATCTCAGACTGGAGGTGGTTCAATCAATATAAACCCCCCTCCCTACCGCCTTCTCCTTCTCTGTTGTGTGTCACTTCATCATGTGCTGTCACATCTACCACACCTTAGTTTGCTATATTGAATTAGATGTGCTGTGGCAGCAGCATTGTGCCTTTAGCCCATGTCATTCACTCCACCGGGTTCACGAGCATAATTGTCTCCTGGACTCCATTAACCAGCCATATGTTTTATGGGTATTTACCATAATGTGTGATTGAATTATTCCGCTCGTGACATTGTGCGTTTCTTACAAATGCATTGCATACTGGGAAATGCTAATTCTGCAGTTTCTCTACCTTTCCGTATGGCGCATGGTCGGTCTCTGCGGTGTGATACCAACTGAGCAGTTTTTTGAAATGAGATTGTAGCCGACAGTGTGTAAAAAGACATTTAAGGAGAATGAAAAGGACAAAGCTTGCCAGATGAACGACAAATAATTCATGTTTTTCAGGTAGTAGCTCCACCGAAAGCCACATTTGATCCATTTCCCCTTGCAGCCAACTTCCATTAATAATGGATGCTAGTTTCTCCCCCATCGGAGTCCTGCAGGGCACAAATTCCCCCTCCCAGCCCCCCACATTGCTCCACTGTGGTTCCCATCATTGACTATCCCGGTTAGGTTCAGGGCTGAGCTTATACATCATATCGTGCTCTGACTTACTCCTATTGTTGGTTTAGCCAAGTGCATCAGGAGGTGTCTGCTTTGTTGTGTTACAAAGCCAACCGCCAAGAGATGACGTTTTAATAGAAATGCTGCTCTCTTTTCTTGAGGTCACACTGGACAATGCTTCAGATACCTACATGCTGTGCTCAAGCAGCCATGTGGTTTTTTTTATCCTTCTCTTTTAGCAGTGGCACAATGCGGAGGGGTCAGGGTCTGCATGAGTGCTGGAGATTTATAGCTAGTTTAGAGTTGAAGAGGAAAGCTGTGAGACATGCCAAGTGTATGATGTAAGAAACTGGCCAGGCTTACTCGCACTGCCACAGCGAGTGAAGAAAGTGATGAATCAATGAGGAAAATTAAAGCATGCCTCATGGTGATCTGATTCAGAACTCTGAATCCTGGGGGAAAAACTAGGTCATACCAGTTTAAGAGGGTCAGTGGAAAACGACCGCTGGTTTGTTGGAGGTCTTAGACCATATCTAGGCATTGTGGGTCAATACTAGTTAGTTTATACAACAGCATTTGTGGCATAATGCTGATTACCACAAAAGTACATCCCATTTTCTTTGACAAAGTGAAAGTTAAGGGTTACCGTGAAATACTTACAATGTAAGTAAAAACATAAATGCAAAGTTTATTATAAAAAGATTACACTTTACAAATTGCAATTGCGAATTGAAAATACGGCTAATGGAAACACGTCAAATATGCAAAAACTCTCATATATCGCAAAAAAGTTTTTATGCTCACATGAGGTGGCTTTTCAGGCAATTCGAGAAAGGAGTATTTTGCAAAACTGCAATGGCAATGCTTTTTTCGCTTTACAAGTCACATGGCATATGTAAAAAGTCATATGATAATTTTTCAATGTATTATAACCTCCAAGAAACACGTAACACATGTTCGTTCTCAAAGTTTAAGGGGCTTTCCCTGCCGTTAATGCTTAGACGGTTTAAACTGCAGACGTCTACGTTGCCGTTCGGCTCTGAAATGACATTGAAGCTGTTTGCGGCCATTCAGTTGATCGGTCGCCACGCACATTTCTTAAGAATCAAATCAGATGACTTATCGCGAGAGGCAAAAGGTTACATTTTAGCCACATAATGTTAGTTAATGGAAACGGCGTAATTTTGCTATACATTTATATCGACATTTATCAAATATCGCCAAAGTTTTGCGCAAATCTGTAATGGAAACGCGGCTAGCTGTTAGTTCATGTTAGTTGAGGTCTATTAAATAATATTATTGCACACAACATTTAATTTAAATAATTTACTAGTAAAAATTGTAATTAAAATTAACTGATGTCTATTCCTTTTGAAATTGTGAATATTTCATCATTTATGTACTGGCTGAAACAACATTGAACTAAAATGAACTGAATAATGACACTATTATATTCTGTGTCGAGCTGCTTTGCCGTTGAATTTGTTTCATAATTGATGATTTTATAACATAATTGTTTTCCAGTTTATTAACATAAAGCTGCTTCAAAACTCTATGAATTAAAATTGATATCTAAATAAATGACTGTGGCTCAGGGTTTTGAAAAACATTGTCACAAATTCTGCCGAAGATCATCTACAGTACAGTTTCAACCAAATTGTTCACTTCCACTTTCTCAATCTAATAACACATCCGCCTCATTTGATCACATACCAGCATTACCCATAATCCTCAGAAGCTCTGCTGCCACTGAAACGGGAGCCAAGAGATGTGTATGAGGATATGCTGAGAGGTTTACTGATCCGTTGAGGAGCTAGTCTGTAATATCTTGCTGTATAGAGGTGCCTGGATTGATCGGGCATAGTTGAGTGAGCTTCTGGAGAACATATGTTCACTTTTTCCCATTTCTGGCAGTAGCAGAACCTGAATTATGTTAGGCCAGTGTTCAGATGTCCATCACACCACCACCATTAACTGTAATTGTTAGAGAAAGAGCTGTTCTGTCTGGATGCGGTCCGAATCACATCTCTTCAGCCCCACGCTTTAAAGATCTTTGCCCAAACAGGTGTTTTTCTGCCTGAGTTACGTTCTTTTAGGAGCTTATTAAAACTTGATTTTAGAAGTCGTTGTTAGTGAATGCTGACAGCGCTTGTTTAGTAATGTGTGTAAACACCACCTGCTTGAACTTTGCAAATTATGAAAATTATCTGAAGTCTCTGTCTACAGAGTAGTTTATTCATTTGATAATTCATTCGCTCATTGTGTCACTAATTTAACTTCTGTTTTTGCTTTGTGAATCTCATTTTCTCTAATTTGTAATTCAGTTTAAATCGCTCCATTACTTTTCAGTCGTAACACAAGAGTTAAATTATTTCCAGGGTTTTGAGGGTGTTTGTCGTCCTAAAGGCGATTTCTTCTGTCCATCAGTCTTTCTGTCATCTCATTGATCCCTGTAAGTCATGAATATGTAGAAGAGGCTGCTGAAAAGGAGATGGGAGGAGTTATTGATGTTTGACATTGAGAATGTGCTAAAATAGCACTGGAATCATTTTCTCTCGACACAGAGATTATGAACACTCTGGAGAATTTACCTCCATTTTGTTCACTTCCTTAATTCATTATTACTATTGGGAATGTAGAAGGTCTTTCTGTCCTTTTGACATTGTATGGTTTTAGGTATTGATTGTGTCTTTGAACTCATACATTACCTCAGTGTTATTTTAGTATTTTTTATATGCTGTTATAGCATTTATTTATGTTTTGAGTTTAATTTATATATATTTTTTATATTATATATGTAATTTTCATTCGTTTTTGTAATTGTATGTGCTTGTCATTTAAATTTTAGTTATTTAGCCTAGGTGTTGCTTATTAAGCCCTTTGAAAATTAACCATGGTTTCATTATAGTGTATGTGTATATATATATATATATGCACATCTCGTCAGTAAAGCCTGTTTTTTTGATTAGCGGTAAATCTCCATCACCTGTTTTTAAATGTTAATACACAGAGCCATAGATCACTGACAAGCTACGCAATATCACGTTCAGTTTCGCCTAGCTTGATGCTATGTCAATTTACCCTATTTTTTTATACTAGCCATATAGATTCACCACAGAATTTGTAGTAAAACTTTGGTTATGCTACTAATCCAAATGACTATATGCAATGTCTCTGCGACGCCCCCAGATGTCCCACCTCTGTAATAAACACGGAGATGTTAGTTCCATCCGAAATTGGTAAAATCAAAGACGTTAGGTAATGAGAATTAAAGTCACTGTTTGTGAGCTTTAAACGCTCCAAAAGTTGCACCTAGTGGCAAAGAATCAATTAGCATTTTTGTTCAGACCAACGCGGAAAGACAAGTGGGCGGGCAATATGCTAATGTTTGATGCTGACGTCAACATGAAATGGCTTGGGACTCTCTTTGAGGTCCTTCTGAAACATTTCCATTGTGATCCGTGCTATTTGCAGCGCGTTTGTCCGTTGGCAGCTTGTTTCTGTGTTTGGTTGAGTTGCAAGAATTTGCATCGCCTGTGTTGTCAAACTGATGAAGATGTTTTCTTAATGTGTTGTCGGTTTTTTCTGTTTGCATGTGTTTTCTTAAGTTGCAGCGCGTTGAGCTCCACCGTAACTTAGAGCTAGGGTTGGGCCAATAGACAATGCCATCGCCATTGGCTGATAGACATCACAATGTTGTAATTTTCAAAGATCCCTAATAGGAGGGGGCACTTTAATTCTTAGGGAGAGAATATAACTAATCAAAGTTTCATAATCATAAGCAATAGCTGTAGTACAATATAAAACACCTGTGGGACAGATGTGACAGCAGAGAATTATGAACAGAGAAGCAGAACTCATGATATATGGAGACCAGGCCTGTGGCAACTAAACTAAGAACTATCTTTTTTTTAATGATGATTGCACTTAGCAATTACTGTTAACGCTGGTAAACCTCAAAAGCTACTCAAAGAATTCTTACCAATCACAGTTAGAGGAGAATGTTTGCGGAGCACCTCTCATAGCAGTGTTATTTGCGTATTGCCGTGAAATATGCTAATTGCTTCTGTACAACTGCTGTAAAAGCAAATATTTCAGCTGCACCACAGACGTGAATATTTTCATGAGCGGCTGGCATAAGTAGGGTTATGTGTTATTATGAGAGATGCGCATGAATAGTGCATGAATAATGATTGTATACTGCATATTAGATGTCTACATCTGTGTCTGCTGGAAAAAAAATGATCCCGTTATGAGATGGTGTCATAAATGACAAGGGAGACATTATTATATTAGTTCTCAGATATGAGGGTTTCTCCACCCAGGGATAAAAGTGCGTATTTTGTTGCTTTTGTTTTGATGCGTTTAGCATTATGTCTGGAACAAAAATCAGATTTTGATCAGAAATTACTTGAGAAAGAAATGGAAAATGACATCTTTCAGCCACTGCTGTGAATACCTTTCTGCCTAAATTTAGTTGTACTTAGACCCATTTTTTTCTGGTTACTGATCAAGAAAACGGCCAAAATGTTCCAGTTGTTTAAAGAAGGAATTCAGTCATGTAAACTCTCATTCACGCATCACATAAATGTTCAAAGGGAATCAAATGAGCCTTATTTTGAGATGATTTCTATTTTTTATTGTGTGTTGGTGTTGGTCAGTGGCTTGGCGGCATTTTTACTTTTCCAGCAGACTTTTAGCAAGCATGGATGGTTTTTAAAGGGATTGCAAGGGTAAATTATAATCTTTACACTCTTTAATTAAACGTACCCTGTGTGGTCTTGGATATTTTTACATGTTGAGTTTGAACGTTTGCAATCTGTTTCATTTAGACTGACACCTCCCACACTGAGAGTTTGGAAACGTGGTGATAATGTAGATGTTATGCTCAGCTATGGAAAAAAAAATCATGGAAAGAAACCACAAGATTTCAAACTGTGGCAAGCACACAATCCAAGAATTCATTTGAATGATGACTGTGTGGAACTTGATACTACATAAAAAAATAAATAAAGAAATAATGTAACATGTAAGTAATATTATTGATATATTATACAGTCTCTTATGCTCTCCAAGGCTGCCCGTATTTGATGATACAGTAAAAACAGGAATATTGTGAAATACTATTACAATTTAATACATTTCATTTAATGCTTTTTAAAATAATTGGCAAAGCTGCATTTTTATCAATCAGTTCTGAAGTCGGTGTCACATGATCCTTCGTAAATCATTCTAATATGCTGATTTGGTGTAATATAATATTTATTATTTTCAATGCTGAAAACAGTTTGTGCTCTACTGCTATTTTATTTAATTTTTTTGTTTGCTTTAAACAAACATTGTATAGCTTACTGCAGTTGTAAGTGTAGACAAAAGGGTTTACACAACCATTGTTTGAACATATTGTATACAAAGTGATTTCTCTAACAATTTAACTGTCTACATATGCCATAGATGTATGTATATACCCATACACGCATAACATGCATGTATTCATATGTTATAAACATAGAAATACTTTTTGAGGTACATCCAAACACCTTTTATAATACATACACAAAATATGATTCTTTGAATAGATTGTTTAAAGAACAAGATTTTGTGAAAGAGAAATCTTGTTCATCTCAATGTCTTAACTATTACTTAAAAAAAAGTATAAATAATTTTAACTTTTGAGCATAGAGGTGCTGGTCATATAATTAGAAAAAATATAATCTTCAAAAAGTTGATTTATTCCATATATGTATAATGTATACATTTATTCCACACAGACTGATAGGGAAGGGAAGGAAAAGATGTGGTAGAAAAATAACCACATCCTGGAGAGAATTGTGAAACAAACTCATTCAAAAATGTGGGGGAGATTCACAAAGAGTGGACTGCAGCTGGAGTCAGTGCTTCAAGAAGCTCTACTCACAGACGGCAAACTCGCCTGACCTTAACCCCATAGATTTTCTTGTGAAGAGGAAGATGCGATATGCCAGACCTAACAGTGCAGAAGAGCTGAAGGACACTATCAGAGCAACCTGGGCTCATAACACCTGAGCAGTGCCACAGACTGATCCACTCCATGCCACGCAGCATTACTGCAGTGATTCAGGCAAAAGGAGCCCTAAATAATTATTGAGTGCTGTGCATGCTCATACCTTTCAGTTGGCCAAGATTTCTAAAAATCCTTTCTTTGTATTGGTCTTAAGTAATATTCTAATTTTCTGAGATGCTGAATTTGGGGTTTCCATTAGTTGTCAGGTATAATCATCAAAATTAAAAGGAAAAAAAAAACACTTGAAATATATCAGTCTGTGTGGAAGGAATGTATACATTATACAAGTTTCACTTCTTGAATGGAATTGGTGAAATAAATCAACTTTTTGAAGATATTTTAATTATATGACCAGCACCTGTATAACAGTTTGCAAAAAATAGCATCAATATTATGTTTATTTTTTCCCCGAGCTTAGATTAGAATATTGGTTTTCTCAAGGATCATGTGACACTGAAGCCTGGAGTTGTGCCTTTTGAAAATTCAGCTTTGCATAACAGGACTAAATTACGTTTTCGAAATATATTCAAATAAAAACTGTTCTTTTAAATTGTAATAATATTTCACAATGTCACTGACTGTTAAGAAATGCATACCAAGACATTAACTCATACTAGTTTAAAACCACATGAGTAAGTCAGTGGTGACAAAAAAAAAAATTGATTCAAAATTCAAAAGTGAGATAAATGTATACATGAATGGTGATTTTTTTGCAGCAGTGTTTTAGGCAGACGGTCTTTGCTGGCAGTCTGCTCTATTAGGCTCATAAATAATCTGTGAAAAAAATACGAGGTGCTGTTGTGTAATGCTTTCCAAGCCAGTCATGTCCTTAGATTTTTTTTTAATTTGTTTGTTTATTTCTGTGCATGACCAATTATTTGTCCATACTATGAACAGCCCGTATGTTCATCTTTCTCAATTCATCCTTGATGAATACATGCTCCTCTGTGTCCCATGGACATTTATTAGCATCTTCTAATGCTACATCCCTCAGTCAGTGGCTGGTTTTCTCCCATCGAATGAGGAAGCCCCCCCCTCACTTGAACTGACCCTGCCCATGGGACTTCATAAATATCATTTCATCCAGTGGAGCCGCTGACATGGAGCAAAGGGCCACCATAAATAATTCATCCATAGTCCTGGCTCCCTATTTAGGAATTCACACCGCAAGATCTTTACTATGCAGGTTTGGAGCAGTTTATGATCCAAAGACACCTCTCTCTCACTCTGAGAGAGTGTGTGTTTGTGTGTTATGTGTTGTGTATCCTCTTCAGGTCCTTTTCCAATATTTTATGTACACTTTTGTACAGAAAAACCCTTGGTCTTTGCCATCTTCTTTCTTCTGCCTGGCCGTGCTTATTTCTTTTTACTTTGCTTGGTACTTGTTTTTTTGGGGGGGCAATACTTTAAGGCAAAAATGTAAAATAGATTTGATTTGAAATCTCTCGCTGCCTCAAAAGCGCCGGTTTCAAAGATTTTCTTTCATTACTTATTCACAATCTCTTAAGTCTTTAAGATTCAAATATTCCCCTAGATGGTTTTATACTATTAGTCTTGAAAGGCTTTTAGAATATCTTCAACATGAATCTATTTTGTTTGAACCTTTTTTTTCACAAACACATTATTGGCACCTGTGCATGAGTAAAGAAAGTTTTTCTGTGCCATTAAAGTGGCCTTTTATTAGTTACTTATTAGCATGTGTATTACTTATTATTAAATATTAGCCATTAGTTCTATTTAAGCACATAATTTATTTATAATCTATTTATTATTAGTTCTAATTAAGCATATAATAGTGTCTTATTCTACATGACCTTATTCTACATTTCTAATCATACTGTTAGATTTCTCTAATTGGTTGACCAGTGGAAAAATGGCTCGCCAATGTATTAGATTTCTCTAATACATAAAATAA
>JAUCMS010000127.1:25880370-25892838 GCA_032357445.1 Enteromius radiatus
CCTCTCGCGGAAATGATTTAGTGCGCTCGCTTATTAATTGCATAGATTTGCCGCCATAGATTAAGTGTGTTTTTCGCGAGCTGGCGGCTGCTGCTGCGGCGGGGCGGAGGATCGCGATGCCGGCTCAGTATCGTGATGTCTATCGGCTATCGACCCAACCCTAAATCTAATCTCTCACTGTGAATAAAAACTGACCAACCAATAAGTTTCACACTTTTGGTCACATGCCCAGAGCTGGTTCAAAAAAACAAAATAAAACAATGAAAACAGTATAGTGAATGCAATATAAAACACTAAAGTAAATGCAAGAATCTCACCAGCCAACGACAAAAATCTTAACCTCGTTTTCTTTCTTTTCTGCGATGGTAGAGTATTCAGAAATGGAAAGTTTCTGTTTTAAGTACCACCTACAGTCAAAGATAATAGATAAAATGGTTAAATAGCTCAATATCACTACCCAGCAGGTTGGGTTAAACACTTAACCCACACGGTTGGGTCAAAACAACCCAGTCGCTGAGTTTGTCTATATTCAACCCAACTTGGGTTGTTGTCAACCCAGCATTTTATTATTCATGTATTTATTTAATTATTTATGGTCCTCTGGTTTATCACGTGAATAACTTCTGTACAAAGAGAAGTAGTTCACACATGAGGTTGGTCATTGCAGGACATTGTTTGTTCTTATTAATTGCAGAGTCATTATATTGGTCTGGATGTTTTTCAGCCAAGTAGACCATCATGGTGATGGATTGTTTGCCCACTCTGCATGAGCAACAAACCAGATACCATGTTCCAAAAACACCCCAACCGCAATAAACTGGTATGACTTGGTTTTTCCAGGAGGGCCATAGCACAATGATCAAACAAAGCTCTGTGGCACAAAGCCGTCCCTCTATGCAGAACAAAGGCAAACAAAGGCTTGTAATGGGGAACAGAAGAGAATCGACTGCCGGACATGGAGAAAAAAAAAAATAAAATTCCATTCCTTGGAATCTCACTGGAACGGCAGGCCTGGCTTTTAACGCGTGGATTCAGAAAGATAGCATCAGCGCAAATAGCTCTAACTAATTATGGCTGCTCTACTTGGATTCAGTTGACCTTATCTTCGACTTTCGGACACTTATCCCCCTTCTTTTGCAACTTCCAGGAAAAAGGGAGCTGCTACAGCTTAAGATAATCAGCTGCCATCAAAGAGAGTTTACGAAATAACTAAACAAGAATTCATGCACAATTTTTATTTGTTCTCCTCTGCTCACTGAATTTTCTATTAAACTGCACAGTTCTGGTGCTGAATGCTGATTAGTCAGTTTAGCGTCCCCACTCTTTTGTTATTTTAGCTGTATATTCCAACCCAGTCGCACGGCAGGTCGTGACAATATCACAAAATTAGCACTAAATCTATTTATTCGTGTCAGGGTCACGAATATTTCATTATTTTTGTAACTCCAGCACAAATGTAAAAATACGATTCCATTGGATGCATCATTTCGTGCTGGATTCACGAAAGTCGAGTAAGAATCGTGTCCGTACCACGAAAAAAAAATGTGCGACTGGGCTGTATATTCAGAAGAATGTGATTACTTAAATGTTTTAATGAAAATATTTAGTCCGTAATATTTTTTAAATGTAGTAACTGCGTTAAGTCGATCAAGGCTTTTAGACTCAATATGTTGGACCTTATTGCTTAGTTAGAGGCTGATACAGGCCAACACAGCCATTGATTTATTTTTAGCCCAACACAGGATTGAGTTTTCTCTTTCAGTGGAAGAAAATGCATTTGTATTTCATCCAGTTACCCTGCATGTTTATGAGCCGCAGTTCTACCGTCGACTTTCCTGAATGACTCTGCCATGAGAGATTAGATCAGGAGCTTGTCTCTGGAGTTTAGAGTTGTTAGTTTTAGAATCGCTCTCTAATTAAAAAGGTTTAACAGGATCTACTGCTCACTGGCTCTGGTAATGAAGGAGTACATGCTGCCAAATACAAAATTAACCTGTGCTGAGCCTGTGTCAGATTGTGCGTGTGTATACGGGTGAAAGCTCCTGGTTACTGGCAAATAGAAAAAAGTTGGTATTATAGCTGTGTGTGGCAACAAACATATACTAAAGTAAATGCCCCCTAACTAAAGCACAAAGACCAGCATGACAACGTCTTCCAGCCGGCCGATAGCTCTGTGTGACCCCACGGAAAAAGATAGAACTCTGAAAAGCAATATGAGTTGATTTCCTGGTTTTTGAAATCCAATGCTGCACAGTGGTTGACTTTGCAAAGCTCTGCTGGAGTATATTGATTTTTCTGGTGTGCAAGTGAGGGAGGAAAAAGGAAAAAACACTGTATTGTATTGCATTAAAAAAATCCATAATATATCTAATTACGACCACTTCATTTTCTTTACTATTAGGACAGAAAGATAAATGTTTCTGTCCCTCCTGTATTATTCGCTCATCTGCCTCAGGCCACTGGAGATGAAGAGCATTTCACAAGCTTCCTGGTTAGCATCACTTTTCCTGCGATATGCTTGTAAAGACACGGCCATTCTATCATCCCAGTGACAAACAGAACAATGAAGTTTTACTGTGGATGAGCAAAATACTGCTACTAACAGAGAACCTGATACTGCAAGACATATATCAAGTAGCATGTGCGAGGTAAAAAAAATCATTACCACTTCTATTATAAAATAATGGAATTAAAGATGATAAAAAAGTAATAATAATAAAACACATTTTTCTAATCAATATTGTTATATAACATGAATTAACAAAAGCTAGAAGTGTTGATATGGGAAAATAATAAATCATAATTAATTTCACGATTCCAAAAGATTCTAAATTCTCTTTTGATGTTTTTTATTTGGCATATTAATTATATTAGAATTAATTAATTGCATTTGTAATGTAACTAAATAATGTTAAATCATTCTGTTGGCTCTTTGTTAGTTTAAGTTTGTTTAGAAGCACTGCTTTAAACAGTAACATTTAGCTAAAAAGCTATCAATACTAAAGCTGGTGACTACTGTAAGCCAGGCTTATCTGTCGAAACCCAACTGTGCAGTTTTGCCATCTGTAAAGAATCCCAACAGTTCACTTTACAATATGAGAATTTTGGAAAGCCTTAATTTTATACCAAATAGACCCATCAAAACCTACACTATTTGGTGGAGTTGGATGCAGACATGTTGGAATGAGCAGTGTTTTTAAAGTTTGTATTAAACATTAAAATTGCTGTGGGAAAAAAAAGAAAGTAGGTTGATTTCCCCAAATTGTCTTTTGTGGTTCATTCAAAACAGTGCTTCCCACAAAATTGCTTTCTTTGTGGTCCATTTGTGGTTGTAGGGGTCCAACTAAACATTCTTTCCACCAATGATGAGAGTTTGCAATGGGACTACTGAAATTGCATACAGGACCATTAAGAAAATATACCTGTTTTTAGATGGAAATCAAAATGTAGGCAGAGTCAGTAGAGTTTACCCCAATACAGCGGTGTTCCTAAAAGTCCAGAGGATTCTTCATATTCCACATTCCACCCCTTCATACGCACGGTTGAGCGTGCAAGCCATTTTAAGTGCGCTTCACTGACAGTGAGCGCAGATGGACGTGTTCGGTATGTGTGAAGTACTTTGGGGGAAAAAAAGCTTTTATGCATTTTACTGCATTTACACAACAGTGTTTTGAGGCTTGAAAATACAAAAAACTTCTGAAAACCTGAAAATCATACCTTTATCATCTCTTTGTAAACTACAAAAACACAAATTTGTGAAAACGCATGCATATTATGCGTTCAGCCTTTAGTTACTATATACGCCTAGTGTATCTTTAACAAAGTGACATCGCCAACTACTGGCCTCGCATGCATAATACACTGTTTGTAGTTTTTCAGGGTCTGTGTGAATGGGGATTGTTTTTGAATATGTTGTCAGTAGATGAAATGCAAGGAAAAACTGTTTTAAGGACATTGTTGTTGTGTAAAAATACTCTTGTGAACTGTCATGAGATGTGTTTTAAAGGTCTGTGTGCGATTCAGAGTAGACAATAAATCATGCTGCAGGCAAACAAAAAAAAATATTTGTATCAAACCTTTGGTTGTAAACATGCACAGCTATGCAAAAGTTTAGGGATTATATGAATTTATGTTTTTAAAAATAAGAACAATGTGTCTCATTCACTAATAACTGCGCATGTTTTCCTTATCTTATGCATATTTGAACTTCTCACTAAACTTTCCACTTAATTCACAACACGTGTGTACACACATGAGTTTTGTTCTTAAATTCGTTCTTCTGTTAGTGAATCTGGGGTGTTCTAAATGAGCGCCCCCATGCACAAGGTTAGTCATTTGCATAATACACACCCAAACCATCTCCATATAAGGGCTTTCCGCGAAGCGGCACTCGTCCAGAGAAAGACAATTATGGCACCGAATGAAAAATAACTTTAACGATAATGAACGAGAGGTTTTGCTGTTGGAGGTGGAAGCCAGAAATAAATTAGCTATTTATGTGTGTCTCAGCAAACATATTTGTGCGCTCTCTCCTTAGACCTCTAATTATACTGTATTATCAATTTTTAATGTCTAGTTACATTTCACCCACCCTGTAAATAATATCTAATTATATGTAGAGTTCTTTATACATGCTTATAAGGCCCCGGGTGTACATGTTTATTGCGTACGTGTGGTATTGTTTTTGAATATTTTCATACATTTAGAATAAATTTTAATATGTAAGTTTTTGATGAATCATGACTTATTTGTGAAAACATAAACATTTGTGTGTATGCATGTTTAGTGAATGAGAAATATTACTACAATTTAAAATAACTGTTTTATATTTTAATATGTTAAAATATTATTTAATCACATTTTTGGCAACAATTACTCCGTATTATCTGTATATAAATGCAGTTTATAAACTGTTTAAAACATTTGCCTGCATTTAAATGTTTAAATATTGATATAATTTATATTATTTATAAATATGTTTAATATATAAACTACTTTTTCTCAAAAGTTTTTCATGGATGTGTGTGTGTGTGTGTGTGTATATATATATATGTGTGTGTGTGTGTGTGTGTGTGTATGTGTATATATATATATATATATATATATACATACATACATGCATATAAACATGTATGTGTGTGTGTGTGTATATATATACATAATAAAAATACACAAACAAAAACTTATATTTTGGATGCGATTAGTAATTTGACAGGCATAATTGAGCATGATGCATGATTTTGGTGTTAATTGTTCCATTGTTTGAGCATTTAAGGCAGACAGCGTGTGCAGACGTAACTGTTGACGAAAAGTATACTTTGGGCTTAATGGATTATGAACCCTATAGTGAGAGAGTAAGACTCCTCAAAAGCAGATGTGGTCAGAGTAGAGCCTCAGACAGCCCATCATCAGGTCACTGCACTCCATATTAACCCCCCCTTCCAGTGTCTGGTGGTCCCGCCTCAAGCAGTCCCATCATTTATTGATAGAGTTTGTCTTTCCTGGTGTGTCATAGTCATGGTGTGCGTTCTTAATGTAGTGAAGTGTCACATAATGGACCCCTGTGTATTTAAACTGATATAATTACACGGGAGCCTCTGTATGTAACACGTTCACTAGGCGTCTCAAAAAAATTCATATTAATATTAGCTACAATGAGCGCATCCGATTTGTCTTGTCACAGCATTCCTTTCTTGCAGTTTTTTGACAGTATGTTCAAGGCAGCGGTGCATAGTTGTGTCTTCTTGTCACAGTCTGCTTTGTCTCATTTTCTGTAGCACCTGGCAGAGAATAAAAGGTGGAGCTTTTGTGACTGTTTCTTTTTGTGTCCTCTTTGACTGTGTCCTTGTCTCTGTACTGCTTGATTCAAGAGAGAGCTGGCCAGCTTTGATGATTGAGGGAGATCGAGTTCCAATCAGCGTGGTTAATTACTATGTCCAACTGAGGTGAGAGGTGCACATGCAGCGATGCTTTTCTGCAGCCGGGGAAATTACCTGTGTGCTCTGGGGATTCGCTATCTGTTAGAGACAGCTCGCCGACTCCCAATATCAGATTCGTATCATCTTATTTTCATTCATTTGCTGCTGGAAGGCTTTTCTGCTTCACGTGGACTTCCCTGCCCTTCCCCCATCTGAGCTGCACTGTTCAGCTGCACCTTTGTGGAGCTTCCATCTGCATGTGATTGGCATCCGGTCCTGCTTTCAGATACATTATAGATGGCTAACTGCAGTCGGAAACCAGTTTGAAGAATACATCACCAATGTGTTACTTATCTTAGCTTTAACATGTTTCAAACCTAGTGAGCTTCTTGCCTAGCATTCACGGACGCTCTCCCAATTGGCTGTTTAGGCTGGCAGCTATATTATCTTGCTTTCTAGTTTTGGTCAAATTTCAATCCAGCCAATCTAGTAATTCTAGAAGTAGGGGGGAAGGGGGGAAGGGGGGAAGGGGGGGGGGGGGGGGGGGTAAAAAAATAAATAAAAAAAAATCCAATAAATTTTAATATAAGATAAATGTATATGCTAAAGCGGTGGTTCTCAAACAGGGTCCACTGGGAGTACTCCAGGATACTTCAAAGGAAGATACGATAGGACGTAAAATAATTTGAACTTTAATTAAAATGCTTAAAAAACTCAACAGTATTCTTTTGTTTCTACTTTGTTTCTAAATTGTTTTATTTAAAGAACATATTCAATCACAATATTGAATCCTCTGAATCACAAAATGAATCATGGTTCAATTATTTATATTATGTTATTAAAATAAATGTTAATAAAAACATGTAAAAAAAAGAATAATAATGTTAATAGAGTATTAATTCAGAGTCCGCTGGTCTTTTAATATTATTCTCAGAACATTTTATTCATACACAACTTTCATCTAATGTTTAAAATGTTATGCTAACATGTTGCTATGCTAATGTCTTTTTAATGTCGTTTTTCTTTTTTTGACAATTTAGCATGTTCAAGTTTTAGAACTTTCAAAAAGAATGCCCCCTTAAAGTTTGCATAACCAATCAAATAAATACAAAATAAATTAAATAAAAACATTTTTATGTTCAGAAAAAAATATTTTCATTAAAACAAACAAAAAAACCTTCTTAAAACATTTTTGTTATTTGGGAATTATTGAGGAAAGGGAATATTCTGGAAGTTTAAGCACTGCTCTCAATATATTTAGTTTCTTACTGAGAAGTATCTACAAAAATACATTTTGTGCTCAGTATTTCTGTATTCTAAAGATTGTTGTGCTTATTAGAGAGTGTTGATAGCTTACCATCATGCTAACATCAGGCTGTTAGAATCAATTGTCTTCTGTACATGAACGTAATCGCGGTTTGGTGGCATATCCCTAGGTCTATAGGACTGTAGGGTATTCCGATTGTCATTTTTTGATTTATGATCCACTAGTGCAAACTCCGCAGTGGACTATTACCCAACAGTCTATGTGGCAAAGTGTAGAGTCGGAGGGGGTGCCATTTGGGACGCGGCCTAAATTGAGTCTCCTGAGCATTTTATGTGCAGAGCACAATTTTTGCACGGTTGCACTATTGAAAAGCACTATAGCTTTATATTGTCTTTGCAGAGTCTTTTAAATCGGTTTCTTATGATGCTTCATTTAGGTTACAGTTTTGCCTATGCAGGCAGTAGACAGTGTATTACTTGCATGCATTATCTAATATATCTTGCATTAAATACTGCATTATATACATAGGCCTATATTCAGTTTCTCTTCTAACCCTTCCATTCACAGTAGGTTATTAAGATGTATTTGGAAGAATGTTGTAATACTAAAATGCATTTCCGAGGGCAATAGACTTTTTTTTTCTCTCTCTAGGGCTTAAATGTCACATGGATAGAAAGCCATCATGATAGCTAACCCTTGGTTTGCTAAACTGAAGATGTAAATTATGTCGTTATTTACTCGTTCCAATCCCAAAAGATTTTCTTACATGGAGCACAAAAGGAAATATTTTGCTGTATGTCCAATCTGCTGAATTCTATACAATGAAAATAGGCTGTGATTTATACTGCCAAGCACCTTAAAAGCTCAGTGTCAAGTCTTCTTTTGTGTTTCATAGAAGAAAAGGTTTTGGGGACAACTTTAGAGTAAAGAAATAATGGCAGAATTTACTTGAATTTCTCCTGAAAGCAACAGTTCACCCCCAAAAATCATTTACTTACTGCTCTGTCATTATCATATCTGTATGATATTTATTCTTCTGTGGGATATAAAAGAGGATGGGTGATTAAATGATGTCAGAATTTTCATTTATGGGCAATATATAATGTATTAAGGAATAGATAAAAAAAATAATTGTTGTAAAGAAGCTTAATAGCACTCTAAAGGGAACTTCAGCAGCAAAAGAAAAGGTGTTGGATTTTCACAAGTCTATCAGAGTCAAAATTAATTCAGCTAAATATCCTGTAATTCTGCTAAGTATGGTAGCGGGGGGACAGAATTGGCTTAAGCTTGTGCTCAGGATTTTTTAAACCTTGGAAATGCTCCCTGGCAGAAGAATGAAGGGTAGCTTGAGGTGTTTTGAGTTGCGAACATTGTATCCTTTCGCCTCTGTTCTGCCAGCTGAGAGTGTGCCAAACTAATAAAGCCGGCATGGAGGCCTACCAATCATTTTGTACAGCCGTAACACCTTGGACCCTTGTTGAGAGGGCAAAGGCACTATCGGACCATCCAGACCGTGGGGTGAGGGGCTGCCATTGGCCAGGGGTCCTGAGTGGGAGAACAGCCTTTGTTTCCTTGTAGGCGCTCTGAAAGATGAAGTGGGCATCTGTGTTGAAGACAATACAGGAAGCTGTCATTCTCTGTTCGTTCTTTTATTCTGTGGTGACAGTGACCTTTAAAAATGGCTCATCTTCCCACCTCGCTATTATCACTGTAGTCTATCCTTCCAAGATTTGAGAGGAGGTCAGCGTTTAAACAGACCTCTAAAGCCAAACAATAAAACATGACTCATTTTAATGGGTCAATAACCCCAAAAGGATACTTGATACAAACCAAACTCTGTACCAGAGAGTAAAACTTGAGTCAATATTCAGTATGACTGGGTTAAATTTTTATAATACATGCCTAGATCACTTTTCACCCAAAAATCAATATAGATAAAAAAATGTTGCATTAACAAAAGTCCGTTTATTTCTTTTGTGTGTTAATTTTCTAAATATTGGTTATTTTTTGGTAATTCATCCACACATATATTTCTAATTTAAAATGTTATGTATTTTATTTATAGCATTAAGGTATTCTCATTGATTATTATTAATATTATAAATATTAAATCAATTATTGTAAAAGCAATACTGCAAAAAAAAGTACTATTTTAAATAAAAATGCTACTATTATATGTTTTATTTTTACTGTTTTATTTATTTATTTTTTACAGAAATACAATATTACAGAAATAACACTATTTTTGCGTTAATTTAATAATGAATTAATTACTCTAAAAGTGGACTCTTCATCCAAAATATTTTTTCTTTCGCTTTTTGGAGTAAATCTGATCTGTTAACTGGTTTCATGATTATTATCCAGTTGCTCCTAAAGGAAAAATACTACTATAATATGATAACATATCAGCAGTTATGATGCTCCTCTGAGAAACTGAATCAGTTTGTTTTTACTTTCTATATTTGTGTATATTAGAATGATGTTCAGTTTTAGGTATCAGCTTGATATCATAAAGCGTTCGCAGAGAGAGCAATTTATTAGGCGGGTTTAAAATGCAAGATCTCCACAGGGAAGTCCAAACCAATACATCCTTGAGTCAGTTCTCTGACACTCAGGGCCTCGGCTCTCGTAAGCAGATCACTGCCGATTGCTCCCTGTGTTCAGCAGTGACAGATGGGGAAGAAATGATACTGGAAGATAAAGCCAAGCTGGGAGAGAAGCAGACAAACTAGAGGTGGACAGACATGAAAGAAAAGAGGCTTTCCAGTCAGACTAATGAGCCTGGAAGGGAATTGACAAAGAACTGGGATAGAGTCTAGGAAAGTAGAAGAAGCTGCTTGATATCTTGGAACTAAAATGTGTACCTGTGACTGGCTATTTTCCAAAGCGCAAATGGTTTTTGCTCTAAGTCTATTTATTTAGCTGTAGGTCAAACTGCTCAGAAGCCCCTTCTACTCAATAATTCAAAGCCGCAGGGCATTTTCTCTATTGCAAGTAAAGTAGAAACAGAAGTTCTGGCGAAAGGCGTCCTCGAATGCAATTTCCAGATGGGATCCCGTTGATTAATAATGAAACTGATATGCTAACTTATTAATCTTCTTTCTATGTGGCTATTTTAATTTAGTCTCAAAGACCGCTTTATATTATTTCAATGTGAGCTCTTTTATTCAGAGCTTTTGTTTTGATTATATGTGCAATTCCCATAATGTTTTCTGGAAATGACTTGAGCCTCATTAAGAGGTGATCTGGAGCGAAAGTGGTTTTTCGTCGCTCTGCAGCTGAAAATGAAGGTTGTGTACAGTACCTGATTGGCACAACGTGGTCTTTGTGCAGGAGCCAACAGAAGAAACCAGGTACAGGAAGTCTTTGTTTCTGAAGAACTCTGTGTGTCTCTATATTTATATTTCACATATAGAAAACTGTCAGTACGGTTAGAGCACATTTCTTAAAATACAAAATAACTGATAGCTTAATAATATTGTCTTTTAAGTATTAAGTAGACATAGAGTCACATTAGAAACATGCAAAGTCGCATTTGCAAGATATACTCACATACTCATGTAGTAAATTTAAGGTAAAACATATACAAATGCGTTAGCTTTTCCGAACCGAAATATCTAATAAAAATATTACAGTCGCAGTTGATCATAAAGAACTCTCTGTAGCTATCTTACCCATCTGTCCTCTACAGTCTGACAGATACTTTATAGAGGTGAAAGTCTTTGGATGACACACAAGACAAACCTTTTTTTCTTCCATATCTCCCTGGCTTCAGACATTTCTACTGACTGGAGCTGTGGCTCTGAAGTGCTCTTTGGATGTGGAATAAAATGGATTTCACAGGACTAGGGACAGGAGTAACAGCTCATACTTATCAAACAGACAACCTCATTTTCTCTTGGTTCCCTGCACTGTGGGCTGCAAAATACATTTCGAAGCAGTGAAAAGTAGAATAGATTATACTTCTGCCTGCCTCCTGACACGAAAGATCACTCTATTAAGTCGATAAGTAATGCACATGAACTGACAAATATGTATTTTGGACAAATACCATGGTAGCAGTGCGTTATCCATCTATTTAAATCTATTTCCTGTTAGCATGAGTAGTTTGGGTTTGATGAGTTTAAAATCATTTATGTGGCCAATTAGTGAGCCCTGTTTTAGAAATATTCATATCCTTCAGCAGGGATGGTCAAGGTTGCTCTCTTTTTCATTATTCATAATTTATATGACAATATTCCTGTGAAAATCCAATATTCGTCTGACCTGCTTAGTATTTAAAATCATTCACAGCCACAGAGTCCTCGTATCTAATCTGAATTTCAAGTGACTCTAAAGAGATTGTGTAATTGGTCTATGCTGCGCTTTTTCCTCAGTGTTTTGAGCACATTAAATGATAAATATGGTGCAGGCTTTAAATCCTGAGAATAAATATTTGCAAACTGAATGAGAAACTCATTACAAGAGCCACTGATATTTGCATGTTTGTGGAAATTCCCTGTTGTACCGAATGCAAATAAACTGGACTAGTATAGGATGCAATGATATAGACAATTTCTGGGTGGTACAAATAATTCATGATTAATATTGCTGGCAATTTAACTGAAAAAAATACTGAGTTTTAGGATTTCAAATCCAATTTGAACTCTGATGCATTGTGCGCCCTTATAGATATGTTCAAATAGCCCAGTGGTTAAGATACTAATAGACAATATGTACTTAAAGATAGATGCTAAAGAGTACTATGGTGGTAACATTGAATAGTGATTGTATTGGATGTAGCTCAAGGGTTCAGACACTTAAAATTCAACCTTAAGTTCATTTAAATTCAGTTTAAGACGGCACTAAGCATACCATATATACAAGTTTATTTAGCTTTTTTCTCATTTAAATCGGGATATGAACTGTTCCTATGGATACAAATCCCAAGTTATAGGGATTTAAACAGTGAGTGACCATTTGATCTTCTCAGCTTAGGTCAGATTTCCTTCTATTGAAGCGCACCAGACATTTCTAGAGTTTGTATCAGCCTAAGTGCTGATGTCATTAGAAAGTGAGACATATTGTACAATAAATTCATGTAAATATTTTAATTAAATTTCTTACTCAAGTTTTTAGACCCAACATTAGGCCTATGGTCTCAGACATTTGGGGCCGGTTTCTTGAACAGGGTTTAAGACTAGTCCTAGATTAAAATAAATGTTAATAAAAGAGCTGTCTAAACTGGAAAAGGCTTGCACTGAGATATCTTAAAATACATCATTGCCATTGTTTGGTCTTAAA
>JAUCMS010000127.1:25893275-25907034 GCA_032357445.1 Enteromius radiatus
TAAAAAATCTTAAATGTCCTAAATTAGCAAAGGTCTAGTCCTGGCTTAATCTAATTCCTATCCGGGAAACCGGCCCTTAGAGCCCACTCTACACCAGATTTAATTGGTGTCTGTTATAAACACAATTTCTTTATTGAAAATCTTTGTTGAAAGCTATATAACAGTTACCTCTGGACTATGAAGTGCAAATGATGTTTGTGAACAGAAAGTGCATCTATCTTGCAGGAATTAATCTAATCCAGATGTGCTTATGCTGGAACAATTGTTGCCTCGCATCAGTCTTAAGGAAACTATTCGAGGAGAGCTTGACATTTGCCAGAGCGCAATTATCTTATATAGCAGTTCAGCCAACAAAAGCAGCTGTTGTAAAGCTCTGCTGTTTCTATAGAAGTCCAAATGCGAGTCAGCACATAAATATAAGTGTTTGGTTCCAGGAGGCCTCTCTTAGCGGACAGAGGGTTGACCACAATTACTGCCCACAGACCCCGATACTTCCTATCTGACCAACACCCCCAAACTCCTTTACAAGAGACTTTAAAAACAAGTGGGATAGTAAATATGCTTTCACTATGTGAGGGAAGCCGCTTGTGGTAGCTAATGGCTGATCTATGTATACACAAATGCAGTATTAATGCTTATGAATGTTCAACAGTAACGTTATATTCAAATGGGTTATTAAACCAGATAAATTATCCAGTTACAAAGTCTGACATCGGGTGTCTTTGTTTTCCGGGTCCAAATACTATCATGTTCCACAAGCCAACAACAAACATTGTTATTATACATTCACATTTAGCAGTAGTAGCTACTGCCAAAAAAATAATGAGCCTAACTTTTATCTCCGCACTGAAATATCAGTTTGCCAGACAGTGATTCATCCTTTCTGTGTTTAAAATATGGGTGTCCTTGATAGTGAGCCCGGGGAACACTGTGTACTTAAAGGTGCGCTATAAAAATAGTGTTCATTGAATATGAATCAAAAATTGTATTCTCACTTTAAAGAGAGTAGAGGCTTGAACATAGAAGCCGTTTTCGATATGGCATAACATCATAGATTGATTATATAGGTAGGCAGCAACAAACGTGTAAACAGTTCATTAACTTTCACTTGCTCAGCGAGGTTCTCTTTTGGGAAACTGTTTCTTCTCCATGACCGTAGGTGTCCTGAAAAAAACACTGTAGGGCAACGTTTTTTGTGGGCACTGTGTGAAGGGGTCACCCCACAAAGGTCGTTCCAAGTGAAAGTAAGCAACATAATTACCTCACAGAGTTTCCTCCTTCATGGTATTTACTGAAGGGCATTCCAAACAGCCTTGTTATGAAACACATTTGCCTTGCTTCCTCAAAAGTTTAAATTTCAAGGGTTCTGCCATTAGGAGTGAGTATGGAATACTAGTTGGGTTGCATTAAGAATAGTCATGTTTCCACACTAGACACTTCATCAGGGGTAGCCAACCCTCCTCCTGGAGGACTGTCTTCCAGCAGACTTTAGGTCCAAAAACACCTGCTTGTAATTTGCAAGGAGCTGAGTTGGTTTTAAAAAAAATGCTGGAAAACAGAAAAGTGGATTTGGATGGCACCACTGGACCCGCCTCTCTAAGATTCTCATGTATGTGTCAAAGTTAACTGTAGTTGCCAAATTTCTAAACTTTGATAATAGTGATGGAGTATCAATATAAATATTAATGATTTTTTGCAGCATTGAAAGTTCTTTGAACCAGTTGAAGTATTTACTTGCAATTAGAGTCTGACCGATAAAGAATTTTGAAGGCCGATACCGATACACATATTTGTTGGTTTTAAAATCTAATATTCCGATATATCGGCCGATATTTTTTTTACATTTCAGAAATGCGCAACAAAACAGATTTCCCTAACTTTAGTTATTTACTTTAGTTATTACACTTTTCTATGAAATACATAGGCCTACACGTTATTGGCTAAATTACTGGCGACTGAGCTTGTGCGTCATCTTCGCGCCAGTAATTGTAGGATGTATTTCATAGAAAATTGTGTCTGGTACTATTTAAATTACAAAGGTTTAATTGGCATCTTTATTTCAAACGACTCGACCGACCGCGACCCGAATATCATTAAAAATATTTTTGGATGACTCGTTACCGCGGGTGACTGCGGGCACCCGCTCATTTCGGATCAACCCGCGCATCACATCTTTTAATTGTTATTCAAGCAATGCATGTCTCGTGACCCTCTCACCATGAACACACTTCACTGATGATCTCACTCACGGATAACTGGTTCTCTCTGCTCGACTCTGGCTGGATCAGCAGGTTGTAGGATGTGTGGCGCGTTATACACGAGTGTTGCCAACAGGAACGGTGTAGACAAACTATACAACAGCAACACTCATGACATGTTTGAAGGCTATTTCGTCCGTTTTTATTTTATTTTTTAAATATTAATTTATCGGCCATTATAAATGCAGATAATATCGGCCTGCCGATAAATCAGTTGGGCTCTACTTGCAATATCAAATAAATTCTTTATCAAATGCGGTACGTACACTCACTGGCTGTATGTGATTCCAACATTCGAGTTAAAGAGGGGAAAAAGGGTGTCCTTTTTAGCACTGATCCTAGACATTAACCTTTGAATTAAAATGGTAGATTGATGACTTTTGGTTTTTGTGCTGACCTCAGTCATGCCATCACTTTGTAGACTTGCCATAAACCAGTCTCAACTTCTTCCAGCTATATTTAGCATTCTCATAAAAAAAAAGCCTTAAAAAGCTCATTATTCATTTCCCATCCAAGAAGTACAGATGATTCCAGTTATTTATCTACACAAAGTCCTGATGACTCTCGGGGGCCAAGATTTGAATAATTTATGAGGACAAATGCAAAGTAATTGCGCTTAGTTTGACTTTTTGCATTTAAACTTAAACTAAATCTAACCCTCGTTTCTTTTTGAGAGAGCCACATAACAAGATATTCAAATGAATGTCCTGATGTCCAAGGGCTCTGTTTGTAATTTTACATTCATAATTAAAATGATTTATAATGCAATGATTTATATAAGTGCTATCCTCTCTTTACCGCAGTGTTTGGTCATTTTTGGAGACTAGTAATAAAGTTTAGACATTTGAATGGATGTGTTTGGCTCTCAATTGCGAAAATAAAAGAAATATTAAGATAACAAATGTTATGTTATATTAAATATTTAGAAGCTAAAGCCACGGCCCATGTTCATTCAAATGTTATTAGAATTTTCTTGCAATGATGCAAATACCTTCTGTTATTAAATCCCTCAACCCAAAGTTCAACCTAATTTCGGTTCATTATATTGTGTTATGATGAAAAATCCTGGTCTGATTTTATCCTCTTTCTTCTTAGGATCAGCAGTGAGGAACTTCAGCCCATTCTGGTTCTCCACAGAGCCGTCGGATACTCTGGCAGTGCGAGGAGCGCCGACGCTGCTCAACTGCTCAGTCCACAGCGAGTCTCCTGCCAAGATCGAATGGAAGAAAGACGGCTCTTTTCTCAGCCTGGCCTCAGACGATCGCAGGCAGGTCTTGGCCGACGGTTCTCTGCTCATCAGCTCAGTGGTCCACTCTAAACACAATAAACCCGATGAGGGGGTTTACCAATGCGTGGCCACTATAGATAACCTGGGCACCATCGTTAGCCATACAGCTAGACTCAATGTAGCAGGTAAGCCACATGTTGTTTTGATACATGCATCTACACAGCATTTTCATACAAACTGTGTAATATATGCATCATTCTTAACTAGTTTAGCTTCAATACCCATGTTGTTATAAACGTAAGGACAGAATGATAGCTCTGTTTGTCTGTCCTGTCTTCTTCCTTCAGCATTATTGCCTGCAGTGGAGTTCAATAAGTCAGTCAGGGTGTCTGCTGATGCAGCATCATTGTTGTAAATGTACGAGAGCAGGTATGTTTGGCAGTACAGCTGCTGCTATATGGGGCCCTTTGAGTCGAAATGAAAGTGACCTTGTTTCATTTGCAGGAGGCAAGCAGCAGGGATTATGAGGTGTTTGAGTTGGGTCTTACCCTGAAATTCAATTTGCTGTCGGAGGGAAAAAGGAATGCAATTAAGTTACATCAAGCCCTTATGCAGTCTCGCAGAGTTGACTGTGTAACCTCACTAGAATCTCTCTGAAGGAGTTTTGCTCTGACAAGTCAAAGGCAAATGCTTTTTTGAGGTAGCTCAAGAGTCTTTCTCCCCGTGGAAGTCTGTTTTGAGTGAACAAGCTCATTATTTCTCAAAAACCGTGATGAAGCGCGGGCTGGATATTTTCATTGGTCTTTTTTTGTGAGGCATTCTCAGCTGTGCAACAGATTGGACTAAAGTGTGTGGTTTTCTGATAGTCCACAAAGCTTAAATTGCATTTCAACAAAATTCTCATTACCGGTTTTTGGAATTTTTCCATAGGGATGGAAAGTCACAACTTAGTGTATATAATCTCTTAAATGTTTCTCCTAGACAGTTTTCCTTTGACAACAACAGATTGTATAATTTTGCATGTGTCTGGTCTAAAGCAGAGGTCTTCAGCCTATACTGGAGGTGACACTGAGCAGTGATCAAAATTTTCATTGTATGATATTTCAGTATTTATAGTTACTTATACGATACGTATTGTTGGATGCTTAAAAAATGTGTGCTTGTAAATCCCAGCATAAAATGTGGCTGCAGTAATGCACTTGATGTACTATGTACAACTTTGAAGTGTTAATTTTAGATTTTAGATTTATTTGTATTGCCAGCACAAACAACGCCTGTGGTATTTTGTTCTGTTTTCAGGTGAGCTTATAAAAAGTCGCCTTTCTTCGCTTCACTCCCACATTTTATTCTCTCAGAGACCGTGAACCGTCTGCTGTGGCTGACAGCCGTGTAATAAAAAGGTTAATTGTTGCATCTTTGCTGTGGGCTATTACAATGCCATTGGGTTGGGAACAGCTCTGCCGCCGCCACAACCTGCGAGACGTCAGAGCGACAGGCACTCAGACAAATACGAGAGCAATCAACGTGATGGATGAAAGAAAACCATGTCCCTCTTTCCGTCAGGCACTTACCACTTCTTTTTCTGCTTAACTACACATAAAAACAAAGGTCTTATTCTATCTCTTTGCAGCAGTGAGACGGTGGCCGTCACGTCCGCATTCGTTCAGAAGGGGATTAGCCACAGCCTTGGCTATTTGTATTCTTAGAGCATCGACTCGAGATGGCAGGGCAGGGAGCAAGACGTGGGTAATGGGAATTGTCTAGCTCGTGCCGCCTCACAGCACGCTCCACACTTTGAACCTAAGTCCTCAAGGCAGACTAGAAGCGGGGTCGTTCAAGCTGCCAAAGAGAGGACCTGAATTGAAAGACCTTGTTTGTATGCTCCACTGCTACTGTGGAGGAGCTCAGCAATAATTCACTGCATTTCTTCCTGTTTCTAAAAATGAGGCAAAATGTTGCTGTGTAGAATCACCTTTTGGCGCTCTTTTGTTGCAGTGATTTTGCCAAGTAGGACATGTTCCTGGATCACCTTTCTTGTTCGGCTTGGGACAAGTCTATAGTAGCTGGAGAAAGCGATGTGTTGGCATTCTGATGCTTCTCAATGGAAGTTACTCGGCTGGCACATTCCCCCCTGAAACGTGCATGGAAATCTGCCATCTTTGATTATAATCATCTGCCGGTACTCCCTTCCTTCAATGTTTGAAAGAGATTGAAAGTGGACACGCATAAACTACCAGTGCTCTCTTTTGTACATGTAGGAGTGAGTTTTCCAGATTTTCTATACATGATTTTTCTCTCTTGCACAGTTTATCATATTTGACATTTCTAAACAAGACCTTTCTATGCACCATTTCACGGTTCCAGGCCAGCAAGCTTTTAGAGAAAAAGTGGAACTGTTTTTTTTTTTTCTAACTTGGAACCAACAGAACCTGGTAAGTGAAGCAAAAAAGACCTCAGTGACACCACTCTTTTCCTACGAATTTATCGGAAGTAGTTTAAATGACGTTTGATTTGCATATTTCTGGTGCATTGAATAATCAGGGCATGTTTTTTGCCATACAAACCGGGGTCAGGATGTAACGTTAATCCAGGATCTTTCCTAACCCCCGTCTGCATTTGCCCTTCTTGCATCCCTATCTTCCTGTGACCTCTGCTCGAGTGGAGTTGTCCTGTTCCCTGAGCTGCCTGCTGGTCTCTCAATCAATCAGTGTTTCATTTCACACTTCAGCCCTCTACACTCACCCAGCCCTGCTGGCTGCCGCCCAGCAATGAAATTCAAACGAAACACAAACAGCTATGAATTTCAAACACTGGTGACACTGGAAACATTCATATTTCAGTTGTTTCATTTTGTACCCGTTCCGGTACAATTCTAGCAGTTTTGGACTAGCTTTGTTGTTGCTTATGCTCTGGAAAGAGAGAATGTCTTATTTAATAAAACTGCATTCAAAATCAAACTTATAGTGTCTGTATGCGCACCATGGTAAAATGCTAGGCTACGAAAAAGCGTTGCCCTCTTCACCGGTTGTTTGCTCCTGTGTCAGCTTTCAGTTTGAACACTAAAATGAATTGCAGCCTGAGATAATATCTTAGACGATGAATGCTGTCTGAAATTCATTGTGTGCTCATTTGAGTTTGAAATGCTTTATCAGCGTTGCGGTGAAGTATATCTGCTCCCCAGATAGGCGCCTTTCTGAGAACATGCCTCTACTGTTTCACTGACGTCTGTATTAGTACATGTGTGTGCTTGTGTATTTATATATATGTCATTTGGAGGGTATTTTGGTTAAATGAATGGGCGTAGACAATAAGTATGGATCAAATTTAGGGGCTCGGGTTTCATTCCTGTACTTAAGCAAGGACGCAGAAACCTCCCAGAGAGTAATATTTACACAACATCCACACTCAGGAAGAGAACAGAGCCGTTGTTTCATGGTAAATGTTGGCATTTAATTCCAGTGACCTGAATTGTCATTCATTCTGAGCACTCAGGTCTGTCTTTGGATCGGCTCCTACAGTATGTCCACACTTGTGGCTTTCAGCTGTGCAGCCTGTGCGGGGCATTTCTAGCTTGTGTACAGGCCAACAACATTTGTCGGTGTTGCTGTATTCCACCTCCCATATATATTAAAGCATCGTGCAGAGATTGTATCAGATGGAGTAGATGGGTCGCTTGTAGAGAATTGAATAAGAAAACCACGGCACTCAGAATGGTGGCTTTAGGAAAAAAAGCCTTTAGGTTTAAAGAGCCAATTAGCTCAAAGTCTGAGGTAGCTAAAGGTAGGCAAAATCAAATTTAGCTCTTTGGTGTGATTTAAGCAAATCATGCTATTGTTAACATGCTGTTTGATCATAACCTTAGCCAGTAGTTATCATAGGGGCATGATTCTTGCCTGGTGAGCCCAAAATTATGTACCCAAAATCAACTTGCATGACTTGAAGGGATGACATGTTTGGCCTTGTTTCTTGCTTGTGCTGTACATTTCCCATTTGTTAATGTGTTGATCTTTGAATAGATCAATAATATTTAGCACAGGAGCCAGAGCATCTTGAGAGTTGGTGTTTGTGCGTGGAGGAATTTACTCTATTTTAAGGTCTGTTTTTGTTATCATCGAAATACCGATATTAGTGTCAATGTGCTGACAGTTAGATGTCTGCAGTGCGGTAATATGAGAGGATGGAAACACCAGTGCAGCTAGAAGACTAGTAGTTACCAAAGGCACTCTAAATGTAAGATTGTAATTTAATATTAAATATCTACTAACTGATAGTTGTGATTAATTACTACCTTTCATGTCATGTAAACCTGTAAGACTTTCATAAATTAATATATTTGTGATGCAATCTGAAAGCTTTCTTTCCTTACCATATGCAAAACCCTGAAAGTCTCTTTCTTCTTTTCTTTCTTTGCGCACAAAAATGTATTTTCATAGCTTCTTGACATATGGTTGAACTACTGATGTCACATTGACTATTTTATCAACATCCTTGCTACCTTTCTGGGCTTTGAATGTGGTAGCTGCAAGTTCAGAAAACCTTCGGATTTCGTGAAAAACGCTTTAATTTTAAATATAGCCAAGACACATTTGCCTGCAAACGCTTTGCTTGGAGTGACTTTGATTTTTTTATAAAAAAGCTCAATGAACTCTAGTTATTTCAGAGAAAATGATCAATCAAATGTCGCATATGGGAGACATGTAAAATCCTCCTGTCTAATGAGAATCAGCTGAAGCCAAAAGCAACCTGAGTACTCTGCATATCCCTAATATGGACAAATATAGCAATACAGAGGTGTGTTTCCTGAATGCATAGTGAGCCAGTCGATAACCTGATTTTACCAAGTGCAACGTGTCCAATCAGATTTGAAGAAACAGTTTACAGTTTTTGCGAAGTTTAGGCTTACAAACAGTGTTTGGTGCTTGTACATCTATCATTTCCTCTGATTTTAGGCAGTACTCATGAGTAAGTTTAGGTTTAGGTGTAGGGATGTGGTCATGGCTATCTTTTTGCATTGTTGTTCCAGGGTTAACAATATCACACATCAAACTTGGTAATATCAGGACATGCGTGAGCCAACTATGGTTTTTCATTACTGAACCAGTTTCTGTGTTTCCGACAAACATTCGCAGACTTGTGTGGGCGGTACTACTACTACAGCACCCAGCATACATATTGTGTCTTTTTTTAGTATGATATTTGACCTTAAGCAGATCTCGCTCTTGGGCGCAATAAACAAGCTAACATGTAGCAGGCTACTTTCTGCATCAGCACCAGCATCTAAGACACAATATATGCAGTTGACCAGCGACCGTGAGGCTTTTATTTTGAAGTACGATGCATTTAACAGATTGTCAAGTAGTGATACTTGCCTCAGATTGAGAGGACAGACAGCAGGAAATCTCCCTATGAATCATTCATCATCCTTTTCTATCCTTGATGCTTATATGTACTTTGCACAATCTGGCATGCGCTTAAAATTGAACTGGAAATTAGGTGCTGTGCGTCCAGCCAGAGGAGAACTGGCCCCAACTAAGCCTGGTTCCTCTCAAGGTTATTTTTCTTCGTTCTCTCATGGATGGGGTTTTGGTTCCTTGCCGCTGTCGCCTCTGGCTTGTTTAGTTGGGGGCACATAATTTCTAGTGATTATCGTCATTTTGATTACAGAGACCATCTCTGCATTTAATAAATAAATAGTTTAATCTCGTCATTATACATTACCATCACTCTGTTCTCCTATTTGATAATTTTCAGTGCTTTGCTGCAATCTGTATTGTTAAAAGCGCTATATAAATAAAAGTGATTGAGTGATATGTTTGTTTCTGATGTAACAGACACATTTAGAGACTCTGTGCTTTGCGTTATTCATGATTTTAGATTACTTCACTAAGAAAATCCACAGAGAATCCAAATCCCGAATCTAGCGGTTGCAGGTAAACTTTATCGCGCTCTCCCATGTTTAGCGCTTTTACCTGTGGGATCCTTTTATCACTTTTCGTCACTTACCACTTAGCCAAGGCTTCTCACAGATAAGTCTGCATCTGAATCTGCATAACAAAGCAAATCTAGATGCTCTTGGGTTCATTGTTTGTACTCCCATAACACATTGAGATTCATTGTGCAGAGCTGTGGAAAGTGAGATTGGATGGTAGACAGCACGTCTTCACTAGAGCAGGACTCTTTGGCTCTTTCAACTCTGCACTGAAGTGTCATTATGCCAAAAGCCTCTCATCTAAAAATTGGCGCTTACAAATCCTGATCGCTCCTCTCAAGCTTCAACCCCAAGGGAAATCTGCTGCTCAATACAACTCTGATTGAGACGGACACAAGCAACATCATGCATGGCTGTCCTTCATCAGATTGACAGACCTTTGAACTGTATCCATTTGGATTGTCTTAAAGATCGATGCATTTGTTAAGAACTTCGAGTAGCCGTGACAGTCCTTATGGAGTGGGCTGTGATTTATTTTGTCATCCACGTAAAATTTTCTTTTATTTTTTGCAGTCTTGGCTAAGAATAAATATTAAAGAAAGGTGCTAAATGAAGCGTGCTTATGCTCTTTGGACCCCAGGGGTCTGTCTGACATTGTAAGAGGATCCACTGAAAACCATTGAAGAGGCATTTCTAAGTGGTTGCCAAGGTATTCTGGGTCATTGCTAGGTTGTTAATAGAGTTTCTAGGTGGCTACTAGGCTATAATGTGCATTAGTGCCCACCCACTTTTTCAGCTGTGTTGAGTTTTTCCCATATGAACTTTAAAGATATCTTCAGTAAAGATGTATACAGTAAATCATAACACTATCTGAAGCAAAACATTAAATTGGACAAAAAGACAAGGGCACAAAAAAAAAAGAAAGTACTTAACGATAAGAGGAAACAACTTCTGTCTCATAAAGCATTGTGAATTACATTAATAAAGCAATTATGGAGAAGTATAAAACTATTGATTTCAAGTTGTTGTTTATATCTACAGAAACACTGTAGTCAATTGAAAACTATCTTTAAATACCTGAATATGCAAGTTTTTTGCAGCTTAGCAAGATTATTTTGGTATGATTTTACTCAATTCAGCTCTCTGATTGTTGAAATTTTATATATAGCGTTTATTTTATTTTATTTTTTACCACAAATTCAGCATTTAAACAAGATTATTTTACAAATCCATTGAAATAGTATGAACAGATAGCTTACAACAAAGCATACACCATCGATTAACCACCTTCGAATTTAGTAGGTCTTCAGAGGTTTATAAGTTATTGTTAAAAATCTATTTCCCTTATGGAAATGAAAGGAGTTTTTACTTCAGGAACCCGACTATTGCACTCTTTTCTGGTGGTTGCTAGGACATTATTTAAGGTTCTAGGTCGGGGTCTTTCACTTAATATGATTAATAAAAGACGAAATAGTTTCTAAACAATGTATAACAATAATTGTGCTTAATATTGTGATTTCTGACCAGTCTAAAAATATTTGAAATGTATTTGAGTTTTTTTAAGCTTTAGATTTTCCTATAGTTAAGTTTTAACACCTTCTAAACTTTAGACATGTCAGTCAGTTTCCATAAGTCAAGCTCTCTTGTCAGAGCATATCCAGGCACCACGGTCAACCCTTCAGCCCCAGAATGCCATCTGTCTGCAGCCAGCAGATTCTCAGTTTGCTTCCATGCATAGCATTTTTCCCTCTGACTGAATGTACTTGCATTTCAAACTCCTCATTATTTGAGTATTTTCAGTGTCCAAATTCTCACTGTAGCGTTATTGATTTGTCTCTGCCATCAGTGAAGTCAAAACAATTTGAACCCGGGGATGTTTATTCTGTTTAGTAGCCTTTAGCAGGAGGATCATTTGTATTTGTGTCACCGCTTTGTCTCGATCCTGGCCGCAGTTACAAAGTGTCACTCAAAACTAATAAAAGATGGGGAAGGCAGTCGCTGTTGCCACGTTACAGGATTCTCGTCTTTCTCTCGAGAGCAGCAGGGGAGTGAATGCTTGTAGAAGTAAAGCAGACAGCCGATTCTCACTCTCTGAATGAAATAAATCCGGTTTCCGAGCTGGACGTGCCTGCTGGGGCCCGCTTGGAGCAGCTCTTTGAACAGCTACAGCAGAATGATGGGATTGAGGGGGTTTTAAGTGCATAAGTTTAAGGTCCTTGTTTCACGAGGCTGCCCTGAACCCTGAGCGCAAGGGCTCTGGGGAATCTTGAGGAATTTCTCTGCCTGCTAAGTAACTTCTGTCAGTATATAGCGAGTGAAGTGTGTCCAGGATTAGACAGTGAACCCAGGTCAAGAGCAGAGTGTGTGTGTAGCAGCGTTGGGGAAGCAGTATAAGGTACACACAGTTTAAGTTAATTTCAGTGTTTTCTTGAACCCAAAATCCATTCGCCGTTGGCTGCACAGATAGCTCTGCTCATATTCATATCTTTGGTTGAGCCGGTGTTATGTCTTTTGAAAAAAAAAATAAATAAAAAAAAAAGCACCTTTAAGGTTGATTGAAATGAACCGTCACTAAATCACTAATGCTTCTAGTCTCTGGTTACACAAAAAGCTGTAATATTTTGCAAGTAGCTGAATTATTCTCACACTAATGAAAATGTTGTTGAGGCAGTAGCAACGGCTGGATTACTTTCAGCCAGTTTCTCCCCAATGTTGGTGTGTGTTGAGCTGAGATCGTACAGGAGAGGTGTGAGATGACATTCCTGGGTTTTCTCTGCTGGTTTGTTTTCACGGTCATGAAGTGCTGTGGTCTGAGGGGCCCCTGCAGCTGCAGCTCTGTTTGTGCCATGCAGCTTCGCAACTCACAGGAGGAACCTGTTCAGGCTGGTCAGATATGAAACAACAACACTAGAGGGGCATGTTTCAGACGTGTCAGTGGAGCCAACACCATTGGAGCTAGAGAGGGGCTTTATCACTAGCTAGTGTCAGTCACAGGCTGTCTGACACTCTGAAATCAACCATGCAGGCAGTCTTACGCATGTGGGCTGAGAAACCAGACGAATATATTCAATAAAAATATTTCTTCTGCAGAACACAAAAATATATCTTGAGAAATATTGGAAACCAAACAGTTTCTCTTAAGAAAGAAAGTCATTAAGAGATTTTTTAGTTAAATATTTAAATATTAGACTGCTTAATATTCCTAATCTAAAAAAAAATAGACTTTTTAGTACATTTCCTGCAAATATGCAGCGCTGATTCATTTGTAAATCGACTACATGAATGAGTTATTTTATAAAATATATATGTCATTATTTATATAATAAATGTAATTATAGTAGTTATTAGTTTAAATGTATATGTTAAGTAGATTTTACATTTGATTAAATAAATATTTGATTCTTTATACAAGAAAATATGAATGTAAATAAAATAAAATATTAATAAAATAACACTTTAAGCACACTTGTATAAATATATAAATAAATGTATTTAATAAATATATGCACGTCTGTATAAACCTTATCATCTTGGCTCATGAATATTAATTAGGTAATGAACCCAAGCCATAAAATATTTATGTAGCTGACTACATTTTTTTTTCTTCACATGGCAGATGAAACTCCTAAATTAAATGATTAATCCTCTGAATATTTATCATATAATGGTTACTTTACCCTTATGACTCACCCAACAGAAATAAAGAGCATTTGTGGGCAATTTGGAGAAATATATTGAGTTCATATTAACATAATTCTGATTTAGCATTCACAAACTGTGGTATTTTAAAACTTTAAAGGAAAAATGATCGCTCTTTGGTTAGACTTTAGATTGTCCCCTTTAGATATTCTACTAATTATAAGTTACTTTGTAACTACATGTCAACTATTTCTATTTAATTTGCAATTACATGTCTGCTAATTCTCAGAGTAGACTGTTGGGGAGGAAGAACAAGAACAAGTTTCTTATATATAGTCTGTATGTTGTGGACCCTTCAAAATAAAGTGTGAGAAGATATTAAGCAGATGATATTAAGCAGATTGCTAGTTGACATGTACAGTAGCTGCAAAGTGACTTACTGTTAGCAGAATGTCTAAAGTGAACTTGGGAAATAAAGTGTTACCCACTTTTTTTTTTTTTAAATATAAAAAGCTGAAGTCTCCAATTATTGCAATAGGGATCTCATTTGTGTTTTTCTTTCCTAAGGGTATTCTCAGTGTCAAACGTTTCTTTTTTGACTGATGAATTAAATGCAGATATATCATTATGCGCGTGATAATAGCATTCAGAATGAAGCTGTCTGTGGCACTGTGTGATTTGCCCGAAGGGAAAAGGAAAGAGCAG
>JAUCMS010000127.1:25930873-25946826 GCA_032357445.1 Enteromius radiatus
TATATTATGTAAAGAAAAACTTTTATTTTGGATGCGATTAATCGCGATTAATCATTGCCCAGCACTAATAAAAATACTTTTTTTATATATGCAAAAATACTTTTGCCATAAAACAATACTAGTCTATATATTATTTTAAAAAAATATTCTAATGTATTTTATTTTTAACATGCTGCAGTTCCAATATGTCTAAGGGAATATTTCAGACTTAATCATGTAAAATTAAGCATAAACAAATGCAGAGGATATTGTCAGTAATCACTAAGGTTGTCTCCCACTCACATTAACTTTGATTCGAGACACATGCAGAGACCTTAAGACAATTGCAACTGAGAGGCACTGATGTGTGAAACCTCATCATTTACACTCTTAAAAGAACATATGAGTAATAATGTCACGGTCCATAAAAGAAAAACATGAAGACTAAAGCCTGTCTTAGGTGGAAAAGCTCCACAGTGGGCCTATGTGTTTCATTGCGTGTTCTTTAGCTCAAAAGGACAAAGGCCTCCTTTATGAGACCTGCTGGTTTTCCTGTGGGATGAGGTATGTGTGATGGTTGCGGTAGGGTGGAGTTTCTCTAAGTACAAGATTTTTGAGTTACTCTCTCTTATGCAAGTCCTGTGGTCTGACTTGTGGACACTGTCAGACTGCCCTCTCAGAACTTGAATTTATAATTTAAAGACTGTAGATTTTGGTACTGGCAAAGGTGTAGGAATGACTTGCTCATATTTTAATATATATAACACTTGTGTAGTGCTGATTTGTACTCCCATCTCTGTTGATTTAACTGTGTAATCAGTCACATGGAATTCCAAAGATTTTTTTAAAAGCACAGAAAAAGCTTAAAAAACATTACAACGTAAAAAGGCAAAAAAAAAAAAAATAATAATAACAATAATAAAGAATCTGACACATGCTTCTTGTTTCCTAGAAAACCTGCAATTTTGAATGCAGCACATGGTTCAGGTTACTTGCATGTCAGAGACCGAGAGACAGGCAGAGAAATAAAGTAGGGAATGTGTCAGTGTGAGAATGCCGGTATTAATGTGCTGGTGTTTGATGCCAGTCAATGGCTGACAGATCAGGTTTAGTGGAGATTCTGCAATCTCCGCATCCCTGTGTTCTCTGCGCAGGAGACCAACCTGCTCCTCTACATCAAACTGGGGCCACTCTCTTCTTCTTTCTATGCCATTGATTCCTTGCCCAGCATCACAGCATGTTCCTTGTGTTGAAAATTCACCTAGCTGAATGTTGATAGTTTATCAATAAGGCAAAGAAAGGGTTATTATAAGAAAAATATTCTTCTTTAGAGAACTTTTTTTAGACAACTTTTCGTAACAGGGCTGAAAAATAGTAAATAAGTAAATTTAGACATGTATTTTGTATTCAGACAACTTTTGGTAACAAGGATGAGAATTAATAATTGCATAAATAAATATTCATTTATGTGTTTGTATTCAGATAACTTGTGGTAACAGAGCTGAAGAATAGTCAATAAGTAAATTCAGAAATTTCATTTGCATTCAGCAATCTTTTGGTAACAGGGATGAAAATAGCAAATAAATACATTAAATCAGACATATCTTTTATATTCAGAAAACTTTTGGTAACTAAGCTGTAAAATAGTAAATAAGTAAATTCAGACATTTCTTTTGCATTTAGACAACTTTTGGTAACAGGGATGAAAATGGTAAATGCATAAATATTCTGTGACCTCTTTTGTTTTCAGAAAACTTTTGGTAACAGAGTTGAAATTAAAAATAATAGTAATAATAATAATATAGATAATATACCTTGATATTCTAATGTGAACTAACAATATTTAGTTACTCCTTATCAATACCCTCTTATGGAAGAATCCCCTTTATCCAAAGCCATACATTACAGTCATCACCTGAACAATCCTCCTGAAGCACCCTGGGATTAAGTTTACTTGGTGACCTCAAGGGCACAATGCTGACCCATTTATTTTTTGCCCCTAGTAGGGATCAAACCAGAGACCTTCTGATTACCAACCCTGACCTTCACAGCTAAGCCACACACCACAATCTTCAGGCTGCCCTTTTCTGCTAGAATACACTCTTTGCAATATAGATCCATTTTGTGCTTGGAAGAAGGACCATTTGTACTGCAGTTATTGAATTAGCTTTGGACCAAGTATACATTTGACTTTCTGCAGGGAGCGTATTGACATCGCCTTTTCTCTTCTCTGCACAGCAAGGGCCGCTTTGAAATGCTTGGCGGAGGCAGTCTGCAGATCTTCAATCTCACTGAGGAAGATGCCGGTGTGTACAGCTGCATGGCAGACAACGTCAATGTTTCCATTGAGGCCCAGGCTGATCTCACTCTGAAAGGTAAGATTAAACCTCACTGCTTAATAAAGGACTAGTCAAGTGATTGTCACACTAGTACTGTTCAGAGGAAGTGTTGCATTTTCTCTGTGACATTAAGTAACGCTCTGATCGCGCTTCAGACACGTTTACAGAAACACGTTTTTGATTCTCTGTACTGTAATTGCTGAAGCTGTAGCTTTTGGGTGGGACTGACTACCGCGTGAGATGTGATTGTGTGATGATGAAAGGGATGCGAGATGGTTCAGACGGGTGTGAAATCACAGAGAATAGAATCGAATCTGGGCTGGAGATTTCATGCAGATATGTGGAGTGTAATGAGCTTTGGCCATCTGTCCATCTGCTGGGAATTGATCCTACACTGTGACGAGATGAGAAGAGGAAAGATACTGGAGGGCACTCAGCCCCTACTTTTAGGCCCTGTACTTGGGTGGAGAGGTATTGTTGTGGAGCGATAGTACAGGAAATCCAGCAGCTCACAAAGGAGATGCAATGCCAAACTCGAACTGAGCAGCTCCCAGAATCCAAGCCAGGACATTTAAAAACGCACATTTTAATACGTTTTACATTTTAAGTCATTATGTGTTAAAGTCGTTCTTTAGCGAAGTATTGTATTGATGTGCTGAATGACATACTAAAGCAGGCTTGATTAGTTTTTAGTAATTTATTTGATTTAATGTTATTAAAATGTAATTTCAAAATACATTATACACAAGTCTCAGTAAATTACATAAGTATTTTTTAGTTTATAAATGCTCCATAAATGCTTGTCAGTATATTCAAGGGTACACTTCAAAGACATATAACATATAGGCTAAAGATCTACTTATGTTCTAATTAAGTGGGTCAAAACTACTTTTTATTTTAACCTATTGCATTAATATAAATGTAAACACTTTTTTAAATTAGTTTCAGTTAACATGCAGTAGAGTATACAAAAAAAATCGCTTCTCACTTAAGGATATTCTTCTAAACTAAAGTATATTATTTCCCAATTTTTCTTTTTTTTTTTTTAAGTATGATAAAGTGTATTTTGCACAATAGAACATATGTAAGGATAGGCCATAAATGTGAAATGCGCACTGTTTTAAAAGGAATAGCCACAAAATAATGCATGTTGGCATGAAAATAGTGTGATTGAATTGCTGAATAACCTATGTAATATTTACTGTAACTATACAACACTCACAGGAATTACACTGGTAGCACAACCAGAAGTTAATTTCAGTCCCACTTCTAAAACTGCTTCACAGCTCAACTAGTAATAGGTTTTTCTGAATAATGCGTGTTGAATAATTCATCCTTTAGTAAAATATGAGATTCATATTTCTGCATGTAAACCCTTTAGACCCTGTTGTTTACTCCTAGTGCAAGGTTTTGTTTTGTTTTTAACAGATCAAAAATTGTTTTGTTGTGATCAACATAATTCTATTGATAGAGCAGGTCATATTTCATCCAAAACAATCGTGTGTTCCTGTTTCAAGCGTGAAATAAAACAATGGCTTTCATGTCTTGTTTGCTCAGTTTTTAAATGTCATGCAGTGGGCGCAGAAGAGTCATGAATGCATTCTGCTGCGTACGTTACTAGTCAACATGCAGAGATGTGTGCTAGTGTGAGAAGGTCAGATTGATCTGGGAATTTCTGCGTTTTCTGTGTTTTTGTTATACTGTAGGTGAGGAACCCAGAATCCTATTAAACTTTGATAGACTGTCTGAACATAAGGGAGTAGCTTGTAGGTTGCGGTTTCTTAGCCTGCTCTGAAATGCAAGGTAGATGAATAGAAACAGCAGTGTGTGTGTTGAGCTTTGACATTTTCTGTAGTATAGCAGGAAACCTGAGACATGCTCCTGAATCCAAGCGAGGCGGTGATAAAAGCTGTGTGGTCATTTGAGATGTTTTATCATTGCTATAATCTCCCTCTAGAATGTATAGGAGTTTAACCTACGGAAGCTTGTTTCTGCCTTTTTCTTGCAACTGCAAGTTTATATCTCACCATTCAGACTTACCTTAAGTTTACATTTCAATGAGGTTAAATCTTGCAATGGCTGTGAACTGTGTTTCATATTGGCTTTATATATATATATATATAAAAAAAAAATGGCGTTGGGGGGGTTGTGTGACAAAAATGTAAAAGTGTGCAATCAAGCTTTTATTTGTATATTTGCAGCTGAAGCAACATTTTTACAGCGAGTGGCCAACGATATGAGAGCTGTGCTACTGGGTTTATTTGTGTGAGGTATACTGAGTGATTGAAACACAAACCATCTGTCCCGTGTGGAGCTGGCGTGAGCAGGAACCCAGTGGTGTGTGACAAGTGTTTTTCAGCAGGTTGTGTGTGCAGGCCTCAGCAAACTGCAGGAGCACATACTAACAGCCATTCATCACCCTACCTCTGTCAGTTTGGCCCTGATGCTGCAACTTATGTTAGATATACTGTTCCAGACACTGTAGAACCCAGCTCACCTGGAAAACACTCAGTGAGCTTCATTATAGCTCAACGTATATCCAGCTACAGCTTTATGTAACCGTTCTGCTTTTGGCTGGTTTTCTGCTAAAAATGTTATTGACAGACTTATATATTTTTCTGTAGTCTCTATTTGCCTATTTTACGGTTTACTCGTTTTGCTCACATTGATGAATTTAGATTTTTCTTTGCATTAAAATGTGTATAATATAATATAATACTATACTGCATATGTAATGTGTGTGTGTGTGTGTGTGTGTACACATAATATAATATATATCATTTATATGTTTCTGAATCTTTTCTTTTGCTTATTCTGCAGTTTATTTTTAATAATGGCAATTTATCTTTCAGTGTTATTTATGTAAAATATAATATAATACATAAATAAAATAAAATATATTTTTATTTTTTTCTTGTAAAAGGGAATTTGTTTTGAAATATGGTATATAAATATAAATATCTATATTTATATCATTCATTAAATAATTAGATTCTAAACATTTTTGTGTTGGTTTTATGAACATAAAGTCTTTATGAAATATCACTTGTAATGTGTTATTATATTTTCAATATTTTCTTGTACAAATCTTTAATTATATATTTTATTTATTTATTAATTTTATACAATTTATTTGGTGGTATGCTTATTTCTCTTTTAAAAAATAAATATATGTACTACTGTACAGTATATGATCTGAGCAACAAATATCATTTTCATACTTTTATTTAAATATTCAAATTTCATGCCATTCAATCAGCATGTGCTGATTTATACAAGAGTGAAGGCAAGTGTATTAATCATGTGCAAGTGATATGTAATGTTTTGTAAATGTGCAATTCGTATAAAATAAACAGCAACTGAGGGTTGTGGTCGTGTATCATTGTGGTGCACACTACCTTGTTACTGAGATGATCTATGTCCTGTTTATCTTCTCCAAGATCAAATAACCTCATTTGCTAATGGGAAGCCTTTAGAGGTTTTGCATTTTCCTCTGGCTATTAGGAAAAACAGATTTTAGCCACATTTGGTGTTTAGAGTATTTTTAGAGGTTAGGAGAACTCAAAAGGAGCATTTTCTTTACTAATCAAGTCATATTGTTTCCCTGAAATCATTACTGGCATTAAGCTATTTGAAACATAATTTCTCTGAATTAACAAATGTTTGGTTTCTCATGCTCCTGTGATTTATTTTGTTTCATTGCTTTTCTCCTCAGCTTCCCCACAGTTCCTGAAGAAACCAGCTAACATGTATGCTCATGAAGCCACAGACATCATCTTTGAGTGTGAGGTCTCCGGCTCACCTGCTCCCACCATCAAATGGGTGAAGAACGGAGATGCCGTCATTCCCAGCGACTATTTCAAGATCATTGTAAGCTGGCAGCTAGCTGTACATTAGCAAGGAAATGCTGTTGACCTTTTACAGTGCGTCTACAGATAAATACAGTATTTCATCTGGATGACAGCGAGGTTCTTGTTTGCCTCTTTGCAGAAGGAGCAGAACTTGCAGGTGCTGGGACTGGTCAAGTCAGATGAAGGTTTCTATCAGTGTTTAGCTGAGAACGACGCTGGCAATGTCCAGTCAGGTGCTCAGCTCATCATATTGGATCAAGGTATGTTTAAGAATGGATCTTTTTCAATGGCATGTTTGCTTACATTAAACTGAAAATCCAGGTCAATCATTTCCAGCTGCTCCAAGCTGATAATATCTGATCAGCAGATGATAATCATTAGGAATAAACCTGCTGACGACCCAAGTTGACTTTGGTAGATCTTCTTAATTAAACTAGTCAGACCTGGTTCTGGACCTTAGGCTTCCCTGTTTTTTATATAAATTTTATTGCACACTTAAACATTGCTTAAATCCAATTATGTTAGTGTTCATAACACCTCATTACAGTCCTGTGATATCAGTCCATTTGGTATTTTAGTATTTCATTAAGCAATCCTAAATATTTCAGAGATACTGGAGGATTTATCCATGTAGATTATCTTTTTTTAATAGAAATCTAATTGAAGGTATAGTAGTTTTAGTGTTAGTCAGGTGCATGATGCCATCTGCTACAGCTTCCTCTCTGGCAGTGCCACCTGTTCATTGTGTGTGTGCACGCTCACAGGCATATGTGCACCAGGACTGGAGTTTATAGTTAAATGTGCAGTTGAAATAGTGTTCTGGGTCATTGCTGGGCTGTTCCTTACTGATCAGGGATGCGTTTCCCAAATAAGGATTTAACCCGCAGCTTTAAAGGGATAGTTCATCAAAAAATGAAATTCATGTCAGTAATTACTCATTCTCATGTCATTCCCAACCTGCAAGATCTTTGTTCATCTTCGGACCACAAATTAAAATATTCTGACAGCTCTTTGACCCTTACGTGGTCAAGGCTCAGAAAGGAGATCATATGACATCAGAGGTTCAACCGTAATTTTACGAAACTACGAGAAAAAAAAAAGAAAAACGACTTTATTCAACAATTTGTCTCCTCAACATCATTTTAGAGAGTATCACGTACGTAAACAATATATTCAACGTATATACACCCATGTAGTTTACATTCAGATCAAAACATAAACACTGAAAACAGCATATCTGCGTATGGTGCTGCTGACACAGAACAGGATATGTCGTTTACGTGTGTGATACCAAAGTGGCACTCTAGGGTGACGCGGAGGAGACAAATTGTTGAATAAAGTCATTATTTTTGTTTTCTTTATGCATAAAAAGTATACTTGTAGCTTTATAAAATTATGGTTGAGCCACTGATGTCACATGGATTATTTTAACGATCTGAACCTAGATATTATAAGGATCCTTGCTGTCTATGGGAGGTTAAAAGAGCTCAAAAATATCTTAATTTGTGTTCAGAAGATGAACGCTTGTCTTATAAGACTGGAATTACATAATTAATAGTAATTAATGGCACAATTTAAATTTGATTGAGCTATCACAAAAAGCTGGAGAAACTAGCTAGAAATTAATAACTCTACTGTACTAATTAATCTAATCGAGATCTCAGAGATGTCACCTTAATGAACATGGTTGTTGTTTTATTTTATTTAATGTATGATTTATCACAGATTTTTATGTCATCATCCAGGTTTGCTTGTTAAAAAAACAGCATATGCTGGTTAGGTATGTTTCAAAGCTGGGATGTTGGTTTGAGCTGGTTTATGCTGCTCCTTCACCTGTACATGACCAGCTTTTAGGACCAGCATAAACCAGCAAAGGACCGGCTCAAGCTTGAACTATGGTTTTGGGAAACACTGAATTGAAAACTATATCACCATATATGATGTAACCTTAATCGCGTAACGATGCTTAAATGTACACAGAAGAGTCTCTATAATGTGTATTGCCTCTGTGTACTTATAGCATGATTTGAGATAGCGTATCACAAGCACAGCAAACCTAACACTTTAGGGCTGAGTGAAGATTGCCTTGGCAAGCAACTCTAAAAATTTAAACGCAGCATATACGAGCGGTACTGATTGAACAAATTAGTTGTCAGATTGTCACTATGTTCCTGTGATACTTGTATCTTTCTGAGATGAAGCCAGCATCTCTTTGAAATCTCTTTGGGGCTTTGCTGTACTCCTTGCTCCACACATACAAAATGGTCTGTAAACGCTCTAGTTTGGCAGGCTTCTCAGCTTGTTCTAGTAAAAGCCGCTAGACAGGTCTGATTGGAGGCTTTTTGAAACCTCGGTTCTCACTGCCATCTGGACAAGCACATGGTGAATGGAGAAACACGGTTGCCTATCTTCACGTATTGTTAGAGCTGATTGCTGAGTTTATTAAGTTACAGACCGGGAGCTTGTTGCGCAGTCTGTGGAACTTGCTCATTATATTTCTTTCTCTGTATGGGAATATATGATCCCATACTCATTAGTGTAATACAGCATTGTGTTTTCCCCATAGTCGCAGTGCTTTAGATTTGACATGCTGTGATTTACCTTAAGCACAATGTAATTGCAGAGATTTTTATGCAGATTTGCTTATGATCTTAAACATGCTGTGATCAAAAGAAGGGATTTTTAACCACGGAAACTCCATTGTAATCGACAAACGTAGTGTTTTTGGTTTTGTGCAGCAGCAGAGAGACACTGTGAGAGATTTGGGTCACCGCAAGCATTAAAAAAAGTGTTAGTCATATAGCTGGTATGAGATGAGGACGTGACCTGACAATTTGATGCTGTCTCACTCTTTGAGCTTGTTTATTTTCCCCAGATTAATTTTAATTCTGTATTTGCATTTGAACGCTTGTTTTCCTGGCAGTGACTTATTATTATTAAGGATTCATGGTGACTGGAATCCCCCCCCCCTCCTCTCTCAATTTTTCATTGCTTGACTCTTTTTTTCATTTCTAAAACCTTGTACAGCACAAACCCCCCACAAAACCCATTTCCTAGCATCTGTTTCTATACAGTGCTGCATTTTTCTGTGAGTTAATCTGCAGGTTGTGTGTGTAGCAGCCACTCTAGAAGTGTGAAGGGTAATGGAGCGGAGGAAAGCGCTTCACTATAATCATGGGTGGACAAAGTGCAAGTGCTTAAGCAAAAGTACAGATTCCCTAATTTTACTCCAGTTAAAGTATTAAGTGCACCTTTTTCGTTTTAATAGACCCTTTTCACATGACGTCTGTTCTGGTATACATACCGATATTCTTACTTTACTAGTAAAGCACTATTGCTACATTGCAGCATGGAGTCCACCCCAACACTTATACATTTGCCACAAATACGATTAAAAGATGACGGTAGCTTTATACTCTCATCCTCATTTAAGGCATGTCTGACATCTCATACTGATCAGCCAGATTTGACACTTGAAGTCATGAACAGAACACTGAAGTCGTACTTTCTGATTGTCTGAATGTCTTATTTTTTGCAGTTATATATTTTTGTCAAATAAGTTTTAGATATATGCATGTAGTAACAGAAAGACATTACATTCAGTAATTTATGTACTGCTTATTTTCAACATAATCTTGTACTATTTAAATATCAGTAAAATGGGTTCTATTGTTTTTCATGTTATTTTGATAAACATGATATAATTTAAATCATAAATGTTAAGTTTATATAAAAGCTTTTACTGTTACAAAACGATTTATATGCAAAAAAATATAAAGTACAAATAGATAAATGTTTATTTTGTCATTTTATATTTAGTAGGGCAATAAATATTGCGCGATGATTATCGTGCAGCCCTAATATTTAGTAATTGTATAGTATATATTTTATATAATCCTACTGTTCAAAATGCCTGGGGGAAGGGGGGCTTGTCAAATACTATCAAAACGTTAATTAAAATAAATAATTTAGGTTACTGATACCTCTTCATGTCTGCAAACATGTTGAAAAGAATCAGCTCAGATCAAAAGAATCAGTTTCTCCAGTTGGAAAGTATGATATTATGCTTTAGAATGGAGTGAAGTAAAAGTTTCTCAAAATAAAAATGGCTGGATAATGTACAGATACTTGAAAAATGGACCTAAGTACTGTAACTGAGTAAAAAATGCTTGGTTGCTGTCCACCACTGGCTACAGTTGTTTCTGTAGGCGTCAGTCCCAGGTATGTTTGTAGAAAAATGATAGATGAAGCCTGGATGTGTGTGTGAGCACAATGGCAGACAGGGTGATTGATCTGAGAGCATACAATGCTGATTTGGGCTATATTTGTGTTTATATCTCTGCTGCAGAGCCTGTGGAGCCATAAAACATAAATAGTATGTCTCCGCTGAGGCCTCTCACTGTGTTCATATGACACTTTAACTAGGCCTGTGTGCCAGACACGGCTAACGGCAGAGCAAATATGCTTCACTTATTTATGGCCACAGAAAGAGCCCTCTAGCAGCTTTCCAACATCTCTGCTTTGTTTACAAGATTCATCACTCACTGGTTGGAATATTGATGTGATTTAGTTGACGTTATAAAGCCTGTAGCTGTAACTAAACTAAAGGAATGACTGTTGGAGAATCAAGAAATTTAATTTCACCAAAATAAAGACAGCAACTAGTTTTATGATGCATCAAAACTCGTTTTTAGAATGCAATACTAGATTACTGCTTCTAGCTTCGTGTAAGTTTCTTCAGCTTCAGACATCATACTTTGTTATAGATCACATGGAGTTGGGCATGATTCATTTTTTTAATTATTCTGCCCCTCAATCAGATTGTTTTAAAAATTTAGACAACGGTGCAAGTGAAGAGCATGTAAAATGCACCCTGTGCATAGAATATTTTGGTGCCACAAGATGCTGAAAAAGCATCAAGTAGTATAACAGTCAAAAACGTCAGTCTAGTGCATGTATTTGCATAAAAACTATTGAAAATCAGCATGTCTTCCATGCATGACGTCTGGCCTGACCTGTTTAGCTGGGAGCCACCACAGCCCTGAGGCTACAAACACAGTTCAGCTCCAGTCTGCGTCTCGTAGGAGGACATTTTAATAGGGTGTGAGCTCTGTTATTTCAGCTAACTGTCTTATCTCTGAGAGCTCAGTAGTTGTGCTCAATTCTATTACTGAATGCAAAGCAGCTTCACAAGATTATGGGAAGACAGATTAATCAGTTATTTTGTTACTTTATGTTTATATATCCAACAACATCTATTGTAATGGTGGGTTGACATTTCCAGAATAAATACATATATATATATATATATATTTAAATAATAACATTAACATCAAAACTGCACTAATATAATTTGGATGTGATTAATCTTTGCAATTAATCATTTGAAACTATTTGTATTAGTTTATTAGTGTATATATATAGAGAGAGAGAGAGAGAGAGAGAGCTTATATAAATAGTTTATATATATATATATATATTATGTATGTATGTGTGTGTAAGGGCTGTCAATCGATAAATCACGATTAACTGCGTACAAAATATATATTTGTGCTGTCAGACGATTAATATGATATATATTTGCACTGCGTATATTTATTATGTATGCACACATACAGTATATATATTGAAAATATTTACATGTATACACATTTATATATTTATATTCTTATATTTTATATTATATATAAATATATATAATTAAGACAATATAATTGTATTAAATATATACACACGTGTTTAATATTCACAGTGTACACACGTTATGTAAGCATAAACTTTTAATTTGGTTGCAATTTATCGCAATCTTGTGTATTTTTATAAATAAAGAAATCATATATATATAATATAATTCTAAAAATATAAATTACATTTATAATTTACTATTGAATTATTCAGTTTGCTGAAGCTTGTATTTTGTGAATTCTCATCTTGAACTCCGCTGCGATTTGGTGTGATATAATAATCTAATCTTTGATGTCAGCTTGCTATTCAAACAAAGCACTATTGCGGGTACTTTTGTGTATAAATGCCCCGAGCCAAAGCTTCTCAGAGGAGCACAGTAATATTTCTGGTGTTGGGTCTGAGCATGACAAATGGGACTGAAGTGCATATCAGAAAATAACTGATTTAGTTGACGGACTTGAGTGTGAGGACCGGAGCAGGCGGAGGTTTAGCAGGTGCAGGAGGGAACGGGGCTCTGCTTGCTGACCCAAAGGGCCACTGTAGCTGGGTGTAGACATACAGTAATGACATGCCAGATGGGCGTCTGCCTTCCCAGCAAACACAGAGGAAGTCCCCTGCCAGCATCACGCTGCGACCCATAATCCTGTGCTTTCGTGCTGGGCGGTACGTCCCGCCGAGGTGCCCGTGCCTCCTCCTAGATCTGCCCTGCTGCTCGGGCTTTCATCTCTCAGACTATGGAAGCAAGGCGTCTCAGGAGATGGTGCGCTGCTCTCTATCATGTGAGAGACCTGTTTAATCTCAACAGGGGTGTTGATGGCCTTTAATCCATCACCCTCTCGTATTCATGATGTTTACTTTGAAGAGATAGACTGCTGTCGCCGCTGCAGTGGTACCCGCTTCAGATCCGATGCAAAATCGCTGCGGGCCAGCCATATCTCCAATAAAAAAATGACAAAGACTAGCGAGTACTTGGCTTCTTGAATATCATAGTAACTTTGCTTATTAAAGAAATGCTTCTTTGTGCTCGCTCCACCTGCTCTGTCTGTATTCACCACATCAACAAAAAAAAAAACATTATATTTTCAAAGAGAGCTTGAAGACATTGTGAAATATCTAATGAATCTTTTACCAAGTCAAAGACAAAAAAAAAAGTCATCATTTTACCGTAACTTTAACTCAAAACATTCCGCCCACTCTATTTGTCACTTTCAAGCTGCAGAAATGGGCCAGAAATCATTTCAACAGCTTGAAAAAGTGTCTCTGATCATTTCAGTGTGACCCACATAGTTTATACAGCAAATTGCAGTGGAAAATGTTTTGTAATCCTGTCACATTGTAATGCACAATTATGCAAATACTCCTCTTGTGTTTTTATTCAGTTAACTTTTTGTTCTAGCCAGAATGTTCTCGAAGTTAACAACGTACCTGGTCATGTTTTATGATTAATTTTCTCCAATGTCCCCTGTGCTCACATATAGCAAGCTGGCTGTGCTGTATGAGCCAGAGGAACATATTTAGAGCATAAACTGCTGCTTATTAATAATTGGTATGACATTTTGTTACGTATATTCCATCTCAACCAATTAAAATCAACCAAACAAGTCATGATCTTATGACTAATTCAAAGATCATCTTGTTCAAAGTGCGTATTTTAAGGTTGACATACAATGGAAAACAGTTTTATATAAATTTAAATAAATAAAAGTTATTTAAATTTAATGTATTACATAGAAACTCCTCACACACCAGCAAATCTCATTATTCTGAAAACTTTACAGTAAACATCAAATATATATGCTTTCTTGTCATTGTGTTGTGTTGCACAAAAAAATTGGGTTCTATGATAGGTTTTGGTAAAATATCAAAATAATTTCTTCATGTCAAGTAATTATTTAATAATTAATAAGCAAGTAATTTAGCTGAGATTGTCTTTTTTTGTAGGTAAAATTTGTTTCCTTTTTGTTCATTTTCAGTTAACGTTATATAATTTTAAGCAACGAAAATGTTTTTGGTTTGGGTTTTAGTTAAAGATAAATCTGGTCACTAGAAACCTGTTGCAGCGCTGTCATGTGTAAAGCTATCCTGTAATTGGTCTAAGAAACCTGCCATGGTTGTGACCATTAACAGCAAACTTGGTATCCTAAGTATTACAAAATATATAGACAGAGAGCAAAACCTATATATATATATATATATGTGTGTGTGTGTGTGTGTGTAATTGAGCTGCCCATTTCTCCTCTTCAAAACACTCATATGGGGCTTTTAGCCAGTGTCTATAGATCAAGAGCTGCTCCACATTTGAGCAGCAGCCAATCCTGCCATGTTATGACATGAGTATAGATTAGGAACACAGACCTTACTGAGAATGAATGAAATAACTCCGTTTTTATGCCTCTGTACAATATAAGGAAGTCTTCAACCCCTTCCAGACCCTTGTGATAATAACATGTTCCCTCGGATCAATAGTAGAAAGGGTGTGAGATTTAATGCCATTGGATGAAGTCTTTATGTGTGCAGCAGGAACTCTGCTGATGTCGCATCTCTTGTACCATAGCCATTTCAGTCCATACCCATCTATGTAAGATGAAAGCAGGAGCTTTTAAGTGGTCATTAGCAGTGCACTGCGCTCCCTCTCTCAGACAGCGACATCATAAGTACATGGAGGTGAATGAGGCAATCTTTCCAACATTTATGTTTTTTCCCATATCCTCATGCACAATTATCTATTTCGGATTCTTGGTGACCTACATAGTACATAACCATTTATTGCTCTGAGCAGCCATTTCGGTTTAATTCGCATATTCCCAAAATACCATTTGCTTACAATTAAAATCATAATTACATCGATTTACAGCAAACATGGAGTTAATAATAATCCTTTTGCATTTCCATTTTACACCAAAGGCCTTGTGACCTTTTTGCTTAGCTTCAGTGTGTATCATTAATAAGGCAAAGTCACCATCTGTTCCAATGGCAGCAGCTATTGCTCTCTGCTATGAATAGAATCAGTATTAATCTTCCGCTGCTCTCCACCGTACATCACATGACTCTGTTCACCGTCAGACAGACACTTAGGAGACTGCTGAAGCTGATGCTTGTGATGATCATGATAACATACTAGTCAAATAAGCCATGTTTGAAAAATGTTTCCAAGCTTTCCATTTTAGTAGGAAACAAACATTATGGTTCAGTTCGTACCTCGGCTTTGACATTACTATAAGTAGCCATTTTACGTTAGCCTACTATGAGGTTACAATACCAACAAAGCCCAAACTTAAATACTATTTATTAACTACTTAATAGCTATTTTAAAACATTATAATCAACACTCAACTGAATTGTATGTAATTACTTGTCAATTGTATGCAAACATGCCGTTTTTAATTTGACTTCTAAATGATAAAATTACTATTTATTGTTAAAATACACTCATTTATACAATGGCTGACGTCATATATTAAATAATGAAGACATCACAAACAGGTAAAGTAAAATATAATGAGTCTAGTATTTTATGAAGTGCTCTTCTCTAAACTTTATTTCTCTAGCGCGCTGTGGACACTGATGCCTTGCCTGAGGTGAATGAAATGCTATATGACATTTTGTTTATTTACTTTTTTCGCAGTTGGGACACTGATTAAGCGATTACGTGATCCATGAGATGTTCATTTATGTTTATTTCATGTTAAAACTAGTAGTAAAAAAAGAAGTGCATCACATAAAGAGCATCAAAATGGGATTTATTGATTGGACATCCTGAAACAAATTACATAATTTGAACAAGACATTTTCTTCTCAAAGCTACAGCACAATCAAGTTCCACTCATACCTAAAATACACATACTGTACCTACTGAACCAAAGGGTCTGGTGAGACACCAGTACAGTCTGTGTGACACGCTGCTGTCAATCAGCTATTGTGGGAGTGGCCTCTGTCGGTGTGACGCCACAACGACATGCATTTGAGAATGGCTTGATTTCAGACGGGGCACCTTATTCTTCTTTTAATTTAATAAAAATACCGGTGGATCTTTATCATTGTAGGGTGGTTGTGTACACACACTCCCAACACACATTTCAGTCCAAACAGCTTGAAAAAG
>JAUCMS010000127.1:25983068-25998068 GCA_032357445.1 Enteromius radiatus
CAGTTTAGACAGCTCTTAACATTTATTTTAATCTAGGACTAGTCTTAAACCCTGTTCGGGAAACCGGCCCCAAGTGTTTAATTTTATTAGAGATTTTAAAATTCAATTTGATCTGTTGGGTTAAAAGTTAATCAGTATATGGACATTTTTCTTGACCACACATGACCAAATTAAATCTAAAAATGTATTCTGAAAACTATTGCCAGAACCAATGTCCTTCTTTTGCATTCTAATATTGCATAGAAAATGAGCAATCTGCAGTATACATTATGTATGTGCATATGTAATTAATAAACAGATTGAACATTATTTTGTTTCAGGCCACAAATACCCTCTAAAAAAGACAGACACACTCTCACTCAGTGGTTAAGAGACATTTTCTTTTATTTTACATAAAAAAGGGTGCAAACTTGAGTTTCCCTTTAAGAGTGGAGGGAATAAAAATTTAATTTGAAAGGTTACGTATGGAATTTTATATGACTCCTCAGGAAAATAGGCATTTTAAATAAGATTAAGATTAAGGCCTTAATCTTTCTGCAACTTAAAAACAAAATATATTTAGAGAGAGAGAGAGAGAGGAGAAGAGAACAAAACGGGTCCATCACAATTGAAGCCCTTGACAAAGTAAAATCATTGAAATACATTTAAGCAACATTCATATTTCAACACAATAAATTCATAATACAATGAAATTTAAAGTATCTTTGTAAGTATGACCAGAACAAGAGAATGACTCTTGCAGTACTGTACAATTCAGTTTTTAATATGTTCGAAGTACAGAAACATCCTTACTGAAAGAAACACTACAAAAAAACGTGAAAAAGAGAATTCAAATATTGCAGTGCTTTCCTACCAGACTCCTGTAATATAATCATTCCGAGGTCATTAAAAATGAACAATTAACCAGATTGGACTGCTCATTTAAAAAAAGAAAAGAAAAATAGAAAAAAAAAAAAAAGCTCAACAAGTTCCCACATAAACTAAAACCTTGAGACAGGAATGATTACATTTTTCAGAGAGAAAAAAAAGCCATGACTGTAGCAGACACAATGGAAGGGCAATACAGTATACAGCGGCAAAATAGTACGCAGTGGACATTTACCTGCTGAACTCAAGCGTACAGAGGGGTCAGACTTGCAGTAGCATGTTTAAGGCATTACGCAGCCACAGAATAACAGTGTATCAACTTCATGCCCACAATGTTCTTCAGTGCCCCATTTACAAGTAGTTTCCATTGCTTTCGGGAATCAAAAGCCATGCACATAAAATCTGCATTAATGTCACTAACTTCGACTTTAGGAGAATAACTCTATTTACCTCTCTGTATGTAAATCCGCAGCACAGTAAAGTGACCAGAACCGTGATACAAAAAGCAAAGGCAATTCAAAGGAAATGGAAATGGTACACAAACACCCCTCCAAAAAGGACCCAGATTGCTTCCTGAATGACTTGACTTTTGGGGAATCAATCGCTTTTTGTGGAATTGGTGTATGTTTAAACCTCAAATGGACTTCGAAGGCCATAACACAATCTTTATTAAAACAAAACCTACAAACAAGGGTACAAAAACATATGGTACAATCTTTAAAAAAAAAAAACAAAGAAAGAAAATTAAAGATGAAAAATGGTTTGAAATAGTCATCACCTTGCAGCCGATGAGAGCCAGTAGTCATGATCGCATTATCCAAAGCTCCAGTAATAAGGAATAACTGTTCTAGCCGACCCTTGAACTACTTCAAATAGCATATTAAGAGTGATTTCAGTGTAGTGTTTTACATGGACGAGTCATATTTATCCAGCAGATGGCGCTTTAATCACCGTCCGCTCCCAGAGTACATCTGCGTGTATGACTATTCTCCTCATCCATTAATCCAAAGCTAAACGATTTCACATTCCACTTATAGCCAAAAAGCAATTCCAAACGGCTCCGTAACAAGCCAAGGCTTCCCACTTAGACTTTGGAAGAGCGTCATCAAGAATTAAGGGGTTAAATTCGGCAAAATCATACTCCTTAGAGCCAGACGCACCTGGCGATAGCAAGCAGTGCACATCCAGAAATACTAAATTGTCTTCCAACCCTAGCGAGGCACGTAATACATATCGTCAAGAGAAGAACGTTAAATAAAAATGCAGCCTCGACGCATGTGCGAGACTTTTTTTTTTTTCTTTCTTTCTTTTCAAGAGTGTTATTCAAGTACTTTTCACAGAATAATTTAGACCCAAAGTGACCTGCATCACAGTGGACAAGCATAAGGAATATCTATTAAATAACCGTCACATCAGAAATACATGGAAAGTTTTTTTTTACGCATTTGCGAAAACGGTTGGTTGACTCCTCTATAACCGCCAACCCCCAGATTTGACAACTTTCGTTCCTATGCGGTGGAAATCGTTCCACAAGGTGAATCCAACAAGGAATGGGTCAGTGAGAGCTCACCAAGTTACTATTTACATATATAAACGAGCGGAAACAGATGGCTGGATTACTCAACTGTTGAGTTAAGAGGTGGAAACATGCTAATAAAGAATCTACGCCCATTCACCTTATCCGTTTGGTCCAACATGCTCATTTATCCACTGCTTCTGTAGGAACATTCCAGTCACGCCATCTGTCGGCCCCTCAAGAGGGATTTCCAAAAAACATAACGGGCATGATAGATTCTTCAAACAGCCTCGTTTACCTCCGTCACTTACGGAAAGGTCAGCAGAAAACAGCAAAGCACAGGCTGAAGTAAACAAGGGCCTAAAAAAAAAACTTTAGTGCAGTCACACACTCCTTTTGGCTTCTCTCTCAACTTTTGTACGGTGATCAAAATAAAATAGTTATATAATTTATCTTACATTAATTCACATTTACTATACATTAGAAAGTTCACAAAATAAAAACATGGATATAATGCTGTGAGTAAGTGAACGGTGAAACTAAGAAATGAGCAAGGCAACATCACGACTTGAGATTAAACGATTCTCTGAAGTAGAAACCAAAAGAAAAACGAAGACAACAGAACTACAGTAATTGTTTCGCATATAACCCCATTCTACGTAATTCCTGTATTAAGGATTGCGCTTAGGAAAGGACCGCCTCATCCATGCAAGAGGTCAAGGGCTGCCCGTCTCTAAATACGCTTATGGCCACTATATATATAGCGTTTGCAAACAGGCCGTTTCAATGGGTCTTCCGGCGTTTTCTGCCAATAATCCGATTCGTGTTCGATTTTGTTGACTCGAACCCTATCGAGCTAGGTTCCTAAAGGGTATGAGACATGTATCAGGTCAGTATGAAGGCATGGGAGGAGTTTCGTAATGTCCTATTGCAGGTGGTATCTGCCGAGTAATGTTAAGGCATTAAATCGAGATGTTTCGCAGTGGCAGTCACTACCGTCAGTCTGCGTCCTCCCAGGTTCCAACTCACGACTAAAACAAGAGGACGCCTGCCGGCATTCTTTCATTTAAAATGAACAAGTTGAGGTGTTTTCCAAGCCACTCTGGCACATGAAACGTCATTCTCATCCTGAAGAGTTAGCATTTTTCAGGCATAAAAAACAACATCTATTAGGAACTGGTCGTGGGAATAATAAGTGACTATATGGACAGAAAGATACAAAAGCGCAGAAGGAAAGTCTTACTGGCGACCTCAGCCGATAGAAAAGCAGCCAGCTGTACGTCAAAGCGGTACGATGTCGTAAGAGGAGAAAGCAGCATGACTGGCTGGTGGGTTGAAGTGGGGGGAGTGCTTTAGAACAAGCAGCTTAAATACTAGTCAGTGGAACGGAGCGCCGCCCATCGTTACCACTGGAAACAGCTGCTTATGTCACACTTTCACAAAGTTCACGCGTAAAGGCCAGCTAGCATCATTATGACAGTTATTTGTTTTGCGCTTTGCCCATGTACGTTAAATCACTCTGATAGATACGACGAAGAAATCTGCTAGTCATATTCTAAGGCTTCGACCACTTCCTGGCAGAATGAGAACCAACAATCAGCCAACAAATACACAAACGAACATTTCAAAAAAGGGTTAGGTGTGAAATCAAAAAGCCACCGTCTCGAGTGGAAGTGGGTCGGGAGGTGCTCGGGTCGGGGGGGAAGGTCTGCGGTTCGAGCTCCAGCATGGGCAACTTTGTCTCTCTCGCTCCCTCTATGTGACGCAAAGGGCTAGAACTGTGCCAGTCGTGGAGGAAGAGGACGAGAGGGCACATTCAGAGACATCCTCCCCGGCACATCCACCACCGAGGACGAGGGGAACGAAAAAAAAAAGAAGCAAAACAGCAAATGAAGTGCAGTGCTGTTCCAGTGCTTTGAGATCCTTAGGTTTGCGTGAAGATCCTAGAGACAGTCCGAGGATGAGGCCCGTCGCTGACTAAATTAAGATGGAAGGAAACAAACGAAACGAAACAAAGACAATCCCCACAGAGACAACGTGTGCATGCCTCTTCGTTTTCATACATCGGTCCCCAACTCGTTTAGAGGGCTCGCTGTTGTCGTCTTGTAAAATTTCTGTATTTGAACGCTCTAAAAACAACCAAAGGAACGGACTGTGCGGAGAGGCTGGAGGTTCATTTGTGCCGTTGAGTATTCTTCTTCCTCTTCCTCTTGAAGAAACAGCAGCACCTGAGGACGGACACACAGGTTAAGGTTAGTGATGGCAGGCAATCAGCTTGTTTTTTTTTTTTCCCTAATAATGAAGCATCTGGCCTCTAGCTACTCATGCGCCGTCAGTATGTAGCTGCTTTTTGTCTTAATTAGTGGGTGACGCTACATATTGTCAGCGCTGTCGATAATGCATTAGTATATTCGTACCAACCTTACGCTACATGTAAAAGGACAATAACTGGTCAAAGTTAATAAAAAGGAAACTTAAAGACATTTAAGTTTCGTTAAAAGCATCAACAACAGAATGTTAAACAGCAACAACACGACAGAATGGGTCAGGGAAAACAAGGCACATGCAGTGGAAGAGAACAGCTCCAGACTGACACATTGAAAAGTGATAGACTTTACTAAACATGTTTCTAATGGATGCTGCTAAACAGCCAGTAAATCCCATGGTGAGTAACAAGCGATCACTGGCTGTATCGTTTGGGTTGACTGCGGTTGCTAATGAAAAGTCATACTGAATATACAGTGTCTTGCCAAAACATGCAGATCCTTAACCTAGTCTGCCCTTTCATGCCTTTTTAAATCATGTCATGAACAATTGATAATGGCCAAACAGCATAAAATTAGCTACTGAATTTAATACACAGGGTAAATTAAAATTTTAAATATAATTTAATTTAATTCATAAACAATAAAACAATTTGAAACACTGTTCCGATAATTTCAGGATGACTCCCACCCCGTAATAATGAAAATAAAAATAATAATATATATAAATATATACACTCTTTCAAAAATGTGGGGTCAGTAAGATATTTAATGTTTTTTAAAATGGCTGAATTTATTATTATTATTATCATTAAGGTAGTGTATATAAATATAATTAAGCTATGGTTTATTTACTGGTGTAAAATATCCTTAAAATATTAAATAGCACGATTGGCAATTCAGCAAAATGAAAGATTTAGTTATTTATTATCAAACAAACAATAATGATAATCATCACCACCACCTTGGGGCTGTTTAAATTAATATATGTTATATTTTCTTGCAAAAAACAACAATAAAAAAAACATGCTATTACTAACCAATTTAATGAAACAAAAAAAGAATAAATTAATTTAGTTTATGACAACCAATCATATTAAATAAATTCAATAAGGTTGTGGTATAAAATCTGAGATTTAGTTAAGAGTCTGCATCCTTCTGTAAGGAACTGTGTATGCTCATTTATCGTCTACATCCTCATTTCAATAGGTTTCTATAAACAAGCTAAATCTGGGATATTAAAGACTTCTCAGTGTACCTCTGATCTATTTTAATTGATTCAACTTTCATTTTCAACTTTAGGGTATTTCAGCCTCTCAAAGCAAACAGACCTCCCTCTTCCTGTCTCAAACTCACAGACCATGAACAGCTAACATTAGCCTACAACTGTTAGTAGATCTGGGTGTAAGCGCGGTCTATATGGCCACAGTCTAGGCTGGTCCACTCCCCTTAGGTTTGATGTGGACTGGAGAGAGGGACTCACCACAGGTTGAGCATTTTCACGCAGCTACAGAAGAGTGTGAAAAGAGAAAAGACAGAGATTATTACACAGAGGTGAGACGATGAGACAAACCTAATGTCGGCGACAAAAGACCAACAAGAAGACACAAATAGAAAGAAAGAGAGACAGACTCAGCGGATAGTGTAGATTTAAAACATCTGCTAAATTCATGGTCACCTTTTATACCAGTTATATTATAACAGGTATTTTATGTATCCCTGTTTGTAAATGTCTAAAACAGATGGCCAACAGAAAAGAAAAAAAGAATGGGAGAAGAAGGGGTAGAGAAGAGAAGGGTAGTGTCGTCCTCAGCTCACCAGCCCACCGCTCTACTAGTGAATATAATACAACACAAACATGCTTCATTCTGCCACCATCAAACATTTGGTATGACGACTTTTTTTTTTTTTTTGTATAAACATTAAGCCAAGCACTTAAAATTCCATCAGACATGGTATAAAAATCACTGTAAGAACAGCATTTCATTAGGCTCAAAAGTTGTCAAAAAGTATGTAATAGGATCATGTAATCAAGTAATAGGGAGAAAAAATGTTGCTTAGAATTTTAGCACAAGACTTGACAATTAAAAATGATTATGAAAATTATGAACACCTCACAATTTAAAATTTTAGCCTTTAGTTTAGCAATCAACAGGTTTTGACTGTTTTACAGCCTCAAATACAGCTATGTTTATAACATCAGTAATAACATGCACATGAGACATTATTAGTTATTCAGCTCCAATAACATTTAATATTTTGAAGCTCTACAGGGTTTAGAGAACAGGTTTTTGAACACTATATCTGTGTTTTAATTATTTATTTATTTTTTTTAAGTATATAACAAACTGAATGCATCTCACCATAAAAGCATAAAAAAGATGCCAAACACTAATAGTGTGATGATTCTCATTTTTGGATGAACTTTGCTTTTAATGCAATGTTATGTAAAGCAGAAGCCGTTGCTACTCTAGCTCAAGTGGCAATGCTCTAACATTACAGGCTGAATCTTTAAATAAGAATACATAACTATGATAAAGCAATCGACAGGTTGCTATTCAAGAAACAAGGAAATGCAAAGAAGAAAGAGATCAGAGAGATTAGAAAAAAGACCTCTGGTGAGCATTAATACTGTGTAATAACCATGGCGACCTTGTGTGTTTGTGCAATCCTGTTAATTGATAAAGGCAGCTGCTGTCTGTGCCACTTTCAAGCCTGTGCATCAATAAATCAAAGACAGAAGGCTTTTTAAGATATCAAAGAACTACAAGAATAAGTGTTTAAAATTATATCAGACAGGATGTTTTATATAACAAACTCAAACGCACATCAGGTGCTTTAGAAGAATAGGAAACTATAGAGCGTAAGAGTTGTCTTACAAAATACTGTCTTTAAAAGTATAAACTACCAGTCAAAAGTTTGGAATTATAAAGATCTTGTATCAGAAATACAGCATAAATAAATATTAACATGAGATATTACAAGAACTGTTTTCACTTGAACAATAGGAGTAAGTGCTGCTGAAAATGTAGCTTTGTAACAGAAAATAATATAACATAAATGTAATTTTTGCAGCCTTTGTGATAGACTCCCTAAAAAAAAGCCTATTTAAATAATGAAAAAAGAGATACTGTTCCATTAAACACACAAAGCACTACAGGGGAGCAGATGGGAATGGACCAGAGAGGCCAGGGATGAAATCACGTAAAGACCCAGAGTGTTAAAGGACAGCTTGTGTCAGTTAGACACAACAGAAACCTGTGACAAGCCATGTGCACATACTTGGCCTCATCCACCACCTCCACTTCTGCCTGCGCTGTGATTGGTGCATTTGAGTGGGCCGCCAGCGGGTCGTCTGCATTCAGTTCACCATTAGTTGAGCTCACCACCTGTGGCAGAAAAGAAAGAATTAAAATAAAACCTAATTTTTGGGTAGCCTCAGTTGCAACAATGTTATTTTAATTAGAATAATTTACTGTCATACTTGACTGTCATACCTAGTTAAATACAAGCCATTACCAACTGAAAATAATAGATAAATGTTTTTCACGGAACACATCTTAAATCTATAGGTCTACTTATTGTCTTGCTTTGTGTTTTCTCATTGTATGTAAAGGGTTAGTTCACCCCTAAATTTAAATTTGGTCATTAATTACTCATAGAATTTTCAGAACACAAATTAAGTTAGTTTTTGATGAAGTCAGAGAGCCATCTGAGCCTCCATAGACAGAAACACAACTGAAATGACCCAGGTCCAGAAACGCAGTAAAAACTTAATGGTAAAACAGTCCATGTAACATCAGTCGCTCAACTTAAGATATGCAATGCTATGAGAATACTCATCATTTACTCAACCATTCTTCTCCACAGAGTTATGTCTTCCGCCATCACAATGCATGCGTGCAAACATTTTTAAGTAATCTCCAAAATGGCAGAAGACGCAAGTCAGGTTAGAAGAATGGTTAAGGAAATTGTTATTTTTGTTTTCTTTGCACAAAAAAAAAAAGTAGCACCACAAAACTGAAGTTGAGCCACTGATGTCACATGGACTGTTTTACTGCTGTATTTACTAACTACAATTCGGGACCTGGAAACATTTCAGTTGAGTTTCTGTCTATGGAGGGTCAGAATATCTTAATATCTTAATTTGTGTTCGTTCTGAAGATGAACGAAGGTCTTGTTTGTTTGGAAAAACATGTGGGTGAATAATTGATGACAGAATTCGAATTTAAAATATCTTATATGGACACACTAACACATTAATTAAAATTAAAGTGAAACGTGGAAAAAATACAGAAAAACAAAAAAATTATATATATATATATATAAATAAAAGTCTAAATATATTTAATGTCATCTAATATATCTTCACACATTATAGAATTTCCCTCAGTTAAATAAAGTCATCATCTAAATAAGCTCTAAGACTGTCAGCAGTAATTCTCATTCATTTCTGAGGCACCTACTGGGTAAAAGTGAAGCAAGGCAGCGAAAGGTGGCGAATCTGCATGTTTGTTGCCATCTCAATCAAACACATACGATGAATTGTGCTTTGTGTACGGTAGAGTGCGAGAGCTGGTGATACTAAAATCCTAATGTCAGCTGTATCAAATTACCACAAGGGTTACAAATGATCTAAAGCCTCTGCATGACATATGCTGCGCTTCATTCAATTCAGAAAGTTGGAATTTACACCCTCACACTCAGAAAAGTGCTAGAATATGAAAATGCCACATTTCCAACCACCTACTTGGAAAATTCCAATAGAATGCCACTTGACAACGCTCAATGGAATGGAATGCTATATGGTTAGATTTCAGAAATATGGACCTTTTTTTAGGTTTCCAGATATCTCAGCACTGGAAGTCGTCATATTTGGATTAACTTGAAGAGCAGTGAATGGGACAGTACCACAAATACATATTTTTTGCATTCCCATTTGCTCAAATATTAAATTTACCAGTCGTCCCATAGAAACACCCTTGCATTTGTATAAACTAGTTTTTTTTGTAATTTAATGCAAAGGTAATATAATACAGAGAACAGTGTTTTAAAAAAATATAAATATGAATAACTGTTGAACGCATCACCACAGTCTTGTAAAAAGGGTCTATTAAGGTTGGAACAGCAAACACTTTCATTCACACTTTGAATGAAACGCAGCATTTCTACATTTTGTAATAAGAACAAGAATTGCCAAACAGGGGAACCCATAGAGGAAGTGTTCTAGAGCAGGTGGGGTGCGCTGCTGCAGATGGCGGTAGACATGAGCGCACACAGGAGGAGGAGTCGAGCGAGGGGTGAAGCATTACCTGCACTGAGCCTCCATGCCTGTCCGCAGCCAGGTGTGAGGTCAGGTAGGAGGAGTTTGTCTGGCGGTTGGGCTGCACCTCCCAAGCTCCTCTGCGGTCGGAGATGGCCGTCTGCGTGGATGGAGGAGGTGCGGGAGGAGGCGCAGGAGGGGGGAGGTGTAGTGAGTGAGCGAGAGCAGGCGGAGTGAGGCCAGGTGGCATGCAGCACAATGCAGGAATGGAAATCAACAAGAAACAAAAAGAGCCAGTCAAAGCCAGGAAACGGCATTAGTGACTGTGGACCAGTCGTCCAATCAAACCAAGAAGCAAACACCACAAAAAAAAAAAAAACACAAGGAGACATTAAAACAGGAAAACTGAAGAGAAACTTTCTGAAAGCTGTTGAATGCCAAGTGCTACATGTAGCAAATCAGGCATCTAACATTAAATTCTGGCTGGAACATCTGACAGCATAATTGCAATATTTAAAGGGATAGTTCACCCAAAAATAAAAATTACACCATGATTTACTCACCCTCAAACCATACTAGGTGTAAATGCCTTTCTTCTTTCAGATGAATGTGCTTGGAGTGACATTACAAATGTCCTGGCTCTTTTAAACATTATAATCTTCTGCTAGAACAGCACTTGTACTGCAGTTAGCGGAAGCTAGCTAACATTTCACTTAAGAAGGCATTTTATTACATATGGGTGCACTTATCTGGGCTTCTAAATCTCGACCACTATTCACTGCCATTCCAAAGTTTGGAAGAGCCAGGACATTTGTTATTATAACTTCAGCTGCATTCATCTGAAAGAAGAAAGTCACATACACCTAGGATGGTTTGAGGGGGGAATAAATCATGGTGTAATTTTCGTTTCTGGATGAACTGTGCCTTTAAGAGGACTAAAGCACTGTCTACAGCTACATTTAGCATAAAATTCAACTGATGCTCATGTTCTGCCATTTATAAGTGGACTAGATTACATTAACAGAAAGCTCAACACATTCTGAGTCATACATACATCATACCAAAAAAAAAATTCAAATTCAATTTCTGAAATTGTAGTGTACAGCTTCAGGACAACCCCCTGGTGAATCACTAGTGTGAATGTAAAAGCATTTGTGGTGGACACGATAATTTGATAGTGTGAAAAATATAGCAAAAAATATCAAAATTCACTTAGCAGGTTTGAAGTAACTTAAAAGTTAGGTGGTCTTCTGCTTTGTGGTCTCTGAGTTGCTGCTATTTTGAAATGCTTCCACTGGTTTCCCACAAGTGTGTCCCAATATTCTGTCCATATAGCGTACATGTTTTTAATCAAGCATTAATGGAGCACATTATGTTGAAAATAAATTAAAAGTCATTTGGTTTAAAGTGGTGCCAAAGGGGCAAAAGGAGGTCAGTAATGATACCATTGCTTTATCTATTTTTTCTTAAGTTTAATCATTTCATGAATGGTTGTTCACTGCAAAAGTCTATATTATTTGCTTATTTTGTTAAATGTCATTAAAACATTAAAATAGTGTAAATAATCCCATTTTAATTTAATATGGCTTTACACAAATAAATGCAATATTCTTAGAATTCATGTATATTTTAAATATGATGGTATCATTATAAATATGGTGATTATCTCTGAGGTGGACACCCAACTTAAGTAAATCTATCCGTGTCATGCCATCAAATGGAAAAGCCAGCTAGCTATTTATTATGATGTCAGTTACAGGAGCAGATTTCTGAAAATTCTGTCATGATTTACTCACCCTTGAGTTGTTACAAACCTGTACGAGTTTCTTTCTTTGGTTGCAGCCACTGACTTCCACAGCATGAACAAAGAGTCAGTGGCTACCAGAAACTACCCACATTCTTTAAAACATTGTGTTCAAAAGAAGAAAGAAACTCATACAGGTTTGAAACCTCACTGGGGTGAGTAAAGTATGACAAAATTTGAATGAAGGATCCACACTTTGAAAAACAAAAATGCTTTTTCATATTATTAAATTATTGATTTAATTCTTTTTAAATTGAAAATCATTAAGAGCTTTCTCTTATAATATAGCTACTTGGTGATTTTATTTTATAAACCTATAAGGATCAACCAAATTTGCCATTAAATGAGAATAAAATGAAATGTGCCTTTCAGCCCACTCCACCTTTAGACCTGTTGTACCCCATCTCTTATCAGCAGGTCTATAGAAAAACACTGATGTTTAAATCGAAAGACTTCAGAGGTGAAAATATGTGCTCCTTTGAATAGGTGTTGATGTGCCCCAATTAATGTTGCGAGGCCCTCTAAACAGACTCACTAAACACCAGAATTTCCGCTAAATTGATGACGAGGCAGTTTACAGGGCCCTTGTGTCTTTGAGCCAAGGATTTCTAAATATATCTGCACTCCTCTTCCCTCACAAAAATTATAAGGATATAGATCTACACGTAAATTCAAATCACTGGAAACAGCTTAGATGTGATGTCCATATGTCTTAAAGAACAGATTAGCCAAAAATTAAGATCAGCACTTTGGAAAAGCACCTTTATTCATTTAACAAAAAGGGAAATATTTTTCTTCAAATATGCACTAATTTGAGTGCATCTCAAATTCAAAAACTTGTGAAAATCTTTTATGAGCCAAAATTAAACTTCAGCAGATGAGTTTGATACAGGGCAAGTTTGTGAGATGTGCAAAGCGGATTTGCTCTTGCAAACGTAAGAGAAAGCCAGAAAAAGCACAAATTGGCAAATGAAATCAATATAAAAATAGTCTCCAGTGACATATATACTTAGAAATATATATAGTTTTAGGAACTTCTATTCCCAGCATGCACTCTGAGCCATGACGCGCTAAAGCAGTGCATGCTGTAGCAGCCAGTTGCTGAGTGGGCGAGTCTAATGATTATGTTCAAAGCTTAATGTAGTGCTGCAGAAACCCTCTAAAATCAACTCCACCTCCACCAGCTCTGTTTAGAATTCTTCAGCAGATGTCATGAAAACATGTTCAGGCCATTATTTCACTCCAAAATAAAATCTAATTTCTACATTTTTTGGTATTGTGATCTAGAAAGGATCTACCTTTCCCTCCTCCAAATTCCCATTACCAGGAAAAAAAAATATATACATACACCTTGTTGAATAAAAATATACATTTTCTTTATTAAAAAACAAAAACAAAAACTGACTTCTTTCATATTTACTGATTTCTCCATCAACAAGTCTACATTAACCTTAATATAATTTCTTTCTTTTTTTTCTTGTGATCTTGAGCTGAAATATGACCCAGACTTGTTACCAATTTGGTTCAAGGGAAATATTATCTACCTTTATGAAATGGGTGTGTGGACTGTAATGTGAACATCAGGCATTTTTTCGTTTCCTTTCTCATAATAAAGACAAGGTTCACCGATCTTAAGCTTCCTTAATTAGCAGCGCAAGATTACCTGATTCCTTAAGGGCTGGTGCTGAGAGGGTCTGTCTCTGTGAGCGTGGCTCTCACGCGTGATGGCAGATGCCCCTGAGTCCACGTGGACCGACCCCACCGGTGTGGGCTGATAAAGACAAACCAAAACACAGAGAACATGAGTTCCAAGGCAAGCTAGCTCTGTGTCTGAGCAAATATAGACAGCAACACTATGCTGTCTTGCAGAGATGGATAAACTGTGCCACTTTATTCTCTAGGCAGTAAAGACGACATGTTGACTCACAATCTGTCTGCCAACCCAGTCATATGAGTAATCAAAGGTATATCCTTTTCGTTCAAACAACTCTGTAAACAAGGTCCGCAAGTATTCGTAATCTGGCTTCTCAAAGAAATCCAACCGCCGGACATAGCGTAGATAGGTGGCCATCTCCTCTGAAAACATAAATGAGGTTAAAGTTACAACGACGAAAATCATTAAATTAAAGCAAAGTGAAGTCTGGTCTTAAAGGAACACTTTTTTAAAAAAAAATAGGCTCATTCTCCAACCCTCCTAGAGTTAAAAAAAAAAATAAAAAATGTTTTACTGTTTTTAAATGCATTTAGCCGATCTCTGGGTCTGGCGATAGCACTTTTAGCATAGCTTAGCACAGATCATTGAATCTGATTAGACCAGAAGCATCTTGTTTAAAAATGATCAAAGAGTTTTTATATTTTTCCTATTTAAAACATGACCCTTCTGTAGTTACATTGTGTACCAAGTCCAACGGAAAATGAAAAGTTGCGGTTTTCTAGACTGATATGACAAGGAACTATACTCTCATTCAGGTGTAATAATTTAAAAACAATGAAATGTGTTGTGTTTTGCTCTGAAACCAACAATGCATAGCCAACATCTAACTTTTTCTTCTATCCAATTTTAGTAAGCACATCCAAACTGTACTCTCAAAGTTTAGTCCTTTGAACAGATGTACCTCTTAAAGTGGCTGCTGTGTGTATTTATTAAAATCAACTGAATCAATAGGCAGCGACCAGTAACTACAAACATTTAAGCCTATTGTTAAGCCCACAAACACCTGACATAAGTTAGTAACAAAGTTACATTATTTCTTTTAAAAACTGGAATAACAGCTATTTATCTTTCCCTGTATTTCTATCAAGTTACTGAAGTAAGTTTTATTTTGAATTTCATTCCCATTTTAAACCAATATAAAATTTCATAGCAGTATTGTTCCTCATTGACAGAATTATAAACAAGCTTAATTGTTATATGCCAGTTTAACACAGACTGCCACAAACTTTTCTGTTTTCTTCTAAATTAAAATCTCATCATGACTTGCTCATCTTCCGTGTGAACAATTCTCTGAACCTGTCCTAAGTTACACTGAGAAAACAAACACCAAGCTCTAATGCTATATCAAATGATTTTGTTTTCCACTCCAGATATAAATAAGCAATATGTTATTTTTAAAAAGTATAACTGACATAACAGTAATTTGAAACAGCAGCAGTATTGTTTAAGGTTGCGCAAGACTAGTCGACTATTACAAAGAAACATTATATTTCCTTTGGAATATTGTGCACTTCTGAATCCTGCAGAAACCAGGGCCCTCATTTATCAGCAGTGAATTAAGAACGTAAACAG
>JAUCMS010000127.1:26003068-26004316 GCA_032357445.1 Enteromius radiatus
AACAACAAAAAAAAAACTCAAAACAGGGAAAAAAATAATTAAATTGTAAATTATAATTAAATAATTAATTTAGCAATAAACTAAATTATTTGTTGCTTGTGACAAGTAATGCACACCAAAACACCACAATCCATGTATTTTAATGGAACGGTATCTGGTACACATTGATTGTGGTGACAAACAATGCATAAAACAAAAAAAAACAAAAAAAAATTCCATGGAGGTCTAGGTCTGACTAAATCAAGTGCAGTGTAGTTCTCCCAGTCAGTACCACTTTGGAGTCATCAGTGCTCCAACAAAACGCCATCTGCCAGCAGCCCATTTGAGAGCAGGGCCACCTACGCCCGCTCAAACACGGATGTCTGACTGGAGAGGAAAAACCATGTGACTCTACAGCCTCCAGTTCACATACACCAGCCTCCAGTGACGCAGCTCCCTTCTGCCACACTGCACACTTAAACAAACCCCAGTTCAGCCGGGGAATCAAAAGACAGAGACTGGGAGAGTCTGGATTTTTCATGCCTGAGCTGGTTGATCAGTAGCCAAGCCATTCCCAGCCAAACTCAGAGATTCAAGTCCTGATGCCAAGGCTGCCCGGAGGTGTATCAGAGTTCAACACGATACCACTACACATTAACCACGAACAAAAGAGAACTGTACCGGACTTTCTAGAGGAAGAGACAAGAGGGTGACCTTCATTTGGCTGGGTTCTGCCAGCGTGATGGGAAATTATGGCGTGTACAAGAAGTTGTTAAATATTAATGGTTCATAAGGAAGTATTTTCTAAAGGATGTAGGAGTAAGGGTCATCTTTATTAATGATAATGATAGTGAAATATCGATAAGTCATTTCTTAACACAAAGAACTATGGCACTTCAACTGTTTTTAAAGATTATACCCTTCTAAAGCACCTTGCAATCCAGTGTATAAGTTTAGTAAATCATTCAATACCATGGTTAGGGATGGGTAATATCTTATTGTTTGCAGTATACTGGTTAAAATTGTCCTCACAATAAGAATTATTCTTCCCGCGATTACAATAAAGTCTAATTGTTGACATTTCTGTGTGTGACAGTGGGGAGTGGTGTGAAGTTGAGCAGCTCCTTCTACAATTTTAACACAGGTTTAGCTTGGATAGGTCTCAGCCTTGAATAAATGTAGTAAAACAGCACGCGATTAATCACATCCAAAATAAAAGTTTTTCTTTACATAATATATGCGTTTATGCTGTGTTTATTTATTCTGTTT
>JAUCMS010000127.1:26054405-26067042 GCA_032357445.1 Enteromius radiatus
ACCAGCGGCATGACTCGGTCGATCCGCTCCCTCATCTGTTTGACGTGCTCAATGACTGACCTCTGAGGAGCGGGTTGCTATTGTTCCCAGGCCTCCTTCGCTACATCCAGTAGACCCCTAGGCTGGCGGCCGAACAACAGCTCAAACGGAGTAAAGCCGGTGGATGCTTGCGGCACCTCTCTTACCCCGAAGAGAACATAGGGTATCATCAGGTCCCAATCTCTGTGATCCTCAGCCACTACTCGTCGCAGCATCTGCTTCAGAGTCTGATTAAAATGCTCCACCAGGTCGTCCGTTTGGGGGTGATACATGGAGGTTCGGAGCTGCTTAACCTGGAGGAGACGGCAGAGGTCAGTCATGAGCTTAGACATGAACGGAGTACCTTGATCAGTCAGAATCTCCCTCGGGATGCCGACTCGGGTGCAGAGGCCGAAAAGCTCCTGGGCGATGGCCTTCGCTGTGGATTTTCACAGGGGGACGGCCTCTGGGAACCGGGTGGCATAGTCGACGATCACGAGGATGTGTTCATGCCCCCGGGCGGACTTCGGCAGCGGCCCCACCAGATCCATCCCGATGCGCTCGAAGGGCACCTCGATAATGGGTAGCGGAATGAGCGGAGTGGGGGGAGGACCTCTGCTTCCATCCCTGGCCAATGGAACTGGTCACGGATCCGTTGGAGGGTATTTGCGGCTCCCATGTGGCCGGCCAGGGGATGGGCATGTGCGAGCTCCAGCACCGCTTCGGGCTTGGCTTTGGGTACCACCAGCAGCCGTTTTTCGGTGACTTGGAGAGGTGTTGGCTCGCCAACTAACAGCCAGTGATGGGTGAGGCGAGTGAGTTCAGCGGCCTGGGCTCAGGTGGGCTGAAGTGGCTGGAAGACCCAGTCTTGAAAGCACTGGGCAGCCGCGGACAGGTGAGAGGCCTACATGGCCCAGGATCTCTCTTTTCACCATCTCATAATCACGGGTGAGCTCAGGCGGCATGCTGTGATATGTTCGCTGGAGTTCGCCGGTTAGTAGAGGAGCCAACGCCCGAGCCCAGTCGTCCGGATCCCAATCCTCAGCAGTGGCAGTGTTTTCAAAGAAAGCCTCCACATCGTCGGAGGCCGACATCTTTGGCAGTAGCTGGGCGGCCCGGATGCGTGGGTTGGGTACGGTAAGGGGTTGGCGTGCTGTTGGGAGGAGGGTGGCCATTTCCATCTCCAACTGTTCTTGTCGAGTGGCCATGTGCTCAGCAATCTGTTGCTGTCAAAGGCTCACCTCCATGAGCCGCTGGAGGATTTCTTCCATGGCCGGGGAGGAGACACCGCCTGACGGAGAAACAACAACAAAAATTATTTTATTTTTTTTAACACCTGTGTCCTGTGCTTTTATTTTGCCCGCATTCTCCACCAAACTGTCACAAATGGCAAAGCAGGCACAGGACAACGAGGTAAGTATAACAAAAATTCCCCAGAGGGTGAAAAAAGTCAAAACGAAGTCTTTCAATAGGGCGCCGCGGCCCCTTTAAGAGCTCCTCTCCCGAGCCGTCTGAGTCCTGCACGCTGTCTTATCCAGAGGGGCAGGGCGAGACAATGTCACAGGCTGGCTTATGAGGAGAGAGAAATAAGGATTAGAGGTGTCGTTTGGAGTCAAAGAAGCCGATGCAAAGCGTCGTGGTAGCTTGCGTCTGGCTCAAATGAAGCTCGATGTGTTGGGCGCCTCACACGGCTTATCTGGCCACAGCTGGGCTGGATGAGCCGCTGATGAGATCGCGGGCTGCTCCCTCGTTGGTAACCAGGGCAACGCTGATCAGAACTCGGGACGCTCGTCACAATATATATAATGAAAAAACTAATTGAGAGCAGATTTAACAACACTTAATTTTTTTCCAATGTAAAATAATAATCTGTAGCCTAACAAACACCAATGTTAGAGCAAATATTACACAAACACAAAACAAATGATTGTCAAACAAATAAATAAACAATTATTTTCCTGTCAAAGAATGGACAGTGGTTACTGTAGGGGCATGCAGGTAGACTGCAAGAGGACTAAAAGTTTTTAACTGCAGCTTTAACCAAAAAAGTTGCAAAATGCAGCTTTGGCTAATGTTTGTTTTATTAGAACACATTCAGATAAATGAGTTAACTGTGTTTGGGATTAAAAGTAATAAAAGTTTGGAACCTCTTGCAATGTACACTAAATAAAGTGAATGCATTTTATCATTACAAATACATTTTTATGTAAGCTCTGCTTTATATCTTAATTTTCCCTGTTTTCTATTATCTCTCTTTTTTTTGTTAAGCATAGTTTATTATTATCCATCTGTTTGTAAATGCTGTACTGTAAAGGCATTTTTAATGTTTAAAATTTATTTAGGCTACTGCTGAAAAAATACTTTAAATATTTATGACTTTTTATGTATATGACTATATAATGTAACCAAAATGTGTTTATTAAATTATTAACATTATTACAACATACTAATTTAGATGGACCTTATGTAATGTTTTTAACTTTAAAGTTAAAGTTAATGTTTTAACTTTTTTAATTTTAAAGGCGTGAATGGAAGCCGTTGTTCTGTCAAATGCAGTTTAATAAGTAAAAACTAACTGTCCCGATTCATTGTCTGCGGTCAGATGAGATGTTGATAGGTTTATTGTCAGTGACATATTTTCGTAACTGGTTATGAAATAAAGTCTCTCACCTAAAAGGTTAAAATATACTTAGGTAACGATTATTTAGCAATAAATAGGAAATGTATTTTTTTCTGAAGTACTAATAGCAGAACCGTTAACGTCAGAGCTTATCGATACTTCAGTCTTCTATAATTTAGCACCGGTACGGACTAAGTACCGAGTATCAGTACCCATCCCTACCTGGAAAAGCGGCTCCACCACTAAATGCATTATTTAGACGTGATTATTGCATAAATTACACATTTTAGTATGAAAGAGTTAATAAGTGCTTTAACAAAAACACTAGCTGCGTATCTCTGATTTTTAAGCCCTCTGGAATGTTTTGTTCCTTAAGCCCAAAGTAAACTTCAGCTATGACACAGATCTTGCATGAGGATGCATGCATAGCCTTTCAAAATGTTTTGCGTTTGGTAGCATGCACACACACATGCTGTGCACTATTTTTGCAATATCTTAACCCTCACACAAGCTCATCAGCATGGGCATCTTTTTTTTGAGGCCTGCGCAGGAATTATTTATTTAGGCACACTCCCACAATATTCTGTCCCCCTCCTGCTAGAACCGATGCCAATTTCCACATGCTTAAGTCTTCTGACCTCACCTTGATGCATTTGTCGTGGCAGAGAAAAAACACTGTTGTGCAAGATTTTAAACATTCAGTACCTTAAAAAAAATATATTATTTTTTTTAGATATTTGTATTTTGCATCCAATTTTTTTTTTTTTTACAAACATTTCACTATCTTTCACAGTGTGGCCAGTTTTTTTTTTTTTTTTGATAGCCATTTGACCCTTCACCAAGAGTTTGATTGACAGGTAATCTGACAAATCATACCACTGACTGCTATTTTGTCTGAAAAACAAACCAGACAGGAGAGTAGAATCATGGCGGTGGACTTGAACTCAAAAAATGGGTGGCTGAAACAAGTTTACTTCGTGATTTAACCAGTAAAGAGAAAGAGATGATTGGTTCACATCATGATGTCACGACACATTCAAACAAGAGTTTTGTGGCTCTGAAGTGTTTTTCAATACATCAAAATTTTAATTTTGAGTCTTTGTTTCATACTAAAAGTAACCCTCTTTGTTTTTTCTGTATCCACGTTGCCAGTTTTCTCTTTGCTCTGTGATATATTTTTTACTCTGTGAGAACATGATGTCTAATGTGAGAGGAACATGACTTGTCGGACATAGCAGTAACAAATTGAGGGCGGTCAGTTGAGCTAGTTTCGAGTACCAATTGGTTTTTTTGTTTGGTTTTTTATGCAGACCTGGCAACCCTCATCTTTCACTTTCACTCAGAAATTTAGCCATGAGCTGGATAAAATTTGACATCATTCACACCGTGTGCATACATTAACCTAAATATACTTTGGTCTCAAGACTGTAAATGTGATTTGAACATTGAAATTAGTTTCTGTTATAATCCACAGCATGCCACAGATTATAAAAATGAAATCAAATTAATTCCTTCCATTTATCTTAACTCTCACCAATCAGTCTTCCTCTTTCTATTGAAATGATTTGTTCATGGGTTTATTTTCTAATTCCTCTTCTTTTCAAACAGAGCTGGTAAAGACTACTCCTCAGACTGGTCTGATGAAGAGAGCCCCAAAAAATACATCGCGGCCAATGGGGTGGACGAGGAGGAGAAGGTAGTCGGGGTTCGTGTTAAAGCGCTGTATGATTACACAGGGCAGGAGGCTGATGAGCTGAGCTTTAAAGCAGGTATTAATCCCTACTAATGCTTATTAATGGCACACACATGAACATACACATGGCTGCAGCTTGTGGATACATCAAACCCATTTTTTTTGCCCGTCCTTTGCTTTTTCAATGCTTTGCTGTGCATGGTAGTGCAGTTATTTCAAAACAAGGCATTGCAGAAAGGATGAAACGAAATGGGGATTGTCAATCTAAGCATGTGCGCATGTGTGTAATTAAACCGTACATGTTACATGGGGTTTATTTGAGACTGCTTCCTCATATTTAGACAAAACCCATGAAACATGAAAAAAATAATATAAAATAGGCAAAGAATAGTTTAACTGATCTAAACTGAGCTGTTATGCGATACTTGAAGAAGGTAACAAAACAAGAGAAATATTGGCTTCTAATGGACATAGGAATTTAATTCACAAAAATGTTAACCTTTGAAACAAAAAACTGGAAAACACTAAACAAGGTCAGAGTAAAGTTCACATCAGGCTTTGTTTTCTTGAGTGATCAGCTGATTCCTGGATGTTTTTGAATTATCTGAATTCAAAGGCTTCCCAAAAGTCTCTAAACAGCACACCAAAATATTTAGCATTAGCGTCTGTGCTGCAGGGAGATTGTAGAGTAATGTAGTATGAGGTTAAATTAAATCTCAAGGTCAGCACTAAATGGCCAGGGCAAGAATAATGAAACAATCTCATTTGGCCTCGTTTGCTAGAGTAGAGCTTAACTGTATAGATGAGGAGGTCCCAGGATCCACCTGGAGGATTTTTGAAAAGGCACGCATGCTTTAAATATTATATCAAGCTTAAAGGATTCATTCAGGTTATTTATGAATGCAAGACACATCAAGCCAGCAGCTTTAACAAAACGTGCAGTAGAAGAAATGCAAAGACTGACGCCTAGTGGTCATTTACTGAAGTTTTTCCTTTTTCACAGAAGTATAAAGGTGTACTCATACTTGTTTGTTGCATTGCCTTGCATCAGTCATCCTGGATTTATACCGACACCTAGTGCTGTGGATATAGCATGATGCTAAAGCTAATGTTTCTAATGTTCCTACAAGTACTATAAACCATCGTTTTTAAAGTAGGTTTTAAATGTCACATTTAATTCAGTATTACTGAATTTCTCTGCAATTATTTGTGAAAATTGTTTCAAAGTAAATCCTAAAAAAATATTTCCATTGTTCTTCCAGCAAACCTTTGTAAATAAAAAGGTTTATTAAAGGAATATTAAAACTCCCTGAATACACCCAGAATATTTCAGCCAGTGTAGGTGCATGATGAATTGAGCATGACACCTGGTTTTTGCTCAATGTGTCCGTACAGGCATGAGGGTGTGGGAAACAAATAAGTGACATCATTGCAGCACTTGCGAAACTGTATGTTGACTCTGCCAGGCTTGACTTCCCACAGTCATGCACATCCCAGTCTGGAGCCCCGAGGCTGAAGTGATAATTAATATTAAAATTCTGCCCAGTATCAGTTAGCCAGTAATTCTTTTCATGACTATATAATGCCATAAATGTCTGATGGTACAATTGAATTTTAGAATTTTTTTACATTTTGTTAAAAAAAAAAAAAAACACTACAACATTATAATGTACCCCACTGTTCAAACGTTTAGGGTTAGTAAGTGTGTGTTTTTTTGTCTTCTATGCATACACTAAAATGTAATATTATAAAATCTAAATATAATCCAAAATAACAGCTTGTGTATTTTAAAATGTAATTTATTCCTGTGACGAAAAAGCTCAATTTGCAGCACCATTGCTCCAGTGTCACATGATCCTTCAATCATTCTAATATGCTGATTTGCTGCTTAAGAAATATTTCTCAACTGTTGTGCTGCCTTATATTTTACATGATTATAAAATAAAATACTTTTTACATGATTGTTTAATGACTAGCAAGCATTTATTTGAAATGGAAATGTTTAGTAAAATTATAAATGTCTTCACTGCCTAACATCTGATCAATTTAGTGCGTCCTTGCTGAATTTTTAAAAAAAAGTAGCAAAAATATTATTGTGCAATATAAAATATGCTAATTCTTTTTAAGTTTTGTTATCGATTAAATTAAACTATTAGTATTATCGTAAGTATTAAAATTAGTTTTAGTAAAGTATTAAGTGATTGCAAAATGAAATATAAATAATATATGCAACAATAGTGGAAATGTGTGAGCATATAACTTAATATTTACATATAGTACTTAAAAAATCTCCCATTATAATAAAGTATAGCACAGAGTCATGTAATATAAAAATTAAAAGTTTCAGTGCATGCACTTAATAGCTCTAGCACGCGGCACCACTATAGCATTTAGCTTCCGTCATGCATTATAGTTATCTTTTTTATCCGCTTAAAAAATCGCCATGTTTTATTTTGTCACCACACTTACTCGTATAACTAGTCATGTAACAGTCTTTAAATAGGGAAAACGTGAAAGTGCTTGGTGACTTCTAAATCCATCCCTTTTTGGATCCTAAGGGAATGGAGCTAAGGTAAACGCTAACATAGTGGCGACGCGCGCTAGTGCGATTTAAGTGCATGCACTGAGACTGAAGCGATATGTATCAACTCCTCTAAGTTAAGGGAAGAACAAAGTTTAATATTTAATATTACAAACTGTGGGGTTTTCCTCTAAAAGGTTTACTATTATGTATAGCTGGGCTGCCACAGTCATGGCCAAAACTGTTGGCACCCCTGAAATTTTTCCACAAATGTATTGCATTAACATGTTTTTCTACACACATGTATATTCCCTTTGTGTGTATTGGAACAAAACAAAAAAAGGGAGGGGGAAAAAAAGCTAATTTTACATAATGTCACTCAAAATGGACTGGACAAAATTATCGGCACCCTTATTTAATATTTGGTTGCACACCCTTTGGAAAAAATAACTGAATTTGATTTTGTGGTTATAACTTATCCTATGCATATGTCTGATTGAAAAAGCGTGGTATTATGAGATACGTGTGTGTGTGTGTGTGTGTCATATAGGTGAAGAGTTAATGAAGCTGGGTGAGGAGGACGAGCAGGGCTGGTGTAAAGGACAGCTGACCAGCGGAGAAGTAGGCCTCTACCCTGCTAACTACGTCCAAATCATCACATCCTGATCAGCCGCTCCGCTCTGAACGAGACCCACACCTTCACCGTGGCAGCCGCGAGGAACTACGGCAGCTGTGTGGAGTACACAGCCACGCATCTGCTTGATGGACTGAATGCCACGATACAGCAAGAGATCAGAGAGGAGCGCGCAGATCAGTGTTTTATTCTTTGTTTCCGCTGACACGCTAGAGGACTTTGAGATTAGTTAGTCCCCCTTTGACCTTGTGCTTATTGAAAGATCAGTGCCTTTATTGTACAATGCCACAGACGTTCACAACACGGCTATTAATGTAGCACGCGGCTGAATGGACAGCTCGTATGTCTGAATCACTTTCAGTCGCCACTGTTGGATTTGTTTTGATAGATAATCAGTTCTATTTGACATTTCAGTTATTTTCAGCATTTCAAGTATTTGATCAAATCTCCGCTGACTTTATATATTCAGGTTTTGCAAATCTTTCATGAGAAGCGTGTTAGTGTGTTGATATTTTGTGTAATATGTTAGATTGTTCTAGATAAACTGAACATTTCTTTGGCTGTAGTTCGAAAACTGAAGGATTCTTTATTGCATATTTACCTTTTATGTTTTCACGAAGATATATGGATTTCTAATATACAAACTATCACTGGGCAGATGCTCTTAGTCGCCCCTTTGGAATCTGGAGCCTTGGATTCTTGTCAAAAGGATTTGGGAGGAGATTCTGAAATCTTTTCGGTGGGATTGTTTTACTTTTTTTAATTTATCTTTTTGTTTTTATTTGGAGCGCAGGAACGTTTTTGTTGTCAAATGAGAGAAAGTATAAGAGAACAGGCAAAACCTTTGGACTTCTTGTGGTCTTGATAAGATGCATGTGTATGTGCGAGTGCTCATGGGAAATATTTCCATTTCCACATGCTCTGCCTCCAGTGTGCCCCACTGTAAACATGGTTTTACATGAAACTACTGTAACAGCCAATACTAATCGATGTAAAAATACCAAATAAAAGTGAATGAGATTCTTATTGTTGTTTAGTGGCTGTGATGCTGCTTAAACATGAAGTTCTACATGAATTTCTTGAATAATTTCATTAAAGTTGTTTTGTAGGAGTTTTGGGGTTTGTAAGGTGATGCCAGGACAATTTAACAATCTATAGCTACATACAGAAGCATATACTCTTAAAAATAAAGTTTTTCACAGCAATGCCATAGAAGAACACCGAGACATCTCTTTCTGAAGTTTAGAATCTGGGGCCGGTTGCATAAAAGGTTAAGACTAGTCTTAAAAGTTAGTCAGCTAAATTTTTCTTTAAGACTGGTCATAGCTTTTTTTTTTTTTTTAATTCAGTTACATAAACTATAGATTAAGTTAAATGCAAAAAATAAAACCGATTTCTCTTGGCTAACTACTGTCTTAACATGGAGGCTAAGTTTATGCAACTGGCCCCTGAAACACAAAGGTTCTTCAGATGTTAAAGGCTCTTCACTAGAGTGTACTGCTAGTTTGGTTCTCCTCAGGTTAAAGGTATTATATAGTATGTACTGTACTATATACTATATTACATACTTTTTTCCCTCAAAATATACTCAGGCAGTTGCTGGTATGACATGCAAGTAGTCATGCAGTATTACAAATATAAAAAAAACTATATACTAATAGCCCATTCAAGAAGTATTTGGAAACCAAAAATCATCAAAACAATAGTGAGATTTATAAAAAAAAAAAATGTAAACGTCCATAGAATTTTAAAAGAAGAGAATTGAGCTCAAACTGTGTTGTATTGCAAATTCTGTTGCTTTTTAAAATGTATTTTATTACCAAATTTAGTTATATTTATTGTATTTCTAAATATTAAGATTACCATTGCTGTCCACATGCATAAATGTGCACACTAAAATATGTGGGTCACTGACAAACAAAGCTAACAGGATATCAAGAACAGTTAAATGAACAGTGTTTAGGAATCATATGAAATTTGAGCATAACCCAAATGCAAACTCTGATTGAATTATTGTCATGCAGTCTGAAGAAGTCAGAGCCGGACTGAAGATTAGGGACATTCTGAATTGATAGATTTCACTGAAAGCCATGTGCATGATGGACACGCATTCGTTTTTTTTTTTGTATAAAAAAAAAAATCTACGAAAAAACCTGTTTAGTCTGTGAATATCAAACATACAATTTCAAGCACATTGTACAATATTTATTGTCTTCATTTGTCTCGCTGTTTGTTGTGTTCAGTCATTAAGCACATGAGAATGTTTTTCGCCAAATGCATGATTTCTTGAGTTTTAATGTTCAGATTTTTTTTTTTTTTTTTTGCAATCCAAAGCTTAAGAAAACTGTAGAAATCACTGGCATTCAATGTTCTCATACGAGCCATTTAGGCTGCTTTTGGGAAACCACCTTTACAACCAGTGTGGGGAAAAACTTGAGTCAAAATAAACAAGTCCCAAATAATGCAATCTCCAGAAATATTCCTGGTGGAGCTGAAGAGACATGCCAGGTGACTCCATGCTCAAACATGCCTCTGCGAGACACTTTGAGGGTGAGCACTGAACTCTTGAGCAATGAGCTTTTCTCTGACAGCCTGTTTGTACAATATTTAAATCTTGGGATTTAGCATTTCTATACCTTTTAATTATTGCATAAGAATTAGTTATGGCTCCAAATATGCTTTATCAAACAGCTGAAAGGTACAGCGTTCAGTCACAAATCATAGTCCCTTTATTCCTTTTTAAAGTGTCCAACATCCTTTGACAAAATCAGCAACAGAAACCAGTGTTGTTCTAGGCGTGTGTTCAGCAGAAACACAAAGGTGAATGAAAACAATGTTTAAAACAATTTCCATGCTCTGCAGTATCATTACAAATGTAAAATATATTATCTAACGCATTTCCTCAAATCAGTTAATTCAGAAAGATCTGTAAACACAATTTAATTCAGTTCATTTGCTCTTCAAAAAGAGATTCACATTATTAATCCAAGAGTTCTGTCGTTTTATAATCGAACTATAGTGATTTTCGGTGTCCGTCCAGCTCTTTCTGCACAAGATCAGCAGTGAGGTTCTGTTTACAGTCCCGCAGAGCTTTAATGAGATCCTCCACCCTGGCGTTTCCTCTGCTCTTCTTCATCCACTGTCTGATGAGCTCCCTCACCTGCTCCTCCAGGTCACGGCTGTGCTTCTCCTGTATGGCATCCAGCTGAGTGTCCTGAAGTCCAAGCTTTCTTCCAACTTGACGCCACTTTCTACCCACGTGCTCAACAATTACTTCAGTTGCAATGTTTATTTTTTCTATTAAAAAACACAGCAAGCATTTGAATTAGATTACAATCTGAATAAAACTCTTTAACAATTCTAAAATTATTTAGTGATTATTTAGTGGGTAAAATCATGTCATTTCACCAGTTTTGTGTGCATCTAAAATATTATATTTTTTTAGATGTTAAGTCTAAAATATGACGAAAAAATTGTTTATATATACATATTTTTTTACAAAATTAAAAAAAAAATGTCCCATTTAGTTTAATATGAGTATACTTGAAGCTGAAACATATTTGGTGTAGGCTAAATATTAATCATATGGCAAAAAACTAAGACAGGTTTCTCATCACAATTCTATAAAAGTATACCAGACTACTTGCACAAAATCAGTTGCCCCTCTTTATCTCCCAATATGTGTTCATAAGATGATATTTAAATGCTTATTTTTTATGGTCAAAGCACTGTCGTTTTAATTGTGGGGACAAAATATATGATGGAATAATAATAATTAACCTAAGTGATGTACCAAAAAAGCTCAAATGTATTACATGCAAGAACTACTTACATTTTAACATGGCTTTTCAAAATATTTGCTTCGATAGTAACCAGCTCCAATCATATAAATGTTCATCCTAATTCAGATTTTTGCTTCAAACAGAAAAATACATGCATCACGACCTAAAAATGTTTAATTACTAAACAAGTATCAGTCAGAAAGCACCATGTACTACAGGTTTTTCAACAAAGTTATGATTAGCTGCGACGCGTTGATGGTTCAAAGGCCTTAGAAATTCATATAGGCCTACATTACCGGCATATAATACAGCAGATTTAAAACAACAAGACAACAATTTATAAAAAAAAATAAGCCATTTGTTACCATTATGTAGGCCTAACAGAAGAAATTTGAAATATTAAATGTCTGAGTATCTAAGAAACAAATATTAGTGAAAAATGATGAAGGCTAACCTTACTAATGAATTGCACAACAGTACTTATAATAGTTAAAAACCGGCTCTCTAACGTTAGTCTGCATTTCACATATTAGTGATAAAACGGAAGAGCCAGCTCTACAGAGTAAACATCGCCTCCGTGACAAAAACGGTACAAAACCAAACAATACATTTAAAAGCATAGAAACTATGCCCCTAAATCATCGTTTTACGTAAAAAAACTGTCATTTAAGAGTGTTAAGCAAAAAAAACCCAAAATCGTCTACCTGCTTTACTGCTTTTTTCATTTTTAGCTGTCAGTGAACAGCCTCAGTGTAATAAAACACAAGTGTTCAGTAAAAGGTCATACTAACCTCGCTCTTTTGGGTCCCGTACATCGGGAGGGCTTCCTGTCGCTCCTGTCTCATAATCATCTATTATGTCCAAAAGAGCTGCCTGGCCGATACTGTTTAGATGTTTTCGTAGAAGTTCAATGTTGTCAGGCCCAATTGCAGCTCTTTCGATCAAGCACTCGAAAAGATCAATCCCTTTATTGATTTTCTCAAGCTTTTTCTTACCGACTTCTGGGCACAAAAACTTTAGATTTGTCACATTGTCTTGAGTAAGTTTATCGGAGATCGCCAGTAACATGGCTCTAAACCCGCTGTTATCCATGATGAGTTTGAAAGCTAACACAAGTAACTTCAGCACTACCGCATCTCCCGCTTTCGATTTCAGCTCCGGCTCTCTCACTTTAGCAAAACCCCTCCCTGGTGTCGAAAGACCGTAAAAAACAGCGTGTGTCCGAAAAGACCCCCAGCTCCAGGTGGGTCAGCTAGAAACCAAAAACGACACCCGCTAACAACTTCTGAAAGCTTCTTCTTCTTCTTCTTCTTCTTCTCTTTTAATGGCGGGTGGCAACCGGCATTTAAGGTGCATTTCCGCCACCTAC
>JAUCMS010000127.1:26067142-26080775 GCA_032357445.1 Enteromius radiatus
GTGTCCGAAAAGACCCCCAGCTCCAGGTGGGTCAGCTAGAAACCAAAAACGACACCCGCTAACAACTTCTGAAAGCTCTTCTGAAACACTCTTTTTGTTTAATAATGAATCATTTGGGGTATGTGTACCCGACTCGTCGGCGAATTGTTCTTTTGAATCGATTTGGTGTGATGTTCCGAGCCGGACTGAACGAGTTTAAACGGTTAAAAAAAATCTGACTTTTTATTGGACTATGCTATGGTTGTATGACCAACACACATACACATATTACCTGTTTTAGTAGATTTAAAACAGAAACGCGCATTTTTTACTGACATGTAAATGATTCATCTAATTGATTCAAAAGAATCGATTCGCAAAATGAATCTAATTTCGCAACATTGAGGGAGGGAACAGATTAGGCTACCTAACGTTACTTCCTATTAAATTGCTCCTCCTTTATTTACCCAAAGGAGAATTACATTGCTCCTCCTTTATTTACCCAAAGGAGAGCACCTTGTGGACAAAACAGCAGCAAATATGAATTCAGCGAGTTTCAGCTCCAAACAACATGTGATTTGGTCTACAAAGAGTCAATAAATGTATAGGATGTATATTTATGTAGCCTATAAGACACATTTATTTTAGAAACATGATTCAAAAGCAAAAGTACAGTCATAACCTCCCATTAGCAGTTTGAGACACTGAAACTCCACAATGACATAAAACATTTAAAGGTTTCTTTCACAGAGGTAAACAGTGTGTGGATGATAACAGTCTAAAATGAGATTACATTTTACATTTATGGTAGACCTAAGGCCTTTTAGGGGTACATGTATATGAAAAAAGATAAAAATTAGGAAATACAGTTTTGTGTAATAATTACAGTTTATACAAAAAAGGGGAAAAGAAAAAAAACAGTAAGACATCTTAAGACTGAATTTATATTTTATATTAATATTATTATTTAAATTTTAATTAAAACCACTCCTGTTTTTCAAGCTTTTAGACATAATTTCTGTGAATGGAAGACACATGCAACATACCAAGATATATTGTTTCCATCATCGTCGCCATTTCATCGAGGATGGAACATCACAAATCAAGACGAGAGAAAAAACACATTCAGATAAGCAGACACAAATCTGTCCATACGACACTTTCATGAATATTAAGGCCTCTTAAACGTCATGGGTTTATATACAGCAAATCCATTCTCAGCACAGCACAAATGCATGATATTGATAGTTGCTAGTTCACTCGACCAGAAATATTCTGAATGAAATGTCTAAGATTAAATAATTTAAAAAAGCACTTTAAATGAGTTGGTTCAGTTCAATCCTATCCTAATGAGATCTAAAACATAAACGTTACATTTTCATGTTAAAATATAAAAGCATTGTAGTTTCAAATAAAATGTTCATTAGCTATTAATGCTAAAGCAGCGATGCTTCACAAAACTACATACAATATTCATCAGTCAACAGATAAAACGATACAAACCCTACAGCCCTCTTTCCAAACAAACCTACCTGCAGAAATTGCATATAGCTGATAGAAAAAGACCCAAGAGAGTGTTTAATTCAGTAAGAGGCAAAAGAAAAAAGACATCTTTTTGTTGCTGTATTTTTTTTTTCTTGTATACCAATGAGTCATGTTACAATCTTTGTAACAGCATTGATCCTTACAGCAGTGGTCCTCCAGCACAGGCCAGTCCTCTACAGCCTTTTTGTTCTGTCTGAGCAGGTCACAGAGCTGGACTGAGTGAGGAACGGGCCCAGGAATGGAGCGGGTTACTGCTTCCCTCGCAGCGCTGGGATCAGAGCTAGCGCTGGGCTAAGCTTGTGAGCTGGGACGCGAGCGCAGCGGCTGGGGGCTTGGGTCACCCATGGTGTTCCTGTACTTTTTGCCCCGTTCCTGTTTCATGAACAACTCGACGACGAGGTTCCTCTCCTTGTGAATCTGAATGGTAATGTCCTTGGGAATGTCTGGGATTAGCCAATCCACAAAGTCGCTCATCAGCATTACCACATTCTGGACAGAGAGGCCAGAGAAAAAAAGTCACATTTGTGTTAGACAACATACAAAAACGGGGAAAATAAAATTGAAATAACAAAACTGAAGCCCAATATTTATTTATTTATTTATTTTTATAATGATTATTTATCACAGTTAGGTCCATTTATTGTAATCTGAAAAAAAAAAAATAATGGTATTAAGCGAGCGTTTTGATAATAACGCAGTTTCAAGAGGAAGGCTGGACGAATTGGCTAATCAATCTCCTCATTCCAAACTTCCAATCAAATTCCTCTAAAGCACTATAAATATCCGCTCCCTGCTTCCTTCCGCATCTCGCTTTTGCAAAAACCTCCCTTTCCCCGCCTACAAGCGCTAGGGTTCGGAACCTGCCGTTTCCCCGGCTCGCTCCCAGGACAGCACGCCAAACCTGCTTTACTTTATTATGAGGAAGCGCAAACTCTTGAACTTGTAAAGTGCATTTGTGAGTATATATGAAGGACAAGATGTTATTGATGTTAAAACAACTAAAACCTATTTTAAAAAATAAATTAATAAAGCTGAAATATTAGAAACTCAACAGAAATGTTGCTTGGGCAAATAACTGAACACTGAAAAAATTACTGAAACTGCGATTGAAAGCTAAATAGAAATATTAATAACCATCAACAAATAAAAATGACCAACATGCATGTGTGTGTGCTTTTGTTATATTTATTAAAAGGCACAATATGTAAGATTTTTGTAATAAAATATCCAAAAACATTATATTCAAAATACACAATACTCATACTCAAAAGAAATTCCAGATTTCAATAATGAACCTATTAATGACACAATATCCGCACTATCCTCAGTTTCCGGCAAGATCACAGTCTCCAGTAAGCAAATATACATTATTCATTGTGCAAGTAATAGTTAGGTGATAAAACAGATATAAATGAGCTTTTCATCCGTGAACGTGATTTGTGAAAACGACAACTCCCAATGTTCAGCGCTCAGTCATTGCGTCATTGAACTTCGCCTCTGTTATTGTTTTAAACATGCGACTTCCAGTGGCATAAACTTACATATTGTGCCTTTAATATACGAATATATTATATTATATTGTATTATGTTACATTATAATATGCTATGTTATATGTAAGGAATAACTGACGACGGGCCGTTGAATTATTCGAAAAATAATGTGCGTCGTGGCCGTCGTACGTTTTAATAATTGAAATAAAAATATTTCGAATATTTATTAATTTATATTTTTTCTAAATTAACAACAGAAACAATAATTGATTACATTTATTAAATTATTATTATAGTTGAAATTATGACCTGAACATTTCTTTGTAAAATTCATACATTTGTACATTCGTACATTTTTTCTGAATTTGGTTTTGACTGACCTGAAAGAGAATGACGAAAGCTAACCGGGCCGCCAGAATGGCCCAGAATTCTCTTGAGAAATCGTATGGTGTGTCAGACCATGGAGGGTCCCTATAATCTTTATATCTGTGGATAGTGTAAACATTATGAATATAACACACAGTCATACATCGCATTAGAAAAGTCAGCCAGAAAGCCTCTTTAGTCCAAGTACCTGCAAACGTCCACTTTATATCCCAAGTGCATTGTCTCCATGGGCTCCGTGCCAGGTTGGAAGTGACTAACATTGAAGTATGAAAGGGTGTGATTGACAAAGCCATGAAGAGTCCCGTCTGGACTGTACATGTACTGATAGACCAGGCGTGGGATGAAGTCAGAGGTGAAGGAGATCACAAACGCCTGAAGAGTGACACAGCAGGATAAGCCATCACCAAACCTTGATAATGTCTTTCTATGCGTTTGTTTGCTAACAGTGTTTGCTAACTAGCCCTGTGTCTCGATCATATTCTGGTTCCTAATGGCTTGAGTTATACAGAATTATAAACCTACATTAACAATGACAGCCACTTTACTGAGTCCTCTGAGAAGAGTGTACCAGATTCCTGGAGACAAAGAAACAGAAAGAAAGACAAGAGACATTACATGTGTGTTTTAAATGTTGCTCAATTTATATTGACTAAATACTGCTGTCTCTTACTAGTCATAAAAAATAAGTAAATAAATAAATAAATAAATAAAAATTATTTTCTATAATAGAAATCAATCTGAAATTTTCTAAAACAAAAAATCTCAAATGTAAGATATATATTTGAATATTTTTCTTTTAATATAAGTGTGCAATAAAGACATGTGTGACTATATATATATATCACCACTAGGTGGTGACAAATGCTTGTCACAAAGTTTTGCTTATTTTTATTCATCTTTTCAGTAGGACTAAATTCAGAAAACCTGCATCTGCCCTCTTGCTCAAAATTAAGACAGTTGTAAACGCGTTTCTATACATAGACAAACACCTTTAGACTACAAATAAGCATTTTTTATTTCCATTATTTCTATTAAATTAACACGTTCCTTTACCACACGTTGACCTACACTAACCTCTGAGCACGGCATGCTTTCACAACACAAGGCAAGATGGCACAATAAATAAATATATAAATCATCAATAATTTGCTAAAGGTGATGCATAACTTAAGGGGTAAATTGTTACATTGACAGCTTGCCCTGATATCAATGAGATATGAATATGCATTAATCTGACATGAAAATCAAACCTTTAAAATATACCTTAATCACATATTGTAGTTGATTTTTGCCTAAACGTCTGCAAGTGTCATTTTATCATTATACTTTAGTCATTTGCTATTATAAAAATATTATATTGTTGTTGCTGTTAGAATTTTAGTTGCTTTAAGAAATTGTTTTAAACCAACATAAATAGCCACCATAATACAAATCCAAAGATCAGCAGATGACCAGAAATAACCATTTCAAGGATCTGTCCTTTCAAAGCCAGTATTTCCTGGTAAAACAAATTACTTTAGACAAACATTATGCAAGAAATCACTTTAAACTGACATCAGGCCTTTGCACCTGAAAGGACAAATCAATAACAGAACTTAACTTTTCCATTAAAAAAAATATTAACTCGATTTCCAGGGGGCATTTCCAACCTTATTAAAAATATTAAAAAAAAAAAAAAAAAAAAAAAAAATATATATATATATATATAATATATAATATACAAATTAATGAACAAATTTTCAGGCGCTGTTTGATATCACTTTCATAACTGTGATAATATTTGGAAAAACAGGACACTTGCTTGTGTGATGTTGCTTAAACATATCATTGAATGTAAAACAGTACTATACAAAAAACCTATAAAACCTACACAGGGGCATTTTTTCTTAAATATGCTCAGTTTCAGAGTGTATATATATATATATATATATATATATATATATAATCTGGGTAACACTTCACAATAAGGTTCATTAGTTAACATAAGTTAACATGAACTAAGAATGAACAACACCTCTACAGCATTTGTTAATCTTAATTCATGCTAATTTACTGCATTATTAAAATCCCAAGTTGTGTTTAACATTAGCTAATGCAGTGTGAGCTAACAAAGAAATGTTGTATTTTATTAAGTAATGTTAACAAAGATGAATAAATACTGTAATAAATGTATTGCTCATTGTTTGTTCATGTTAGTTAATACATTAAGTAATGTTAACAAATGACACCTTATTGTAAAGTGCTACCATAATCTGTAGTGTCTTATTAAGTACATTTACATATTTGGCAGAAACGTATCCGAGCTGACTTACTTTGCATTCGCCTTGTCTGTTTTATCAGTTCATGCCTTCCCTTGTTTGAGCAACACGAATGCTATTCTTGTGTGTATAAACATTATATCACATCTCAATAAAGATCATTTAATGTGCTGAAAGTCAATTTGTAGATACCGACCAATGTCCTTTGCTCTTACAGCAATCGGCCTTTTCAGCTCCGTGACAAACTTTTTGGCATCAAGACGGATCTCAATGATGTTATTCAGCAGAGCAAAGAGCGGAGCCAGCGGAAAGGAGGCCACAAACAAGGTCACCATCCCAAACTGAATGACTAGATAAGAAAAAGAAACAAAAACACATAAAAAAAACTTCCATAGAAGGTTCAACTGAAGCATAGTTACTGAGAACATCTTATCGCATCAAACACATCAGACGTTGGTATGCTGGGAAACGTGGTCTTAGGACGCTAAAAATCAAAACACAGAGTAATTACACCCTTCTCTGTCCTTCTTGGATTGTCTTTGTAAATGTGATTTTGAGCCGACGCTCCTGGATGTTACTAGTTTAGGGTCTCAGGAGGAGATTGGGTAGTGCCAGTGGGACAGGAGGGACAGAGAGAGATAGAAGATAAAAGTATAGATGGAGGATGGTAGATGAGGGGGTGGGATGTTATTAATGAATTCAAGCCAGAACTAAAGCTCATAATCTCGCTGCTCTGCCAGCCCCCCTTTGGACCCATAATGCCTCTCTCTTAGCAGAAGTCCATCCCACGCTGTAGCAGAGATGAGGCGAGATGAGAGAAGAGGAGGGGCTGGTAACACACGGTGTAGCTACGTATAACACTGCAGATCCTTCACAGAGTAGACGTGCGATTACCTTGTTTATTGTGTGTGCTTTCTAGAAGCTTGAATTACTCTCATATAACAGTGCTTTGAGCAGATGAGGTGTATACATCTATGTACTTGTGTTTAGACATTTCAATTAGCGGTTGTGAATTTAATCATTCATAATTGCAATTGTAATTATAAAACATTTTAATAAAGCTGTGTTTTTGGCGTGAGTGCGGAAAACAGCCAGCAGGACCAGAGAATACAAACAAATGTTTTTATGTCCGTATGTGTGTGTGTGTGTGTGTGGGCGCGTAGTGTGTAGTGACTCACTCATTTCCATGTACTCTGGGTTGAGTCCGACAAAGGGCCCAAGGAAGCTGTCCTTCTCGTGACGATGAAGTGTTTTGTTCAGCTCTTCCTGATGCTTTTTGTCTATCTTGCGTTGTCGGAGCATTTTCTTCAGTTTCCTGTGGTACAGATGCATTAATAATCACTGTGGATTTTGCATATAACTAACTTGGTGAAGTCAAGCATCTCTATTACATGATGTGCTCATTTATATCCATCATTCACAGTGTTGTTATGAACCGCCCATCCGTGTTGCTTATTCAGTATTTTAGCTAATTGGATTTACCTAAATTAGAAATCTGTATTTTTTGCTCTTTTGAAAACATACATACTGCATACATACATAACTACACCTAAAACTACACAACTACACCTACAGTAAACTGTATTGACTTGATATTTATGTATTTAACCTAAAATTTCTTCTTTTCAGTCAAATAAACAATCATTTAAAGTGAGGAGCAAACATTTAAAAAAAAAAAAAATCATTTTACCATTTACATTTTACAATTTTTTTGATTTAACAGTTTTTGGCGGAAAAAACTAAGTAAATGATGACAGAATTTTCATTTTCTAGTGTTTTTCTAAATAAGAACAATATTTAAATATATTTATATGGATTGAAATAATGAAAGCTGGTAACAAACAGCAATATTATATATATATATACACACACACACACATTTTTTATATTATATTATATATTTTTGTATGTTTAGTCAGGATCTAAAATAAAACTTGTTGTGTACATACTGTAAAATATATGCGTGAACCGTGTATATTTACCTGGTCTCATGGCATAAACGTACCTTTGTGCACTTTTAAGCAAGACACAAAATATGTACCAATAAGTACATATCACTGCAGTTTCCAAAAGAAATCAACACTAGAGCCAGTAAAGACACCTTTTATCCCTTTTCACACAAATTTACAGATTTTTGATTGATAAAGCGTAATATTCACAGTTACTTAAAGAATATTATTTTATGAATTCAAAACAATGTTAATATGCTGGGATATTTAAAAACTGATGCTTTTGAATGTTAGCATCACACATATCCAGCTTCATATCTATAGGTTTGTTTGTATGTTTGTTTGGTAGCTCAGAGATGTACTTGAGAGACGAGGAGCTCTGGTTTGACAAAACAGTTTAAATCTGCAAAAGGAAGTTGGCATGGTTGCATCAACAAATGTGTTTTCATATCAGTTTTGCATTTGTTAACACTATTGGGTGGGTTTAGGGTTTGGATTTAGTGTAGGGCTATATCAATGTAATAAAAACATGCCTGTATTTTAGCGCCACTTGGAGGACATTTCTCTTTGAAACTACGGCAAAATGTTTTTACATGCCTTACAGAACGATGTTGCACAAAAATGTATATATATTTTGAGGAGACCAGGTTGAATAAGACACACACACACACATAGTATATTGCAGGAAGGTTTTTTGAAGTATTTTGGAGACATTGCCACAGTTTTTCTGGATTTAGTCTGTCTCAGTTTGTTCTGTTACTTCATGTGACTCCAGACAGACTGGATGATGATCAGATCTCTGTTTGGAGCACTGGCTGCTGTCAGACTCCTTGTGCAGACAATAAAAAAAATACAATACAAAAATTTGTATAGTTTAGTCGGTCAAATGTTGATTCAGTAATTGTTCTAACTGATTAAATGAATGATTCATTGACTTCTTTTTGAGTTAATCTGTAAAAGAGTAATTTGTTTCTTTGAGGTACTATTATAGTTTGAAATATCTTGAAATTTCTTACATTGTTTTGTAAACGTTGAAATTATGGTTTTAGTTAACCATTATAACCCTGGTTTTTGGTGACAACGCACTGTTTTTTTTGTGTCTAGTTAGTATGCTATCCTGAACACAGTCCATAGTCTCTGAATCCCTCTACCGAGCAAAGTGTCACTTCCTCTGCATGTGTGTTGGGACAACAGCGCAGGTCTGTTGGACACAGTGCCGCCTCGTTTGCGTTGTGACAGACCGCCGGCAGGGTTTTCCCTCCCGCCTCCGCTCTGTAATTATCTGATAAGGTATGTGGCGCAGTGAAAGTTACCCACAATCCCTCCCAACATTCCAGTGTCCTGCTGGCCAGCAGAAAACAGTATGTTCTCTGTGCTGAGCCTCTGAGTGCCACTGACCTCTGTGCCGCTCCCTCCATGCTTTAATGAAAGTATCAGTGCTTCAGGAACTATACCTGACCCCTGGCAGACCTCTCGCAGCTCAAACACGGACAGCCCATCTTTGTGTGTGTACCTGCTTACCTGAGGTTATCTGTCCTCCCACATTCATATTTATTTAAATTTAAGATTAAGGTTTTAGGGTCAAACTGCGTCTATATTTTCATGAAAACTTTTCTGTGAACATGCAAATAAAGAAAATTCCTGTGTGAGAGTTTGAAGTGTTATTGGCCACGAAAATTGTTTCCACGCAACTTTTATTTTAGTGTAGGTTGTCTTTAGTGGTCAACCGATATATTGTCAAAGCCGATATATCTGGTAATATTTGACAATTAGCAGCATTGGCCAATTAATTTTTATTTTTTATAAAACAAATTGTATTTTGGCAGTTTATTAGTTAGTATTTATTTATACTATTTATTATAGTATTTATTAGTGTATTTATTTAGCAGTTCTGTCTAATAATAAAAGTTAAAAAATCTAAAAACAAATGTTTTTTTTTTGTTTTGTTTTGTTTTAGAATGCTGCCTAGCGGTCAACCAATAATATATATCGGGAGATGTTTGACATTTTTAATTAGCATCATTAGATGATGTTTTTTTCTTTGGCTGCAAAGTGTCATGAGTTTATTAGTTTACGGTGTTTAACGGTTTTGTCTTTTTGAATACAATAAAATAAACTTAAAATACTGTACATCTAATAAACAATTGAAGCCACAAATCCTGCAGACTTGGGCAAATGCAGCTGGTTGGTCTTCTGAACTGTGTATTTAAAAGAGGACTTTTATTCTGACAGCTTGTTAGTTTAACTGCATCTAATGAATTCAATTCAAACACTAAAATGTCTTTTTCGTACACTATTTTCTTTCAGGAAATACACATTTATATAATTTTAAATTGTGAAAGTTTAATAAACATTTAAGTAAAAAACATGCAACTAAATATGGCTAAATTGTGCACTTTTATTTTGACAACTCATTAGTTTACTGTCTTTGACAAATATCGGTTCGGGCATCTAAAATATCGGTTTAGGCATCATCATCAAAAATCAATTTTTGCCTTATCATTTAAAAAGGTTGATTTATACATCTTTTTTAGTACTCAAACATGTAAAACAATTATTGTTATTTTGTTTTTATATTGTAATATTTGGTAACTAGTTTTTGTAACAAACCTTGACCTAACCTGCGGTACACAGCATTAGCTGATTGTCTGTTTAATAATATGAGACATAATAAGGACCCTTTATAATCCATTATGCAGAATAGTATTGTTTTTGTGTTATATTTTTATTTGGGTTTCTGGTAAGAACAAGGATCTTTAAGCAGAATTGGAACAAATCCTTTACAGCTAGTTCAGTGCTATACTGGTTACCTTCTCATTTCGACAGAAGTCACACACTTGTGAGAATCCCAAATGTGGGTGAGAAAAGCCGACTTTTCATGCTTAAAGATGGCGAAAAAGGGCTGAATAGGTTCCAGCCAAACCAGATTCTCTTAAAGTGCATTTCTTAAAGGGAAGTTCAGATCCTGAATGTGTTTCGCTGTGCCTGTTGCAAATTCGAAAGCAGATAATAAAGGACATCTGATTATGTTTCATTAAATTACCTCTAAGATCCTCTAAGGTTTAGTCGACTTTTAGATCACAGAATGGCAATACATGTGCTAGTGTTACACATGAGAGTGATGTTTGAGGTGCTGTAAGTGCAGGGAATGGCCACACAAAGGACCGTACGCTTCACATTACTTCATACCTTCACTGAAGGCCTGCGAGAAAGAGTTTGATTCTAGGATATCGTTTTTCCAATTTCCCAATGTTCACGCTTGACTTCAGCAGAAGAAAATTATAGGTCAGTTGACGTCAAATTCTTGACAGTCCATTGAAATTGGAGAAGGTGTTTACACATAGTTATATTCACAAGAGAAAAAATTAGGGTTAAATCAGTTAATATTTTATCAAATATTGCATATGTTGATCAGTAAACCAATATTTGGTTAGAAAAGCTCCAATTAAATCTGGGGTTTATTAAAAATCGTTAATGAAAAAAAAAATATATATATATATATATATATATAATTTTTTATTTTAAATTGTATTGAAAATAAGCACTGTTTATTTTATAATGCTAGTTAGCTTTGAAAAAGCCCTGCTTTGCACTTCACAAGATTGCCATTTTATTTTATTTTAAATATTTTTTTTTTTAATAAATAATTGCAATAAATGAATATGAAAACCCTTAAAGCATCCCATCCCAATTCAGGTTTACTACAAGTCTCATGAATGGCATGGTCAGATATTTCTTTCAGAGTCTGGCTTTCAGGACATTACAGACCCACTGATGCAGAAAGCGCTTCACAAAGATTCTGTCAACAGAAGATAATGGAGTACAAAAGACTTTAATACAGTCACTTAAAGCTACTTTAATGCAGCGCGGGCATCGCTTTGAGGATGAAATGACAGTCCACATGATAGATTAAGGGTTAAGGGCAACTCTGTTTTTTTCCCAGAGTTCCGCTTGCGTGCTCTCTTTGTGGGGCATAACAAGGCTTGTCTGACTTAAACACCTCTTTTGGCCCAAGCGTGGTTGCACGGGATGGACAAAATGTAGATTCTACGCCATAACTTCCGCCCGGCTCTGTCTTTTTGTCTGTTGATGAAAGTGGCTTTTATGCTGGATTTTTGTTGACACTGGAGGGATTTTCTAATACTTGGCAAAGAGCTGTGTCAATCGCACTAGGCAACCAGGAACTCCTAGGACGTCCTGCTCTTCTGCTTTTGTGGCTTCTCAAAGGCCTGTGAGGAGATAGACAGGGTGCAATGCTCTCGTTTGGACCGATATTCCCCAGTGTTGATGTTAGAGATCGCCCAGTTCTAGATCCTTCTTGTTTTCGTATCGAGGAGATTACTGTTGAGTTATGAGGTAATTATGTAGGCATGGCCATCCAGGTTGGTCTCCTGTGTTTTTTAACTCTGGGAGAGGGTTGTTTTCCTCATGGATTGTAATATATCCCTTGGTCTGACATGCTGCATTTACTCTGAATGCGCACAGGAAGAAAGCCCCGCTTTTTTCTCTCCATTCCAAAAGTTGTAACAAGCCAAGGCAGATAATTTTAGTCGACTTGCACGAACTGTTTTTAAAGGATAAGTTTGCAGACTTCCACATTCCGGAAAAGAGGAAAGTATGTACATTGGAATTTCGAATCCTAGTGGAGAAATACCAAGAATCAGTGATAGAATCTTATGCAAACATTATTAATTTGGACTTTTCCAACAAACTGCATTAAAATACGAATCAGATATAGATATACAGAATTTTTTTTTTTTGTCTTTTTTATTAATTTGTAGGTATTATGTATAATTTTATATATTTTCATTTTTTAAATCATTATAGTTATTTTTATAATGTTATTAATGTGGTGCTTTTTAAAATAGTACTGGATATGTGAAGTTTCACATGCCTTGATTTACAAGACTTACAAGACACTAATGTTGTCGTTTTAGTGTATATTTTTATAAATCCTTTTTATGAATAATTTTTATAAATTGATATTAATTTGCATGTATTTATATTAAAGTACACAACTTCATTTCTAGACAAACAACACTGAAAGTAATTTAACATTGCAGTGTTAAGTTATATTTTTAAATATTAATGTTATGCTATTGTATGTCATGTATTTTATGTATTTTATTTTATTTTCATTTTATTTTTATAATCTCTTGGATGTTCAGTCCTTTGGTCTACACAGTAGCATAAAGGGCTATATAAATAAACAAGACTTGAGACTTGTACACTATATTAAATATACATTTTTTTATGTGTGCATTTTCTTATTTATTGTATGTTTCATTTTTTTATATTTTTGTTTATTTCTAGAGTGGTAATGTCACAATTAATTTATTTTTTTTGCGGGGGGTGGAGTGTATAATGATACAAGTTTCACAAAAGATGGACAACAACAAAGTACTTGCTAAAAAGAATGTGTTGCGGTTGATTAAGTGAGGCGCATGTTGATTCTGATTCAGTTAATTCAGTGAAACTACATTGATGTTTTGGACTGATGGAAACATATGGAAAGACTTGTTTGCAGTTATTTTGAAAGGTTTTTCGTAGTTGAATGGACTTGTTCTGGGAAGACTGAACTGGGATTACTCAAACTGAATCAAGTTTCATGCAGGGCAGAAGGAAAGCACAAGTGTGCCACACCTCTGTAATTAAAACACATGTGTCGTGTTGTCATCCTGATGTCTCTTTATAGTCCCAACATGTTGCTCTGTATGTAACGTGATCCGAAGCATCTGGATTCTCTGATCACTCTAAGCTTGTGAGGATATCTCACATTCAGATGCACAAAGCAATGCATTGTTCGTTGGTCAGTTGTCAATCTCTAAGTCTGTGTAATAATGTACCTTCAGGAACTCCGAGAAGGCTGATAAATGCATGGCATCCCTAGTAAAACAAACAAAAAAAAAAATATATATATATTTTTTATACTAAGTATGGTTTATAGCAGGGGTTCCCAAACTTTTTCATTCCGGGACCCACCTAGGCAAGTAAGTCAATCTCAAGACCCACCATAATATTTTA
>JAUCMS010000127.1:26080875-26092482 GCA_032357445.1 Enteromius radiatus
ATAATCTCACTGCATTATTACAATTAATGACAAAAATAATGTTTGGAAATGTAAACTGATATTTCGCTACCGCAAAAGACACAAATAACCGACTTAAAATGTTCTTTTTGGTTTAGTTTTTTTTTTTTTTTGTTAGTGGTCTAAGACTTTTGCACAGTACTGTATATATAAATCTAATATACTAAATATATATGTTTTCAATCTATACATGCATGTTTGTGCATTTATACATGCATAATAAATAAAGGTTAGGATCATGATTTTTTGGCAGTACAGCACACTGTGAGTTGCTTTTGGGATATGAAGGAGTGTTGGACCCAGAAACTATGACATCTGACTTCAGATTTACCCTGATTCTACACATTTCCCCTGAAAAGGCGGAAAGAGTTTTCAGATGCATTTCTATTACTATGCACTACCTTCAGAGGCATTTGCCTGAGATGTGTTTACACTCCAGTAAATTTGCATTTGTCAGAGATAAACATAATGTGCATTTGCAAGCCAGAAACAAGAAAGGTCAGCAAGTCAGTTCACGGCAGGCATTTACCATACTCTCGTCAAAGTACAATTATTCCCTAAAGCATTCACGTCTGGAAATGCACACCACACCTTTAATGCACAGTGGGAATTTATCCGTTTCCTTCATCAACAAATGTGTTTGCTACTCACGGAAGGCCTATCTCAAACAGGTTATTCTGGATGAGCTGTTTTCCAAGCATGGTGATGCAGAGCTGAATGCACAATTCCATCAGACAGCCTGCATGGGCACACTGAAGAGTAAAACAGAGAGATTTCAGTCAGTTACTATGGAGTTGACTGGCTACACACCTCCGAAAGTGTTAGTCATCAGGAGTGAGGTAACTAGGACAATCTGTTAAGTTATTTTTCATATGATGACGTGGGTAAAAGATTCCAAGAATAGATTATGGTTAAGAATGGATTCTGCTTATACATGCACATGTACACCAGTTGGTCAATGAGATTCATTATTTATTTTTGTGAAATCAATTATATAATTTATGCCTCCCCAAAGCAACCAATGACACACACAAAAGGATGAAGCTGAATACTAGATACCTCTTCCATCCGGTAAGACCCCATAACGTAGAGATATTTGCCGGGGCGCCCAATGATTCTGGAGGCATTGGATAGAAGAATGTTAAGAGCTGTGTTCACCAGCTCTGTTCACAAAACAGACATTACAGTAAAAGTACCCTAAAGGGGGGTGGGGGGTAGCTCCGTTCCACAACCTAGTGAGCGATTATATTGGTCAGAAGCTTACTGTATGTCACATATATGTTGTGCTTTTCCTTGGTCAATCAGGTAGACCAGCATTTTTGGCTAATGAACCGATGTGGATCTGCCAGCACTATTTTGTATGACCCAGCATGAAGGGGCACAGAAATTCATGCTGGTGTTTATAAAAGCTTCTGCCAACATTTCTGCCATGGGTTTAAAAAAAATAAAAACAAAATAAAATAATTTAGATTTTTCTATTATAATGCTGTTTGCAAATTCAGAATTGTGAGTTAAAAAAAAAATCACTAATTTGAGAAAAAGATGTGGGGACTATCAAAAGCAGTGAAGATGGCATCACTTCCTGGATACCAGTGAAGAATAGGAATTTCAGCTTGAAACCAAGAATGCAGTGAGTCACCATGAATGCACCGTAAAAGAACATCAATGTGATTTGTCAGTGGATGTCTGCAGTAGTAAGTGTATACTTAATACATTGTTTGTATTGTTACTGTTTGCAGTACTTGTGGCTGGAAATTACAGTATTCGTTTGTGTTGATCTGTATTAATTGCACTGGTGCTCTAGGGCGGCAGCAATCCTACAGTATTTTTGCCAGCCTTTTTGTATTGTTAATCTTAAAGGCGTTAACAATTTTCATTTAATTGCTGGTAACTCACGCACACAAACAATCCTTAACACGTGAAGTCCTCCCTGTTTAAAGACCTAACTTATGCAATGATCTGCAAGTGCACCTATGTACGTCCACTGAAAATGGGCTCCAGAGAGGCACATTTTTATCTTTTCTCCTTTATGTGTCAATTGTTGTTCACCATGCATACAACCCTCCTTCAGATGCAAAAGACAATGCAAAATGACAAATCTGTCAGCTCTTTGCAACTTACTCATCAAATCAAACTGCAATTCAGGAGAAGAAACCAGACAGCTCTCAATAATTCCTTTGAATTGCATGCAATTACTAAGACAACATTTTTATTTTTTGCCACATTTTTTTAACATTCACCCAGATAAGCTTCATGCTGTGTCTTTCTAAGCTCTCTTAGCCTTGTTTGACCTCAACAATTTACCAACTTACTAATCAGGAAGCCTCATTTACACAAGTAACTTTACCACAGACAATATCCTTGTTCCTCCATTGCACATTTGTGATTTCCATCTTGCTTGCTTCATACTCTTCGCAGGTTTTCTATCAACATAACCTCTACTCCCTCATACTTGTTTCAATGCTCGCCCACCTCTGTTCACCCAGCTAAAAGCTCCTCCTCTCTTATGTAAATAACGCATTTAAATACACTTGAACATCTTGTCTAGACAGCATCTGTCCTCTCTCCTCCAGGCCTGTTTGCGCAAAACGCCCACTAACCCCTGAACATCTGATGTTCTTCGTGAAACCAACTTTAGAGAGAATATGTCAGGAATAGAAGGTTCCTGGTTAAAGGAGTAGCACAAGTCTTTTCCAAAGCAAAAATTAATCAGAGAACTTGTCGCCAATGCCCTGTGGCTGGCAAAAGATTAGTTGTCTTTATTCAGCTGGATATGTCTGCAAGTGTAAATCATCAAATACTAATATTTATAAGGTATCTCAGAAAAGAGCAGGAATTACATAAAATAAAATATCCATAGGGGTACCCCAGGGCTCAGTATTTGACCCATTACTCTTTTAAGTATACACAACAATCACTGGGGCATATCATATAGATACATGGATTTGTAAATAAAGCACACTGGCCAATTCCTTTTCAAAGCTGTTGTCATTTCCATACAGGACTACTGCAATGGTCCAACCTTTCTATATGCACAATTAAACCTGTGCAAATGATCCAAAGCAGGGTGACATTAAGTCTACCCAAGTAAACCTTAGCACACCACACCTACTCCAGGTCTCTATTATTTTTTGTTTTCTGTAGAGAGAATACTTTTTTACTTTTCGTTCCACGTCAGTCACTTAGACAGCAGGGCAGCTCACTAGGTTTGGAAACAGAACAAATGGAAATCCTATTGTAGAAGTATCTGGTACCGTTCGGTTTCAATACTTGGTAGCAATACTCTTACCTGCCTCTGAAGAATGCCAGGTACACAATAGGGGTAAATGCATTTGCGAACTTCAATATGAATGTCTTGAAGATCAGCCTCTCCTCAAAGCTCTTGTCAGTTTTTGGCACCTCTGATAGGTTGAAAACGACAGCAAGTTCTTTAAACATGTTTTGCAACAAAGCTGGCAAACTAAACGTCTTGCAATCAATAACCAGACGTACCCATAATAGTAAGCCAACGTGCAATTGCTCCATAGACCTCATCCATTAAGATGATGATAATGAGGTTGATGATAGCAGCAGTGGTTTTAACGGTGGCCCGTATATTTGTGCGGAATGTGGGAGTGGAACTCATGTGTAGGGCGGTCATAATGGAGACCCTGTATAGCACCACACCAAACACTATGGCCAAGGTCACAAAGATCTGCATAGATCAAACAAATAAACACAATATGAAAAATGACTTGTAATCAAATAATTTAGTGACCGAAACTAGATACAGCATCATGCAACATTATTAGTTACCAAAGCAATTATAGAAAGCCACGTTTAAGTCACTATGCCTACTTTATTATGCAACTGAAAAAATATGATAATAGAGGGATAATAATAATCATGCAAGTTAAAATAAAATAAATTGTCTGGTTGTTGAAAATAAGGTACATTTAATTACAAAAAATGAAGTTTAATTTATTTCATTAATATACAGTTTATATATATATATATATATATATATATATATATATATACGCACATTATGTACATTACATACATCCCAGACTTGAAAAACCTTTTTCAATAAATCAGTTCTTACCAAAAAAATCATCATGACGATAATAGTCATGTATGCTGGCATTCTGTCTCTACATGTCAGCTTCACATTTCCTGCCTAGAAAAAAAAAATATCATTTGTCAAATGTGGATCAGAACATAGACACACCGTAACACTTGCAAACGGAACTTGGTCAAAAATCATATGTGTAGACTCAGGCCTCCAGCATGCTTCGGCCTCCAAAGGGACAGAGAGGGTCAAGCCAAGCAGAGCAAAATCAAGCCCCTAGACAAGCCTCGCAGCTGTGCTGTCACATAACATTCAGTATGCTGCAACTGGGTCAACATCTACTGAGCATAATACATAATACCCAATAATCCAGACATCCTTATGACAGTCAACAGACAAAAATACTGTTAGAATCAGCATTGCCTGTGTTGTGCCAGACGCTACAAATTAAGAAAAAATTATTTATCAGCATACGGTCTGGTCCACATTGTACATTATTCTAGCCAAGAACAACCCACTTGGAGAAGAAGGGGCCTATTAATCAACATGTAAAAGGACAAACAACAGTTCGCTATTTCATGTGGCAGTACTGGCAGTTAAGTTTGGAATAATTGTTTTTTGTATATGAATGATGCATTTATTTGAGGGAAAAGACTGTACAAATAATATTATTGTGAAATAATATTCAGTCCTCAGTGTCACATGGTCCTTCAGAATTCATTGTAATATGTTGATAGAAATTTCTATACAAATATTAAAGACAAAAAACCTTTTCAACACTGATATTAGCAATAAATTAATTTAATTGCATTTAAAAGATTTTACAATGTATTAAAATATTATACAATACTATATAATTTAACTAAAAAAAAGTCAAACCACACTGAAATATATTAATTTAAATCCTAATTGTCATAAAAAATGTAATGGTAATGTCTTTACATTTATTTTTAATACATAATTGCACTGTAACATGTATTATTATTATTATTATTATTATTTGGAGAGGTTACAGTAACCACCCTGACGTTTCGAAATTGTGTTTATTCAATTCTGTTTGCAATATGCAGCAGATGGTCAGCGAATGGTGAGTTTGTGAGTCTGAAGCTTGGATTCATAAAGTCCTACCTTTGGGGACTGCTCTTTCTTCAAGGACTTCTTCATGACATGGAACTCATATTCTGCTCTCGGTTGACTCTGGGAAAAACAGAGAAAGAAATTCCCAACATATACAGGACTTAAACCAGCTCAAAAGTGAAAAACAGCAGAAAGAGATAACAAAAGCAGCCATGTGCATGATCAGTGAACAGAACAGAAATTCTGGTAATAGCAACACAGTGACATTCAGTGAAAGTATAATCCTTAAAACCAAAAGCTCTCAGCACCACAAATACATATTCCTTTCCACATTCAGCAGCTTTAGGTTTTATTAGTTCCTCCTGCTTATTTTATCCACATAAACAGTGGCAAGCCTGGAAAGACTGTGACTGCCGAAAGGAAAGTGAGCAGCTTTTGACCAATAAGGCCGGAGGAAGAGAGAACAGGAATCTCCAGACCTCCACAGCAACAGACCGATAGATAGATAAGTGCTGGTGGAATACTTTACACAAGCAAGAATGTGACGACGATGCTTGAAGACGACTTTTAAGATAATATGAAGAATATGTTAGTACTAAAATGCAACTGTAAGGTTAGGAAGGAAATAAATTTAGTTAATACAGTGAATGAACCGATTCCAAACCTTTTGTTTCCCCTATACAAAACAGGACAAAAAAACAAACAGTGAAAAAACAGTTTGATTTCATGGCACTGAATCAATAAAAATAAATTCTTAACACCCAAGCCTCTGGATTATACAAGTCTACACAAGAAAATAATGAAGCACGCCTACACAACATACACAAACCCACATAATTATCTTATCAAGATGTACTGTACATCAAATGTCTTATATTGACACTTTCTTGGTCAACAAGGGTGTGTGTGACTCACCTCGGCGTCTTCAAAGCTGGTCAGATCCCAGATGTAATTCAGCCTCATTTGCCTTCTCTTCCAGTGCTCCATAAACATGGTGGCTGTGTGACACAGAGAAGTAACTTTCACTAACAAACCCACATTTATACTTAATGATTGATCAGGGTGATTTCTCAGGTAATATAGTTACAAATATATATCATTTCTAAACTGAAATAATCTAAGCAAGTGTTCTGAATACATTTTACATTAGGTCAGTGTGAACGGAAAACGAATTGTGAACCGGTCATAACCAAAGTGAACCAAATTGAGATCCGAATACAGCTTCAAGATCAGCAGCAAAAAGTATTTTTCAATATTTTTTAATTCCTTTCCATTCCATTTTCTAAAAAAAAAAACATGAAAGGTTCTTTCAGGGTGTAAACATTTTTGGGAACTTGTATTTTAAAGGTGTTTTCACACAGTTTGTTTTGTGTTTGAGACTGGTCCATAATTTTGGCTTATGTGTGAGTGCTCACAACAACCTCAGGTCCCTTTAAAAGAAAACTGAAACTATCTAATGAATTGTTCTCAATGCAATTAACTTTAGGCCAGTGTGAATGGAAGGTAGATTGAGAACCGGACACAATCAAAGTGAACCAGAAAGAGATCCGAGTCTGAATGTTGTGTGAATGCTTTAAAGAGAACTAGACCAATCCTATCTGAGGAAGTGCTCTGAATACAGTTCACTTTAGGTCAGTGTAAATGGAAAGTGAACTGAGAACCAAATCGCAACCATAGTGTTTCACGGGTTTGCGCTTCCTCATAAGTATATAAGCAGGTTTGGCGTGCTGTCCTGGGAGCGAGCCGGGAGAACGAGGGTAAGGGTTCGGAGACCCGCTCGATCTTCGACTGCCCCCCCAAGGAAGGCGAAGAGGAGGCAGGCGGGGAGGAGGAGGGATTTGCAAAACCGAGATGCGGAAGGAAAGGAAAAGCGGCCATTTATAGTTCTTTGGGAGAATTTGATTTGAAGCTCATAACCGGGAGATTGATTAGCTGATGCGGGCCAGCTGTGGCTAATTCGTCCAGCGTTCCTCCCGAAACTACGTTATTGTCAAACGTTCGCAACGAAAAGAGATCTGAGCTCACTTTAAATCTCAGCAGCGTGAATGCATATAAAACTGTATTCTCTTTCCACTCTGTTCACTTTTTGGTTCACTTAAAAAGATCTCACTTTCTTTTAAAGACACTTTTGAAGATAGCAAGTGGCCTTGTCATAGGGTGTCATTTATCATTTCAAAGCCTGTAACTGTAGGGAATTAAAACAGGAAAAGCAAATTTAGGGCTTTAGCCAAAATAATCTGTTGTTTAAGAAGCTCAGCATTTGAGCGGGAATGAGTATGGGGGGAATTAAAGAGAAGTGTAAAACCAGGGCACAAATCTCTTCAACATTTGTCAGAGCAAGTCTGCCCTCAATATGTAGAGACACAACAGTTGGTGTACAGCAGCAACAAAGCGTGCGGGTGGACATGAAACAGAGCTGCTGACCCCAAAGTGCCATAAAAATGGCGAAGAAGACGGTGGCCGCATTGTCGAACAGGTGGCTGGCCCTTGCCGTGCCGCAAGCCGTGACCAGTTTCCAGTAGCTGCAGGCTCGGTCACACATTGGGCACATGGTGATATTGTTTCTCTCGTCGCAGACCTCCATACTGAGTACACAAAGAAGAAAACCTGATTTCAGTAATGTCTCCATGTTTCCCTAGACACTACAATGGTACTCTGTAAAGCTAGGGTGTATTTTCCCCCTCACATATTTTAGCTTTTATCTTGTTAGCATTTATTATTTTTTTAAGAAAACATTTATTCTGTATTCAGCTTCTGTATTCTTGTTCCAAAACACAGTGAATTGATTTGACGTCTAAATAGATGTGATGGCTAATATCAAGTGTTCTACAAAAGCAGCAAATGTATGGAATAGTGATCTTCACATGAAATTCATAAACTGCACTCATGCTTTAGCATGTTGCTATTATGCTAAATGTAATAATAAAACTTTATTTGCAAAAAGAACATTTTCAAAAATCATGTTTTTTATGCTAAAATGTTGCGTGTGTTTTATTGTGTTAGCTGTATAATTATTAAATCAAATGTAAGATTAAAATAAATAAATGTATATGCACTGCCCTCCAAAAGTTTGGACACTCCTGGTAAAGTCTGATTTTGGATGATATCAGCACTTTTTGGTGCAAAGTAACTTGCCATTTTCATTGAAGACCAGCAACAATAATTTTCATTTTGATTACATAATAATGCCAATATATACATGTCAAAGTTGAGCTACTATGGGAGTAATTGGACCGTGATGTCCGTAAGAAGTGTCCAACCAGTGTGAATCATCTTTGGGCAATCCTTCAGGAAGCTTGGAGTAATATGTCAAGTCAATGTTTGAATAAACTGACAGCTCAGATGCCCAGATTATGCAGATCTTTAATAGCTGCTAATGGTGGATATTTTGATGAATCAAACATTTAAGTATTTTCTATGTACTACTCTTTCAGTATACTTTGTACCAGTGGTGTCCCTATAATGCTTCAATTTTTTTTCCTAGGTAGGCAGCGCACTAGGTTTGGAACAGCTTGTTTTCAGCAGTGGCATCTGTGGAATTAATGAATGTCATTGCGAGACGGCCAGCGAACACTGAGTCACTCTCATTATACACTACATTACAGCCCATTACAGTCGCACCATTTCAAACCCACTCTGAACTCCCTAATTACCACACGCTTCAACATCCGTCCCTTATTCTTGCAAAGTGCTAGAGTGATTACTTTTGTAGATGGCTAGGAATATTCTTTGCTAAAAATCTTCTCACAAAGTTCAAAGCCATTGTAAAATGTATGTACTGCTGTCGGGAGATGCTGTTAAAAACTTGTTTCTTAGGGTGTGAGTCAGTGAGAATGCATTTGATCTTGATGGCACAGATGAGAATGTGTCAATCAAAACTATGTGACAAACATAATTAAATTCAGTAATAAGCTGATCATTTATGTATGTAACTGTCAGCGGTTTAGGGAGGGGTCACATGCTAGTTAGCACACTTTGTACAAAAACAATGCAAATAAACCAATCAAATAAATAATATAAGGTGACCTGGGGATGTTGTCGTCCACAGTGGCACAGCCGTACAGGAACACAATAACTCCCACAATTGCTGCTGGGATTAGCATCTGAGTATACACACCCAGCCAGGCAAAGTACAGGCCCACTTTCTCACCAAAATACTTCCTGAGAGAGATAAAACAGAATTATTATGTAGTAAACATCAAAAAGCGTCTCGTTAACACTTATTCAACATCAACTACAACTTGCCCCTCAATAAAATCCTAATTTGATGCTTATTAATACTTAAGGTAGTTTAGGTATTAGGTAGGATTAGGGATGTAGAATACGCTCATGTATATCAGAATAATGCATCAAGCAAGTTACTCAAAGTAATCCACTACAAATTACTAATTACTACTTTAATATTGTAATTTGATTACATTACTTTTTAAATGCAGTAATCAGATTACTAATAGATACATTATATATATATATATATATATATATATATACAGAACTGTGCAAAAGTCTTAAGCCTGACAACAGTCTGACAACAACCAGTGCTCCACACAGAGATCTGATCATCGTCCAGTCTGTCTGGAATCACATGAAGTAACAGAACAGGGCATTTATTTTCAGGATAATACCTGACTAGTCCGATGGGTTGGTATTTGTAGAATATGCTGTAACTCGCCCACTGTTCGTACAAGATCTGCAAAGACAAAAGTAAAATTGCATACATCCTGAAACAACGATTCAACATCCAATCGTATAGCACGGCTAAAATACACAGTGAGTGCACTTAGAGGTTTAATGGAAATGGCAAAATAACTGATTATTCCATTGAACACTGATGATGAGGACAAATTAATCATCTCAGCCATCATGTTAGTAATTTCAAATGGTTCGGTGCTCCTGGGGATGTAATGTACTACAGTCATATGAGTAAGTGAAGGCAGATTTACAACATAGCTGCACAGAGATCTCCAGTCTCCTGAACACACTTAAGTCAAACAAAAGAAATGTTTTGTCTGAGAAAGCAAGGGAGGGAAGTCCAAAACATTATGAAATATGACATCAAATAATGCACAACCCTCTTATAAAAACATTCAAAAGTGAAACCAGCAGATAAATCTGATTATGCAGAGGATTTGTCTAATGGTCCAATAAATTATGGCTGAACAAGAATAACAAATAAAATATTTTGTTACATATTTACATATTACATAAAGTATAATATTAATATAGGTTTTATTTTAATACTATTGTAATATGTATTCCTGAATGGATGGTATTTTTACTATTTTTACAGCAGCTGATCAATGTTTATGTTTCTTAATAAAAGCCAGAAATAAATAAATTAAAGCAATGATTGTGTCCCTTCAGAACACTTGGATTAAATTGCTTTATGTATATGAATTACTCAAAATACACAAAGTTAATCCATTCTGGTAATCGTCATTTTCCATGTGCAAATTTGTTACAGAAGTCAATTTTAAAGACAGTGTGACACTGATGTATGCAATTTAATAAGTAAGACTTATTAAGTTTTACTTATTAAGTAAGTTTTTTCCACACTTGACCTCAATATTTGGTCCAAGGTCCCTTGAGGTTTGTTGTGAAAAAAAATTAAACGTATACTTTTTTTTTTTTTTTAGTTCTTGAAAAATACCGTCATACATTATTTTGAGAAGGGCTTCACTACCCACTACAACTCAACAGTAAGCCAGCAGGAGCGCTGCTCACAGATGGCTGAAGTGGGAAATGATCCTGTTGCCTTGGTGACCTGACAATTATTCTGAGCTTTGCTGCAGGCAAGTCCAGAGTCTCACCAGGTCTCCTCTACACAAGCTCGAATTTTGCAACCCATTAATAGGGTTTAATTATATATTAAGTGGTCAACATGAGATGCAATTGGCAGATTCTTAGAGTGTGCCATTAAAGTGTCCAAACAGGTAAAACAGGCTTCAAGAATTTTTCAGATGAATTTAAATGTATTGATAAAAAATGGTAAACAGTCTAACAGAGCAGATGTAGAGAGGACTTAACGGTAACAACTCTTCTCTACAGATGGAAGTGAAGAACACAGACTAGAATGAAAGAATATATCACTTTATATAGTCTATTGATTGTTCTCATCTAAATTCTGGGAACCTTGCTGCAGGCACCCTTCAGTTTATGCCTTCATTATCTCTCCCTAGGTACAAAGGTAGCAGTTTTTGTGTATTGTCAAAAAATAGCAGTCACCATAATGTTTATCTGAAGAAAAATATATTTTATTAACCTGTTAATCATCTTCATATAAATCTTAATTTGTGTTTTTGGAAAGTGCCCTGCTTCCTCTACATACACACAGCATTTTATTTCTGGTAATACGTGACCCTGGACCACAAAGCTAGTCATAAGTAGAGATCGACCGATATATCGATTTCCCGATATTTTAGCATTTTACCATAATCGGTTATCGGTTTTGTAATATCGGG
>JAUCMS010000127.1:26100518-26123957 GCA_032357445.1 Enteromius radiatus
ATTAAATGAATAAACATACATGCACAAGCTTTTCTGTCTCATTACTGCAATCACACGTCCTTGCGCACGCACACTACGGTTACACACTCACACAAAAACGTGTTGTCAGCGCTGCCCTGACGATTTTATCTGTTAGCCTAGTGTAGCAACTTAAAGGGCTACACATGACATTTCTCACTAGCGAGGTAATAATAGCACTGCATCTTAAAGCAGGCTTACAGTTTAGAGACGGAGCTACAGAACACAGTTGAGGGACACACTCTCTCTCTCTCTGTTTCTCTTTCTCTGTGTCTCTGTCTCTCTTGCTCTCTTTCTAATAACTTCATTATTAACTAAATCACCACCTCGGGTGTGCATTATTTTTCTAATAATCAACGGCCCGTCGTCAATTATTCCTTACTTATATAATAGAAGCTTAAAGCAGGCATAACATAGCTTCTGCCAATCTCACGTTAATCCTGAGTATAGAGTAGTATTTGATCAGTCATATCTCCGAAGAGTCTTTAGTTTTATCAGATAACAGACAGATACAACTGGACCGCTTCGCTCTTAAAACATCCGAGGTCCTGGAGGAGCCATGGGCAGAGCTAAAGAGTCACGAGCACACACAGCTCAGTCGTCTGCAAGCTGTGATACTGACATAAACAAAACAGGGATGAAAACTTTATTGGATAACAAACTAACAAATGAATCATGTTAATGGGCTTTCTTTTACTTTTGCTCTGTGCCCAAGAATTCCACTCTTTATGATCTCAAACAAAAAAAACTTTTGCACAGAGATATGTCCAACTCCTCTTTCAGGTCACGTTCAGCATGAGAATCCAACTCTTTAGCAGTATGCATCCAACTCTATAAGTCAGAATGCATGAAATAGCATTAGACCTTCCCTTTAAAAAGGTCAAACATTACTTAGTCTTTGGACCAGGACTAGGTGTCACACTTTTCACATAAATGTTTCTCCTGGTAGATTTCTGAACAAGAAACTCCTAGGAAACCTTTCCAGTTGCAGTTCTGATTCAAAGAATTATAAATAATGAGATATAGTGTAGGAAGCTTTCAAAAGCTTATTACGATGCATTATGAAAGCTGCAGTCTGTAAGTTGTGCCTTTTGTTTTTATTGTGCAAAAAAAATATTCTCCTAAATCGCAAAGCTTAAGCTGAGCTACTGATATCTGTTTTACCAAAGTTTTTACTACGTTTCTGGACTGGGATCATTTCAGTTGTATTTCTATGTCTATGGAGGGACAGATGGCTCTCTGACCTCATCAAAAATATCTTAATTTGTGTTATGAAGACGAACAAAGGTCTTGACATGAGGGTAAGTAATTAATGAGAGAATTTTCATTTTTTGGGTGAACTAACTCTTTAAGTAGTAATGTAGTAAAACACAGATATTAAAAGGTGAAATTAAAAGGTGAAATAAGAATACAATTCCTTATTGTTGATGTATATTTTGTACAGGCCAGCAGATGAAGCCTGAATATAAAGAATATACTGAATATACTGTGCAAGTTTTAAGGTTAAGTACTTTAGCCCACTGAAAACAATTATAAGAAAAACATTGAATCATCAAGCGGATTGCGTTCATATTCCAGCCTCATCTGCTTTCCTATGTAAATCACGTATCATTAATACAGGCACTTTAAGTGTTTCTACAACATTCTGTCGCGCTGTTTAATGATTGAAATATTGCAATGGGTGCTTAATATGCATCACAAATTACCAAAACCTTTGTTCACATACCCTTGTTGTATTGTTTTGGAGGTGATCTAAATATTTGCGGCCATGAAACAGATAATAAAGTGACAGTGCATTTCTATGGATGTTTTGCCCTCCTGGTCTTCGAGCCGGTCAGATGACTGAAAACTACGAATAAGCTAACCTGTACACTTGCTTGTTATGTAGTTTCTCAAATATTGATTTTGGATCATTTTTAACCAAAAAAAAAGCTAAGAATTGCAGCTGTAAGTTTACAAATGCTGTTTTTTCCTCTATATTTTTCGTTCTAATGCTGAATATGTGGTTTCAACTTAAGAGTGAGTAACACACTGCTCTAAAAATACCAAATCTATGAACACGCACCCAACACACAGCTGAATAAATTTGTATAAAGTCATTTAGGATTAAAGTGACCAGCTTGTCCTGCAGATTTGCAAAGATGTTGAAATGCGCCCTCAGAATGCAAAGTAGTTTTGCACACCCAGAGGATATGTAAAATCAGCAGTGCTTAAAGTTTATTTCACCATCTGGAGTATGTAAAGAAGACAATGTGTTCTAGCCAAGATGTGTTTGGCAAGCTTTCGCTTTTCATGAAAACATATATTTGATTGTTTTATGAATGACCAACCTTGATAAGGGCTAAGAAGATTCTTTGTCTTGTATAAACAGTAGAATTACAATGCAAATGTGACTATTTATGCAATTTAACCTCCTTAGGTTTAATATCGCCTGTTCCTGACAAAGTTGAAGCATTCAAATGTTAAAATATTTGTCCATAGTTTGCCTTGCAAATTATGCTGTGCTAGAAAGACAGGAGAACAGATGCGGAACTGGTAATAAAATGGACAAAATGAGTGCAGAGATATATTTGTCTGTTTTTGTGACTTACAGCAGTCTGGGGGTAGAGAGAATCTCTAGTGCCCTTAGAATTGTCTTCATCAATCCCCTTCACATCCAGTGGGACAGTTTCATACTTCTCATTTCGCCACATGTCTTGTCCTCCAGGGCCTGACGGCTGCTCCTCTGTGCTGTTGAAACCCAAGAGTTTCTCACCTGTCGAAGTGCAAACACAAATTTATCAATGCAAATCCTTTTGTTTTGTGATAGTAATATGAAGCATGATGCTAAATTATCTATCACACAGAATTGCAAATGACAAGCTGGTATGTAGTTTAGTTAGATATAAGTTTAAAGAGAAAAAATGTTATTAAAGAATGCAAATTAAAATAAAAAATAAAATGTATGCAAGAAAAACAGAAGTGGTCACACAGTCAGTATTCAATTTTTTTTTTCTTTTTTTTGGATTAGTGACCAAGAAATTGCATAGAATTTTAAATATTTTAAATGTAAATATTTTGTTTATTATCAACATTTGAATAAGGTCTCGGAACATATTATATTTAATACAAGAACAACTTCTGAGGCTTTTTATAGATCACAACTCTGGAATAAGGGCAGCGAGGGGTCAATATATTCTTTAAAACGAATGTAAGCACCCCAGAGGCCTGATAACAATAATACCCTCCAACCTAATTACAGCAGCTGAGAGCAATTCATTCAATTCAAGACAAGAAAATTAATCATCTGAAGCCTTAATAAAACATAAAATCTGAAATAAACAATAAAGCAGAAACAAGGCCTATAGAACACGTCTTCATTTTCATCTCTAGTATGCATAAGTAGGTCATTGTTGGATAAAAGTGTGTGTGTGTGTGTGTGTGTCTGCGCGCTTAACCTAAAATTGCTCCAGGGGGAATGTCAGTGCAATAATGTCAGCTTGCCTTTTTTTTCCTTTTGTACTCGGTATAAATTTGAACCTTATAAACAACACAAGAAATAAACGGTCCAAGTGTTTGTGTGTGTGTGTGTATATATATATATATATATATATATATATATACACACACAGTATATATGTGTGTGTACTGGCTTATGAGGTTTATTATAGGCTTATTGTGGTTTATGAGGACACAAATGTGTATAATGACGTGGGTACTACAACGTAAACACACTTCCTGTGTCCCTGTAAAACAAAAGGCTAAAAAAAAACATACTAAACAGTGTTCAAAAAGTTCACACAGTTACCTGTAAGGGGTAGGTTTAGGTGTAGGGTCTGTGTAGGGCAATACCACATACAGTCTGTACAATATAGGCCACGTAAACCACAAATGCAATTATGTGTGTGTGTGTGTGTGTGTGTGTTATCATATGGAAATGGAGTATTAATACAAACACATTTTAATATAAAAATATATTACATTTGAAAATAATTATTTCACATGGTCTCAGACACATTCATATTTTATATTTTTACAATATTTACTGCTATAAGAAAAAAGTTATATTAATAAGTGAGTTTGAAAAAGATTTTCATTCCTGCTCGAAAATCCTTGTCATTTCACCATAAGAGGGTCAAACTGATTTTTGGAACAGGATAGATAGTCTGTAACTGGTCCAAGGTGGTTTACCAGATTTAAAACATCTGCCAGATCAATCTAAGCCCTATTAACTGCTAGTACATCTGATCCATCACCTCCCAGGTCAGTTTTGACAAGTTAATAAACAAAACTGAACAGCATGCTCCACCAAGAAACCATATAAAATCAGTTGCCGTCAGACGAGGAACACAAATTGATGTACGATATGCTTTCTGGTCATTTTCTGCAAGGACATTCATCACCTGCTTTATTGAGGCTTGCATTTATTAGGACCATACTTATTTGCAAGTAGATTTTCTATTTGCTTGTTGAGATTAGATAATGATGCTTCATTACACTGATTATAACGAAGTCAGACAAATAAATGCATTTTTCAGTATGAAAAACACCCTTGTGGTAATCATTATATTTGATTGTCTTATGGTATTTGAAAATCACAAAACTTACTTGTTACACTGTTACAGAATTATTTTCAAAGAAGTATTGAAAATATATAAGGATTTATACATCATTCCTACATTCTACTTTAAAACCCATGTAGATAATTTACTAATATTCTCCCTTTAACCAATTCTCTTTGAAAAGCCATTCCTCCATATACCCCAAATGGGAAAATCCCCTCTGACAGCCCAGGTTGACACGCACCGCCCCCTCAGTCCAGCATCTCTCTCTCTTCAGGTGAAGATGATGCAGCTATGGATTTTCCTCATGTGCTCCGCGTGTGTGGTGTGTGTGTGTGTGTTGCCTGAAGGCAATGCGTGACTGCTCTAAACCCTCGGTATACCTAATAACACAAGCCTCAATGCCCATAGCTACAGTGCATCTGACGTTATTGTTAACATTATTTCAAAAATAATAACAGCAGTCAACAGGTTATTGCGCGAATGCATTATTTATAACATATCTGGGTTTAATGAATAGTGCTTTGCAAAGCAATCTGGGCATTATAAACATGCGTTAGAAATACGTTTTCTGAGTACACTCTGTTTGGCTACGGAGCGATTCATTATGTGTCGATCTTTAATATTCATCAATAATATACGCGCAATCAGGATTCCGAATACAAAACATGATAAACTCACCCGAGCCATCAGCCTCATCACCTTTCCTCGCAGTATTTACATCATCTTCGCCCTTCATTGGAGCAAATGTGCGTTGTATCTAGTTTCCAGGTGGATGTAGTGGAAGTTGTGTGTGTGTGGTGTACGCGGCGAGTGTGAGAGAGATGTCCCTCCGCGATCGTTTGTGGAGTATTTACGTGAAGTCTCCACGACTGGATCCGTTCGAATGCGTTTTTATCTCATCCACCAACCACACACATCTACATCACTGCCAGAGCGTTCCCTCACATCAGATGCGCTTTTGGGCAGTTCATGAAGCAACACCAGTTGAATGCCTGCTTATTTCATTCTGTTCAATATGTTTTGAACAAATAGAACATATACTATACCTATATTTACACTGACACGGGCTAGGTGTCACATTTTTTAGTGACTCCACAGAAAATTTTCCGAGTGTAGGTTTTAGCTGCAAAACATTTATGCAACAGAAAAATGTGTGGAAATGTAGATGTACAAAAACAAACCGTTGTTTTCACAAACAAGTGCTAAACCGCTCTATTAATTGGCAGTTTTTATGAATTTGAAAATATTCAGATTGTAATACTACAGACCAGGTAGGTCTGTAGGTCCTTGCTAGCTAGTACTTTTGATCACAGGTAGGATAAATTCCAGAATAAGCATTTTTTTGGCATTCACTTCTAGAATAGTCTTCAATATATCAGCTGTAACATAAAATAATATCGTAAAAATATTGTATAAAGACTTGTCATATAAATTTACTCACTGAACAGTTGGAGTTTCCTTAGCTTGATGTTAGCTCCGTCGCTGTCTCTCTTGGGTTAGCGCCACCATTCGTATCAATGCGCTTTGCGCGTTCACGGCAGTTACAGAAACACTGGGGGGAGGGGGGAGCTTGCTCTGTTTTGTTTTGTATTTACGTGAAACGTCAGCAGAAGTGATGTCAAACAGCATCTCATAGAGCAGTGGTTCTCAACTGCTCTGCATATTTTCCATGTCTCTCTTTGTTAACACACCTGATTCTGATAATCGGCACATTAGAAGAGAGCTCTGTGCATGAGCTGTGTTCCCAATCAACATGGTCCCTACACAGTGTTCGTTAAAGTTTACTTCACTTCGGAACATTCATTCACGGATTCACCGTAAATAAGTGAATGCGGTTTAATTTACGTCTCGCACACTTAAATGCACTTTGAATGGAACGTATAAAATGACTTCGAACTGGAATCATGGCGGAATATTCAGTGATGTCCACTTCGCACTGCACGTACGTTCGAACAGAACAAATGACAGAGAAACATATGAAATGCGCAGAGCGGGGGGCACGAGGAGAGGACGAGGATTGAGAACCGCTGATCTAGCACAGTGTGTGCGAACATGAATGAATGTTCCGAAGTGAAGTAAACTTTAACGGACACTGTGTAGGGACCATGTTGATTGGGAACACAGCTCATGCACGGAGCGCTCTTCTAATGAGCTGATTATCAGAATCAGGTGTGTTAACAAAGAGAGACATGGAAAATATGCAGAGCAGTGGGCCGCGAGGACCAGGGTTGAGAACCACTGTCATAGAGCACCTTTAAGCCTGTAGGTGGCGACACGTGACTATATTTTATAAATGAGTCATTAAACCGATTACTGATTCATTTATGAACAATGTCCGAATTCATAGTATTCGGAATTCACTAGGCAAAAAGTACGACCTTGATGACCTACTGCTTCCCCCAAATTGTATAGTAGGCATGCCATGGACACTTTCCTATCCCCTGAGGCTCCGGGAGAGGAGGCGTCATATTCAAAAAAGTTGAGACGCGGCTCATTTCAAGTGTAAGTACCTCAGGAAAAAAACGTTGTTTATTGTGATTAAATTACACTGGTTTAACCCAATCTAAATAAACGGATGACTTATTGAAAGTTTACATTTTCGCGCTGTTTTGACGATGCATGACACGTGACAACATCAATTTGGCCGATGTAGTACGTCCGAATTCCATTCATACTACCCACATTCATACTATATAGAACATCCTTTTTAAGGGTCGGGTAGTACGTTCAATTTGAAATGTAGTACCTACAAAAGCAGTATGCGATTTCGGACGCAGAAAGGACGAGTGAGGCATTGAATCATTCACTCCGATTTGTTCAAAACAGATTCATTTGGGTAAAAAGTTGCAGAAACCAATTGATTTTTGATATTTCTGCGCTTAGTCGAGTCAACTCAACTGACACATAGTGGTTAATACATTAGCCCTATCTAGTGCTGATGCAGATGACCTGAATACTCTTAAGCCACTCTTTAGGTATGGAAACTATGACAAATTGAAGAACCCAGCAAACTGATCATTTTGAACAGGTAATTATACACACTTTTTCCCTCTCTCACACACACTCTCTTACTAACTACAAAACAGCTCAAGCTCAGCTGTCGCTGCTAGTTCTAAAGTGATTTTTGTGTGTTTGTCAGCACACTGGCATATATCATCTATATGCTAGTGTAATATTGCTCACATAGCCTAGTGCAGTAGGCTATATATAAACTATAATAATTCATGCAACTTTTTCAGTAAGAACTATTAGTACTATTCAAAGTTTTCAAATCGACTTAATTCAAGAGTGGTGTAATTTTTTTTCTTTTAGCATTTTGTATGGGGAACCTGACGTATGGGGAACTGATTAGACTTTATAGAGATCAGCTGCGCTTACACGCAGTCTACACCAGCAACATTAAATCGGCAATCGAACCTAGTCAATGCTTTCCCGAAAGAGAGTAATGTTCTAAGATTTTTTTAATGTCACCTTTATTGAGCTACTAGCACCGGCCAGTGCCACTTAGGAACTTGAGAAGAAAAATGAAAATGTTGAATCTTACTTGTGCTCAGAGAGGAAGTGACTCCAGCGCTTCAGCTCCAGACTCCGGCTCACCTTCCCAAGCACTGTTTATCTTTCAAACGCTCAAGAACATGTAAATATCTTTCTGCCTTACAACTAGGAAAGAGCAAAGTCTAAACAATGAAAGTATGATACTTTTTGTACAAAACCGCCGTAACGCAACGCGTGCGATGTGCGGACAGCGCGTGCACACCACTGATATGACGTATTCATAGGTGTTTCCCTCACTATCAAAGGAGGTCAGGAATGTGGGCAGGTAGGGGACTGACTAAAATTTATATTTACAGACTTAAATTACTGAGTGAATGTAAAGGTTAACGTAGATTGTGAAATGATAAAGTTAACTCCGAACAAAATGAAGTATTTTAAGTGTCACAAAATCATGCGGTCTGAAAAAGCATGGAAATAGAGGTTTTAAAAGATATCAACATTTTTAGTCGTTGAGATATCTTTTGTGAATATAACTTTTTATCAATATTTTTGTAGCTTGAAATTGCTCTTAGGGTTTATATAAAAAGATATGCAGTAATTATGGATGAAAATGTTAATTGTGGGATGCCCTGCAACTATAACTGTAGTTTATTGTGCTTGGCAATAAGTATATTGTTTATCTTCATTTTTTAAGTACAGATTCTGTCTGTCTGTCTGTCTGTCTAACTAAGACAAGATAGATTCATCTCTGTAATCTATCTGAATCACTCTTAAGCCATTTTATATATTTTTGGTTTAATGGCATATAACAATTGATACTAATTTTCTGCTCCTAATTTATTAATGATCCACGTGCTTGGACACATGGGTGCCTGTGATCATTTTGACCTAGTTAAATCTGTTTTTTTATTCATGGGTGCACAATGTTCTGTTTCACATAGCATAACTGATCCACCCTTTTGTTAAACTGCTGGCAAGGTGTTCATCTTTAATTGCTTGTTCTTTGTTTATTGGCAGATTGTGAGCCAAACAAACCACAGAAGTTGGTTTCAGAATGCCCCAGGCTTATCTGAGGTTTGTCTTATGACATTGGAACTAGAGGATTTTTCTCTGATGACTCCTCCAAATTTGTTGTGCAATGCTATATAATTGTACATACTGTACATACAGTAGATGAACCTTCCTGATGATGGTATACAGGAATAACGTTGGCTTCCTGACAAGTCAACAAGCAAATATCCCAGAGACCTTCACTGAGATATATATATATATATATATATATTTTTTTTTTTTCACTTCTTAAACATTTGAATGCAACTTTAGCCTATTATTTTGCGTTATTAAATGTATCTTGATTCAATAGAGATTGACCAATAGAGAGAGACCTGGTGCAGGTTTTATTCTAATGCGTTTAATCCCCTTTGCTAGCCATTATTCTCTCTATGTTGTGGCTAAGTTTCAGATTACTTCAGACAATGTGGTAAAGACTGGCTTCCTCTTTTGTCACTGGTTGTATACAACAATGATCTTTGTTGCCCCAAGTGTGAAGCTGATTAAATTAACAAGAGTGGTTAAAGTTGATATAAAAGAATGTAATTACAGTACAACTACTATTTGAAGAAATAACACAGTTAATGTAAAGTTATGACCATATACTACCAGTAGGCTATAGTCTCCTCCTCCTCTCTTATCTCTCTCAGACATGCTCTCTCTTTTTAAGTCTCTCTATGCCATATCGTTAAAACATGCTACAGAAGAGGCCCCGACATGTAACGACACTGAAGTCGCTCTTGAATCTATGAATGTCATTGCACTAGATAGCAAAATATCAAGCAGAGCGGCACCTGCAAACACATGATGCTGGGTTTTTCCTCAGAACTAACACTGAGAAAAGTCAGAAGCAAACTGCATAAGTTAGCCAAGTTGTTTCTGTAATAGAAGATAATTGAACTGAAATAAAGAATATTACTTTTGTCCAACTTACATGATATATACATGCATTTATTACTCAAATGCAATGATAACTGGGAGATACAAATAAACTTACCTCAAAAGCCTCATGTATCATATCTGATGCTTGCATTTTAACATGCTTTAATTATGTCAATTAAACTCAAGTTGCTTTAGTTTAATCAGAGTCATCTATTGCTAACCACATAAAAGTTATTCTTATTTTTAGCATATGGATATCACGTATTTCACAGTAAAAAGTCACATGCATCATTACTTTTCTTGCTGTAAAAATGAAGATTGGGTGATGTTGAGCATCCAGTTTTTGGGAATTCAAATTTTGCATGCTAATTCACGTGCAAAATATATATGATGATATTACTGCATACTTCAGCATTTAAATTCAGTCATATTTGCAATTATTTTCAGCCAGACTGATCCCAATGGCATTTTCAGTCAATGAAGCCAGTTTCCCTCATGCTCCTGGCAGAGGAGCCACAGGTGACGTTCATCACTAACTATAGACCAGTCTGACAAGTTTGAAAGTACTTTTTCTCTTAGTTTTAACGAGGATATGAAATCTTTAGTAGTTTAGCTTTTTTACTATTTTGCTTTGAAAAGTATGCTTGCCATGATGTTCTTTATAATAAATGCCATTTGGTGTGTTTTATTTCTAATGACATGTTTGGTAAGTAATTATTTTTTATGCAACACAAACAAAATACTTAGACTTTAAGTGTGTGAAATACATTTTTACCTCTTGGTTGTATTATCCCAAAGCTGTCTCCCTCTGTCAGTGTACCTCTTCTCTCTTCCCTGTCTGTTTAAAACTTCCTCAGCTCAGCATACAAAAAGATGCACTGCATCTGTGTAAATGAGTGGAGGTTGGACTGCTACAGAAGCCCCTCAGCTCGAGTGGGCCGTCTCAGCCCCGGATAGGAGATGCTCATTTGCATTGATTTGGAACCCATGTACCAGTTAAGGGTTGGTCTTTACAGGTCTATAAAGACCAGTAGTCTGAGAACTCTCCTCCAACCACCCCAAACCAAAATATCATAGAATTAACTGTAACGCCTTTCCAAAAACAGGCTTATTAGACAAACTAACATAGGCAGTTTAATTTGTGCGTGGTTGAAGAGGTGCATCTTCGTCTGAAACTTGGAAGATGTGATTGTTTCAGCAGGTTGGGTGGAGTTTAGTAGCTGACTTCACCAGAGAGGAACAGAGAGAGTGAAAGTTTTGGAGACTGACTTGATGCCTTGATGTGAAGAAGCAAGGCATTGCTCAACCTCATGTCTTTCAAAACCTGTATGACTGACTTTCTGCTGTTAAACATGAAAAGAACAAGTACAACAACAGCATGCAGCGATCAAGAACTGATATAATTTTATCTTACTCCATAGCTCTTAAATTTGTCACCAGTCTAGTTTTGACGTCAATGAAACTAGTTCACATATGTCTCCTAAGAAAATACCATGTACACATTGGAACCTAAATTTACAGGCTCACCATCTTCTGACTGGGTTTTAAATGTTGGCCAATTCGATTAGCTGTAATATCACCAACATTAAGGCTGCATCCCTAAATTTGGAAATGTTACGTTTGAATTTCTGAAAGCTTAAAACAAATGTTTATGCCCTTCTGTTTTCTGTTTATCAACAAAAGCCTATGTCAGTCCACCCAACCTGAGTAAACAGTGGCCTAGGTCTAAAATGCAAAGAGTTTTATGTCACTGATAGCCTGATGCTACTGGATCTGTCAGTATGCAAACTTTAACTTGCTCTATGACCAAGCCAAGGAAAACATGATTTTGTTTTTGCGTCCTCAAGTGATACTATATTTAAACTTCTAATCCTGTTCTCACAGTAAATGACAAACATTTGTGGTCAGAATCTCTGCTGCATGATTCAGTATTAGATAAAGCCAGGAAGCTGATGGCTGAAGTATGTTTTAGAGGAAAAAATCTTTCCTCTGGGAATTCAGCAGCAAAAGGCTCGCTAAGCTCCACCACGATTTCCCGTTTGTCAGAAACTCTGTCCTGACCTTTGAACCCAGGCCCTCCGTAGTTGTGCTGACATGCCCCTTGACAATCTAACCCTATGTTTATTTCTGCCCTTCACAACACAGAGGCTTGGCTTAGCTTCTGTGAGCCTAGAATAACTGGACAACTAAATATATCTCTTGTGCTCATTTTTAACCAAAATTGTATTTTGAGTGACACTTGCCTATTTAAAACTTGCCGCCACAACGCTAGGGTGCTCTTTACTTATTGTCCCCTCAAGTCTCCACTTTCAACCGTTTCCAGAGGTTGTCAGAAACACATTCGCAGGTGTAGACACTCATGTTTGAACACGTTTGAACAGCCACAAAATCCGCCTAGTCTCTACCCACTGACCTAAGATGTGAGCATACTGGGACATGTTTTAAGAAAGCCGATATGCTTTCTTTTCTGAACTGCAGATAAAAATAGTCTGAATGGCTAAATCTGGCTGAGTGTAAAGCCTCCAGATGAAGATAAAATGTTTGAATATTACATTGTGTGTTTTAGATATCGCAAACATTGACCACGAGTGTGTATGTGACCACAGAAAACACCTAGTTTCTTCTTCTCCAGTGACTAACGAAAGGAATAATATTTGCCTAGTAATGGCACGAGTTTAGGGAAGTGAGTTTGATCTCTCATTGTTTAATCATGAATGCCCTGCAAAACGATTCTGCATATAGGCCCAGAAATACCAAAGAACTAGTGGCATTAAAAGCTTACTATAGTGTCGCTTGTGTCACAGTTTTCCACTTAAACGCCACAAAGCCTACAGCCAATGACCAACTACTGCATATGCTCAACACTTGCGTGAGAGGAAAATAACTCTCCTTACCCACAGTGGCAGCAGGCTGTATTTGTCATTCAAAAACGCAAACCTGCAATTGTGTGCCATTTTCAGATCAATCATACTCACCACAGATAGATTCATAATAAAGGTTCTTCAAATGTGTCAAATAGGGTGTACATTAATAAAGCAGTATGTCGACTTGACTTCCTCATTTGCTTGCTTTCATCTCTTTCCTGTTTTCTTTTCACGCACTGGTTTACTAAGCTGAACAGCCAGTCAGATCTCCGCCACCAATTCAACACTGGTGCCGTCTGCCAAAAAGCCATCAGTGGGGGTACGACTATAGTGCCAACAGTGTAGAACATACTGTAAAAACTGGGCAGATAGTTGATTAAGACAGCTTGACATTGGCCAGTGTCTCATGTCTGACTACTGAAACAACACTCACATCTTGTGTCTCAGATATGGATTGAAAATTATTGTGACTTAAAGCAGATATTGGACCCTTATATGCTGTGATTGACCTATTAGAATTAAGTATTCCAGAGAAAATACTTATACAATAATGATTTTTATTGACTTTTGTTGTTTGTTAAACCTAGATGGTCTTGTATAAACGTCTCCAAGATGCTTCAAAGAGAACTTCCTGCAAAACTACCTGGAAAAAAAAGGGAAAAAGCTGCTTTAAACCGTTTATTTGAGTTTAACTGATAGTTAATTGGTAGTTTATTGAGGTTAATTGATAGGGAAAATCTATTATTTTTAAAAGCATAATTTTACAGCATTTTTACACAGATGCTTAAAAGTTTTAACAATACTGTAGCAGTGCAGGTGGATTTTTTTGAAGAATTTTTAGAGATTTCACAGGTTTTTTTGGATTTAGTCTTTCTCAGTTTGGTCGTTCCAGACAGACTAGATGATGATGATGATGATGATGGATTATTACAATAATGAATAAATGAATGTTTGGGAAAGTATACTGATATTGTTACTTATCTAGGTTCAGAAATGCAACAAATGCAGTAAATCCTGCAAAATTAAGGTGGAAGGAAAACAAAAAAAAGGGTTGATATTATAAATAAATAGTATAAAAAAATCATTTGATCATACATGAATAAAATATCTGGCATTGTGTGCGAAGAATGATCTCTCAATAATTGATGACCACAATTAAGTTTTTACGATAAACACTGTAATGCACTCTCCATGGGAAATGTATCCATTATTGTCCTCACCCCAATCTAAAGTTCCATTAACAAGTTCCCATACACTGACCACTTCCTCTTATCCCCCATATTTCCTGTCACAATTCTCAGCTTAAATTGAAACAGGCTGGTGGATCAGCATGCAATCCATCCCAAACAGTCAAAGTGAAGGCTTGTCACGCAGCCTAGTTGTTCTTAGGATGGTCTGAATATTTTCTCACAGACTCAGTCAAGTAAAGTAAACTGAGGGTCATTTGGAGACTGCAGATCATTTGAAGATGAAGGGTCTACACCAGGAACAAAGAGAAACATCCTTCTCATTAACTGTCCACAACTTCCCCTCCCACAAATCTGTGACGGCCAAAAGCATCATTTGGCTCAAGACAGTGTGTAAGTTTGTGATGGTTAGAGTTATGGTTATGATAATGCTGAGGACTGGCCGCTGTGGGACTACTAAGTTTGGAATTTTTGGGAGAGCCTGTACATCCTGTGTGTGTTGGGAGGATGTTTTTCTCTTAGTGGGGTCACAGAAAAAAAAACTGCAATAATGGGGATCAGTGATCTTACAGCACTCGTGCTCAATTAATCTTTTCTTTTTTTCATGTCAAGGTTTTTATCCTGTATAATTTATTTTTCACAGCCAATAAATAATCATTTTAAAAGATATTAAAATTTAATTTGTTTCTGAAATTGATGATTTCAGAATTAGAAACAAAAGCAATTAATTGACAAGTAAAAGATGGTTAAAAATATTAATATTTTAGATATAGTACTTACACAATATAGAGTTTCAGCAGTGATAATTAAACTGACTATGAATCTAGAAAGTATCTATGAATTAAAAAATGAAAATGCATAAAAAAGGGAATTAAAAACCTATATTTGTATTATTCTTATGAATGTATTATTAATTATTGCTATTGTTACTACTGTTATAACTAATATTAATTATGATTAATTATGTAGAAGAACTTCATTTTGATTAATAATTTATGTTTGATTACTGGTTTTAATACAAGTCATCTAAAGTCACATTATTAAAATAGTAAAAAAATAAACATTGCAAAGAGCAAACAGATAATATCAGTATTTTGTAATACACTGTATTGAACAAATATTAATTCTTACTAATTGTATTTTAAATATTTATTTATTTTTAACCTCAAATATTACTGTGTGTGCTTTTGGAAATGGATTTTTACCATTCAGTCTTATTATTGTAAGTATGTAAAAAACAAAGAAACAGTATTCTTATTCTTATTATTCAAACTGTGGGCTACATATTGGGGGTGTACTTTTCACCCACATGGTATAGATGACTATGAAAACAGTACAAATCTTAACTAATAATTTGTCTTCTTTGCTAAATCCAAAGCTGTCTTTGGTGCATCAGACAGAGCCAGTCCATCTTCCATGACTTGGTCAAGAGCACATCAGCCACTTTCAATGTGGATTTCACTGAGGATGCTTCCAGGACTGGGACTCAAAAAAGTTTTGGACTTCACCACTTTCAATAACAATAATAATTATCTCAGACACAGCTAATTTAAACATCTGACATTTAGTCACTACAGTGTCTCCAAAGGGATAAACTTATATTTCACTTGACTGCCACTAAACACGGGTAGTATAAGAACACACATTAAAAGTTACAAGTAAAAACAAAGGCTGACTATGAGATATATAATTTCATGTGATCTAAATGAAAGATGATGTATTTGTATATTCACTGAGAAAGAGCGTGTACAAGCTGAGGGTAAACTATTATTTTCCTTCACCGATATCATCTTTCTTTTGTGGTGGTAATCTAGCAGTTAGACACACCTAAACAGGCCTTTACTCTAAGATGAGTACATTGGGGCTAAGCTTACCTTCTAATGTAGGCTGGGTTGGTTTTATTCAAAAAGAACCCAGCAGGTTATTAAGAGAGAGCTGGTGCTTTTGAGGTGAGGTATCACCTGTCCTTAAATTATGCCAAAGTGTTGCAGTTTTTTTTTCCTTTTCTTTCTTTGTTTTGTACAGCTACTGTCTCTCTGTCTTACTACCTGGAATATGGTTTGCCATATGCTGTTCAAGGGTCCCAGAAACCTCTGATCACATGTACCTGCAATTCTCCACAACTACCTTGAATTTTTTAAATACAGTTTTTGACATAAAACCAGTTTTTTTCCTTTCCCAGCTTCGTTAAATGCCATATTGCAGGAAACTGATGTTGACGTTTGTAAGGCTCATTGTCATTATTATGGTTATCTGTGTGTTAGCGACATCTTGTGGCTATTAATGTACGTAACGTTACGTAAAAACAATCACTGCGTTTCAGAAGAGGACACCTGTTAAGCGTCAAAGATGTGCAAAAAGTAGCCTACAGAGGGAAAATACGTCTAATAGTACCCTATGTCTAATAAGGCTAGTATTATATTTTACCTCAAACCTCTACATAAAACCAAAAAAAATAAAGATTTAGTTATTTGAGCTCTGAATAAATATTAACCTAAAACTAATAAATACATACATTGAAAGAATAAATAGGCTACATTTTTTAGTCAACCATTGCATTTAAAAAACAGCACACAAATTTATTTTTAAACATAGGCCTACTGCCCCTTTCTTATTCACATTACCTTGTATAGTTGTATCTATATAGAGATTTTTAGCACGTACATATCTTACCTATCTTATGTATCGCGGCCAATAAATCTTTGTGATTCTAAAAAAATAGCAATTTTATGTGGGTTTCAGTATAGCATGTTCTCTATTTTCTACACTCTGGAAATGCAACTTAAAATAAATAAAGAAATAAATAACAATATTTAAATTGTTTTTAAACTAATTAATATAACGGAAAGGTGCATGTTTGTGCTTATTTCTTGGCACAGCGAATCTGCTCTTGCGTATTAATGTGTCTGGTGGCTATCGCACTTCCGCGTTGTTTCCTTCCAGACGTTCCTATGGATTGGCGGAGCTCTTCTTGAAGCCTATCGACAACTTTTTCACTTACATGTTATGCTTTTATCATTCTAATGGTCCTCTTGTGGAATAGATATAGCAGTAAGCGTCGATAACTTGGCTAGAGTATGTTGTATATTGTTGGAAACTGTGAATTTAGCGGATTCAGAAGTTGTTAGGCTGGTCCGGCTAACGTTAACGTTAGTTAGGAAGCTATCATTTGGGCCGGCGGTGTTTGTACTACATAAAACCATGGCCGATGCGAACGATGGAGAGAGGACAGACGAAAAAGAGTTGAAGGGGGCAACAGGTGGTGAAGGTAAGAGGAGGAGGTACAACTTTTTAACGAATTGACTTCTGCGAACTAGCCAATTCTTAGCTGTTTGCACTCGCCGTGACGTCACGCTGTTCTTCGAATGTGGCTTGAAAACTACTCTTTCTTCTAAACCACTTCATAGAGCTAAAGCACTACTGTGGCCGATATTATGATAGCGATGTGTGGTGATTTTCTGTTAAACGAGTTAATTTTATTTCGTATTTAAAACTTTTAATCATTTTTTGTTTCAGTTATTATGGAACTTCCCGTGATGTCATACTGAGTGTGTCTGACGCAGATCAGGGCGTGTCAGGCCTTTCAAAAATAAAGCTGGGGTTTCAAATGTTTTCAGTCTGTTCACTATTATTTTTGTTAGTGACCTTGCTACACCATTCCGCCAGTAGATGGCGAAAAGCGAGTATCTTTTTCAATGTATTTTCTTTGTAATTAAAAATATAAATACTTTTAGATCTAAGTAGCCTAATTAAAAAAAACTAAACAGTGAACTGTAATAATTTTGAACTTGCAAATATATTTATGTTTTGTTAAATTGATTGAAGATTATATTTTCATTAAAAAAATTCAAGAGTATCAAATTTTGCTTTACTTATTCCATTAATTGTGACATTGATGGTTATGAAAGGGTTGCTTAAACCCACATACATGGGGAAAAAAACCATAGCAACTGTTACAGTAACCCAATTCTGCGGGAAAACTGTGGACTTGGCAACACTGCTCTATAAAGAATTCATTGGCATTTTAGCCAGATCTGTCAGAAATGCGTAAAGAGGAAGATTCTGTTCACTCAAATTCTTTCACGTTCCATGCTTGAATGCAATTGGCTATGTTCTATAGTCATACTTTGAAGACAGGACAGCAGACACATTTTTTGGAATATGTTTAAAGTCAAAAGAATCGCTCAAAACATTTCAACAAAATCGAAAGAAACAAAATCGTTTCTTCACTAGCAAAAATGCCCCTTAACAACAAATTTACATGAAGACGCTTCTATAACATCTAAAATCTTACGTAGTCCAATAAGCCATTAAAATTTTTTTCTGTGTTTAAAATGAAAGGAGACGTTAAAGCCTTTTTATTTTCTTTTTTTTTTTAACAAAAAATAAGGTGGGATTGTACAAAACAACCTTTAACCAAGTTGTTGACAACAATGCTTCTGCAAAACTGAGAAGACAGAAGTGAGAATAAAAATTTGTCAGTTGGGTACTTTGGCTACGCCACAAGCTTTTTTATAAACCCATGTCATGACTTGTCTCTTAAACCAGCCAGTATCAAAACAGGAAGTTATTCCCAATAGAGGTCAGTGTTCACCACATGTATAATACCCTTTCACCCCATTATCACACCTAGGAATACAAAGATTGCTTCCTGTACTTTGACCTTGTATCCTTTTAAAATACTTGTGCGTTATAAAGATTATTAATCACATTACCTCACAATATTTTTTTTCCACTTATTTTCAGATGTCATGGATGATGTGATCATAGAACAGGGTGCTGTTTTACTAAGAGGGTAAATTCATGATATTCTCAATTTTATATAGGCCGTCTATTATATTTTAAAAGCATTAATTTTTAGAAATGAATGCATTTCGCCACTCTCATTGTGCTTTGATTTGATTTGAAGGTATGTTATTGAACGAGTTACTGTACAGGATCCATCCATGCATGTGAGCCATGAGGATCTAGGAGGAAGACCTCAGGATGCAGATGATCCTCAAATCAAAGAGGTTGTAGATCAGCTTTTGAAGATAGCCGATGACCTAAACAAGAATGCTGAACTTCAACAGTATGTTTTTCATTTTATTTAAACTTTTTTTTTAATGAATGTTAGGTTTTGTGATGAAACAAAAGGACAACTAAAGCATCTAATCTAAGCTAAACCCTTATAAAAAAAAAAAAGCTATATATTTCGGTAATACTTGAAGTATTTATGTATAATGCATTTTGAAAGTAGTTTTAATGCATTAATTATGCTTTTAACGCACATTATAATGCATTGTACAGTCTTAATATATAATTGTAACCACAATTGTTAATGCATTGTAACACTTAACAATTCATTGTTACAGTATGCATTTTAAATTTGGTTATGATTATTCACTATAAGACATAACGTATTGCAAAGTTTATGTAAGATGTTTATGCTATGTACAATAGTTTAATGGTGTAAGATTTTATTTAAAAATGCATTTAGACATTTTTGTATGTTGCACATTTGTGTGGGACTTAAATGGGTCATCAGATCCACAAGTTGATATGGCTTTTATTATAGGGCTGCACATAATATATACATGTGATATTGCGAATCCCATCAGTAAAGCTGGTTCTGTGATTAAAAATAAACCTGCATCATCTGTTTTTAGAGCAGCATTTAATACACAGAGCCTGGCCAGCTACACAGTTTTTTTCATTTACTATGGCATGCGATTCATCTGTGATTATGCGCTAATTGCGTAGCTTGTCAGTGAACTACAGCTCTGTGTATTAAATGCTGCTCCATTTGAAAACAGGTGACGGAGATTAGTTTTTAATCTCAGAATCGGCTTTACTGATGAGATGCGCATGACTATTGCGTGCAATATACCGTGCTGTCCTATTTTATTGAGTGTCTTCATATCTTGTGTAGGTCATTTTAAACATTCTTCAAAAGTGTATTTTTTTTTCTTGTGGAGTGAATCTTTTAATGAGGAACAAAGGACTGAATGAGTGGGTCTTAAATATTGCAGAAATCTGTAAATGGTTTCCCCTTTGACAACAATGCTTCTGCAGAACTGAGAAGACAGGAGTGAGAATAAAAATTTGGCAGTACGCCATAAGCTTTTTTATAAACCCATGTCATGACCTGTCTCTTAAACCAGCCAGTATCAAAACAGGAAGTTATTCCCAATAGAGTTCAGTGTTCACCACATGTATAATACCCTCTCACCCCATTATCACACCTAGGAATATAAATTGTACTTTGACCTGGTATCATTTTAAAATACTTGTGCGTTATAAGGATTATTAATCACATTACCTCACAATATTCACAAAAGTGAGTGGGCCTTAAATATTGCAGAAATCTGTAAATGGTTTTTAGGCTAGTCATACAAGTTATAGAAGCCAAGTCGCACACACAACCTTTCCATCATAAGGGCACTTAATATCGGATTATCATACTTTTAAACCCTGGGTCAACAGCAATAACCCAATTAACCCTAGGTTGGGTATTCCTGCTCAAGACCAGGTTTAGCAGCATTTTTGCCAGGTTTACCCCAAATTACAGTAACAAAGTGCTGTGCAGTGGGTTGTTTAGCAAAGGACAACCAATTAAAAACTCCCTTTGTCCTTACCTTATTAAATATGCATGTGTGTAGAATTTCCCATGCTGGGTTTAGTTTCGTGTGAGGGAATAGTTGAACAGTTACGATGAACCCATTAACTGGTGTGCAGAAAACAAGCTCTTTTTTTTTTTAAACTTTATCGTGCAGAATGCTTCAGCATATCTAGATCTGGACAAAGCCATTATTAAAGGGCCACAAATCTCTTAATTGAGCAAATATGAACATTAAGACAGGGTTCACAAAGTGTGAAATTTCAAAACCTGACTACCCAGTAATATTACTAAACCATGATGAACATTATACAATATAGAACAATAAAACTAACTTTTGTTACAACCAGATATTGGCAAATGATTATTATTTGATCATTTGCATTGAAAAAATTGGTTCGTATCGTTGGCATTTTATATAATATGTATGGCTGAAGAAGTTTGGGAAGTCCATAACTTGCTACTTTCTCCCCTGACAGTCTCATCAGCACTGTGGAAGCAAACTGTGCCCAGGACGTCTTCATGACTGTGGCTAGGAGCATCTTTGAGGATGGCATTAATTGGGGACGTGTGGTGGCTCTGTTTCACCTCGCGTATAGGCTTATTTACCAGGTATTTTCAAATGTGAAAATATTTCTTCACCATTTGTTCTTTATTCATAGTGTTGTAGTATTGCATGAATAATTTAGAATTTAGATTTAAGCAGTGCTGCTTCTTTTGGATAATGTAAAACATGATTACCTTTCATTCCTTTAGGCTTTGGTTCAGAACCACTTTGACATTATCAGGAGGATCATTAGCTGGGTTTTACAGTTTATCAGGGAAAACATTTCTGCTTGGATCAGACAGCAAGGAGGATGGGTAAGTTGCTGTTCTTTTGTGTGCTGTCTGGCCACCCATGTGGAGCCACACAGGTCGAGCCAGACATGAGCCACCACACACAGAGTGACGCACCCACTCGAGCCAGGAAGTACATAAGCACAAACCCAGACACATCCCGTCTAGAAACATCCAGACACACAAACCCACTGTCCCAGTGTGGCACGCAGATACCATCTCATATAATCTAATCGGTCTTTTTAAATTGCAAATCAAAAATGGCTATTTTTTGCTTGTCACATGTCACGTAAGAGTAGATGTTATCATACTTCAGTAAGATGCGGTTTGCATGTGTGCTGCAGAGCTCCACCGGGCTGACTGCAGTTCCTGGGGCCACTCAAGTTTAATAGCACGCATATGATCATAAAGGAAGCAGAATGTGGGGTGCTGGGTTTAGACTTCAAACACTCCGGCGTCATGGAGCATACTGTGGCCCTGAGAAGTGGAATAAAGTCAACATGTGACAATATTTACAGTGTTCAAACCCATCTAGGGAGGAGAAGAGATGCTTGTAAGCTTGACCCTTGTTTTTGGGGGATTTGAGGAAGATCAGGCACCTGCTGTTTACAGTATTGTACTGTAGGGGAATGTGCCACCAGTCGTGTATAACTATTAGGCAGTTGTGGTTATATAGTCTGTCTTATAACCGAAAGGTTGTTTGTTTGAATCTGGAGGGAGGGAGTGAACAATCCCGTTTTCACCATCAGTACCCATGACTAAAGTGCCTTGAGTAAACATCAGCCAAAAATCCCCCGCTCCGGGTGTGTGTTTAATACTAACTGCTGTGTGCGCACTTGGATGACTTAAAGGGTTAGTTCACCCAAAAATGACTGTGACACAACTGAAATGATCCAGGTCCAGAAACGTAGTAAATATTTGTTCCGAAGATGAAAAAAGGTCTTACGGGTTTGGAACAACAAGAGGGTACATAAGTTTCATTTTAGGTTGAACTAACCCTTTAAAGGGATAGATCCCACAATAATAAAAATTCTGTCATTAATTACTTAACCTTGTATTGTTGAAATCCATATTGAAATCTGAGGGCTCTCTGACTCTCCCATAGACAGCAAGGGAACTACCATGGTCAATGCACAGAAACGTACCAAGACGATTGCCCAAGTAGTTTTAGCCCTTGTGATATCAGTGGTTTAGATTGTGGACCCACATTCACAGCAGCACTATGATGCAAGTGTGTGGCGCCGTCAGCACCGATGGTAGTTGCTTAATGATGCTTTTGGGAAACACAACCCAGAGTAATTTTTGAATCTGGTTGCTTTTTGTGAATCAAAAACATACAATCTGAAAAAAAGTAGTCTGATTTTTAAACGAATGACTAAAGATTGGACAAATGAGCCAGTCTTATGAAACACTTATGAATCAAAGCAGTTACAGAATAAATCAGATTCATTTACTGAACCACATGTTGCCTTCGTCAAATATAGATGGATTTGTATAATCTCTTAAGTGCTTATAAAAATCATTAATAAGCCACCTGATTTGTTTACAAATGTTCCGTTGAATTGTGAAATTATAACTGATTGCTTAAGGCAATAATAATTCCATGTCATATTTATTTCTTCTTAAAATGATAAAAAAAAAAGTATTATTCAGGCAAAAGCTTCCTCTCCAGCGCTGCTATCTAATCTCATTAGCATTTTTGCAAATCATACAATGTTTTTTGAATTTTGCACTGGTCCTATTCATTTGTAATGTTAAAGGTGCCCTAGAATGCATTGAGAGAATATTTAAAATTTTTGTCTGATATGTACATAGAAGGTATGTAGCTGAAAATTTTTTTTTACAGGTCCATTTACAACCCTAGAATTTGACCCTAGAATGAAACGGTGTTTTTGCCTTATTTGGAAGGTTCATGAATAGTAATGAGGAGGTCTGCTCTGATTGGCTGTTTCTCAGCGTTGCGT
>JAUCMS010000127.1:26156566-26186526 GCA_032357445.1 Enteromius radiatus
ATGTTCAGTGCTTTGCTACAATCTGTATTGTTAAAAGCGCTATATAAATAAAAGTGACTTGACTTGACTTGACTAGTAATTATGATAAACATAACTAGTTACACAAGGGTGATCCTTGTGGCTTGAAATGTCCCGTCGTTGTAACTTAGGAAACTTTGACGATAACACAAAAAAATCTATGTACCCTTTAAGTAGTTCACCCAAAAATTAACATTTTGACCGTGTTGTTTCAAACTCAAATTTGTTTCAAAATACAAATATTCTTATTTTCCTATTCTTTAGTATGTTATGTTTACTCTCTCTAAAAAAAGAAGGCTGATCCAGACCGGGCTAAAATACCTCACTAAAACATGCCCCCACATGTCTTCATCACGATGTGGAAATATTTGCATAATGCCGCCCAAACAAAAAGAAAGGTGTGGTTTTAGTAACCGCAGTAGTGTTGATGCAACCATGTCAGGGAGACAGTGTGTGTTTTTGTACGAAAGCTAAACCAGAAAGTAGACAACAGAACAGCACAACCCAGATGTTTGAATTTGTGCATTTCGGGCTTGAACTGATGGTAAAACTAAGAACATTATTAACTTTTCTTTTTCTATTTACTTTGAAAGCTAAAGCCCAAGATTATGGTAAGGTGCATTACCTTTCAACCATTTCCAACACTGCTTGTTTAGTTCAGCCAATCACAATGCACTGTGTCAGCTGGCCAATAAGAGCAAACTATGCTCGTGGGAAGGAGGGGCTTTGTAGAAAATAATACATTTGAGAGAGGCGGGGCATAGAGGAACTACAAAAATTATACAGTATTTGAAAAATAATGTGTTTTTTGAACATTAAAGCATGTCAACATATTGTTACACCATAATAAGCATCATATTACCCCTTTAAGTAGATGCTGGTTGATCAAGCTAGAATTGCTAGGAGAGCTAGTTAAAAACCCACTACTGACATTAGCATCTCAAAAACATGCTGGATCCTGCTATGTTCTGCTGATTTAGCAAGGTTAGCATTTTGTTTTTTACTCCAAATTCAGCACATGTGCCACGTTGGACCTTTTAGGGCCACGTCTGGTTCTGCAGCTCCTACAGATCTCATTGTAACCTCATTATGATAGTTACTAGCTAAATGCCACCAGTTCCCAGAGACACTAATCAGCACAAGACAAACATGGATGATGGCTCCTGCCGGCATGCACCCCTTCATGGAGGTGTAGACGCTGCTCCAAGCTCAGTTTGATATGGGAATAGAGTCTTCAAACAGGATGTCCTGGACTTTATTGGGGTATGCTAAGCATTACAGCATCACACTTCCTCACTAGGAGTTTGAAAAAGGGATTAGTAGCATATGGCTCATTGAACAAGAGCTCTGCTTTTCATTAGCTAACCCCACCACCCAGCATCATCCAACCCAGCAACTCAACTCATTTCTGTCTGTGAGAAAAAAAAAGCATTCCACATATGTGTGTGTGTGTGTGTGTGTGTGTGTGTGAGAGAGAGGGTCTGTTTTGGTGAAGTGGGGGTCGAGTCATAGGAGGGAAATCTGGTTTTAGTTTATATTTTCATTCTTTTTCCAAAAGCAAATGTGTGATTTTGACGCCCCGAAAGGTCCCATTGTTGATGTATGGGAATATTAAATACAATAAAATGGCATCAGGTTTTTCTTTGGGCCACTTTACACACTACTACCATTGTGACGCAAAATGTCTTGTGGAAAACAAGTGTTTTTCTCTCTCAGAGGACAAAGCATGTGAAAACGTTTCAACAAATATGGCCCTAAAGACTCTTTTGATGTCTAAGGTTGTGGAAAACTGACACTGTTTGTATAAAGGACACACTCAAAGATATACCCAAAAGAATATAGAAAAGCACACATTTGGGCTAGCGGGATAAGCTACAAGGCTAACAAGTTGTTGTGGTTTTGGCAAAGAAAGAAAAATAGAGCATTGTGCTGAAAGTAAGAGGCAGTCTCATACCATACAAAGGTTGCGTCCCAGACTCTATTTTTGGGGTGAACCAACAACACTTAACCCTTCACCTTTGCTGATGTCGACAACGGTTCCCTGCCTCCTCTCAGTCTTGGTGTCACGCAAAGCGGAAAAGAGCAATAAGTAACGCCTCCTCCAACATGTCCGGCTCTACGTCTCTCTCTCTCTCTCGTGTCAAACTCTGCCATGACTGCACTGTCACATTTAATTATTCAAACATCCAGACACCACTCCACAAGGCATATGGAGGAATTACCCACTGCTTGGTGACAAATAATTAATGAGATCTGGTGTTGGAAAACATTAGCATTCCTGTGGCTAACACTGCACAGAGTTCAATACCATTTCCAAAGCCATCGTAAAAGCTGATCCTTCCACTTTCATGCGAGAAATGCTTAGAATTTGATTCGAATTAAACCTACCCTCCAGATTATTTCACTTTAACCATAAAAGAAGCTAAAAACGACTAGCTTTTGCGGTCTAATTCAAAATGGCTGGATTGTAAGTTAGCACACAAACGCATACTCTAGGGTTACCACCCAGCATGTCAAAGGTATCAGTGGATTTTAAGACCCCCCCTCCTTGCCTCGAAACCAGAGAGCAAGGCTACTGGCCTCTAGCTTTACAGTCTACAGCTCTATAACACCTGTTCTTAGTCCAACTGACAAACAATTGTGTCATTATTCACTGCCCAAAAAGACAGCTTGACTGCATCCCGCCACAGCCAGCTCCCATGCCCTCAGCACCATTTAGGCCACAGAGAGGTGACTCCGGCTGAGTTTACCAGCACTGTTTGTTTATTTAGTCGGCTATAAAGTGTCTATTTTTTCAAAGATTTGTAGAATATTGAATCTACTTAGAATCAGGTACTTGTATCAATTTACCGTGAACTTGCAACAAAGCATATGATAATCTGTGGCAATTGCTAAAAGTTTGCACATTTAGATACATTTTTGCATTCACATTTGGCCAATTTATCATTATGATAGATATATTATTGTCCTCAACCCTTACTGTTCCACTCAAGATTACTGGAACAAGTGTGTAAGTCTATAAATAAAGAAAAAAAATGTTTTTTTAAATGTCAAACTATTTTAGGAAACACTTTTTCTCAAATAGCTTATTGATGGGAGAATGCCCTGGAGCAACCAGGGGTTAAGTGCTGTGTCCAAGGGCATAATGGTGATCGGGCAGGAGGGGTAAGGGGTACGGCATAGGTTGTCCCTGCTTGGGTTCATGGCCCCCCTACCTGAATGTTAAAAGAATTGTTTCTTTACTATAAGGCCGCTCTCACATTTTACAGTAACTTATATTTAGGTCATTAAGAACAGGATATTATTTTGCCAATAAATTAGCGAGTTATTGCGGCAGCATTAGCCATTCTTATAGGTTTGACAAGTGGCTGTGTCTCCTACAAGAGTTCTAGGTCAAGTCTTTGTTAAAAAGTGAATTCAATGTTAATCCTAATCCCCCTCTTCAAAGCCAGCATTCAGGCCTGTACGGAGACAAAACCTCTGCTCTGCTGTTTCCCCTCACTATGTGTCTGCACAGAGTGCATTTAGCATTGCAACAAGTGATTAATGGTTCACAGGGTCTAGTGGCTTTTATATAAAATGCATAAATGTATGCTGATTTCTTATACTGTACTTCGAGATTCAGGCCTGATGCAAAGTCCAGTTGAGACACAAACCTGAGCATACAGTGATCGTTGCCTAGAAAGAAAAAAAACAACAACTCTGCGCTCTTTAAAATAAAGGTTGCTTATTGGTTCCATTAAGAACCTGTATCATTCATGGAACCTTTTCACTGTACAAAAGGTTCTGTATAGTGGAAAAAGTGCATTAGATGATGCAAAATTTACAGTTTTTTTAAAGACCTGCTCCTTGGGGTACCCAAAATGGTTCTTCTATGGCATTACAATGAAAACCCCCTTTTGGAGCCTTTATTTTTAAGAGTACATAGAGCGATTTGTGTATGATTTCAAAATTGTATTAATTTAAGTCAGTGGTTCTCAACTGGCTATGCTTCAGAACTTAGGATACCAATTTGGAACCCAAAACTTTAATCATATTTAATGTAGCCTGAGTTGTAATTTTTTGTATATTACTGGTTTCCAAAGACCTATCGCAGAATGCCAATGCTGATGGATGAGTGAGTGTCAAAATACCATAGAGAGAGGTCTATCCTGTTGAAAAATGCTGTTGGTTTGAACAACTAGAACCAGCTACCTGTGTATTAAGCCTATTTATGTGGCTTCATGCATTTGCCTTTTTTATCCACAATTTCTTTATAACCCTATGAAAAGAGTCATGATCTACCTGTTCCACTGGTTTAGCTGTCATTAGCATGTGATTTGACAATGTATACCACAGTCTATTTGTGAAACAACATTTAGGCCTTATGGATCAAAGCCTGCTACAACTATTTACCAGTGTCAGATGCTGGAGTTTGAAGGCTATGACCGGAAGAGGCCAAGGAATGGGCCACTGCAAGGTCACAAGTCATTGCTCCACTGCACTCAGACCTGCCAGACTCAAGATGCCTAATGACACTACATGATCAGAAAACAAGGTAGCTTTTACCTAACAGCTCATTGTTTAGTTGCAAAATACAACATACTACAGCTACTCAGAAGAGGTTTTTAAAATATTTTTATTGCCAAATAAGTATATATTGAGAAAGAGGCAGGGAGAGAGTTTACACCCCCCACATCTGCTGAACGTAAAGCAGTATATCCAGTTTCATGGTCATTACCATGAGAGCCACATTCAGCCAGCTTTGCATCGCAGTGTTTCATGATGCCACAATGGATAGAAGAAGAGTGAACAGTCTCATTCCCTGTTGAGGTTTAGAGGTTGTGTAAAACTGTGATTTGTCACTTATGTGTGGACAGATCCTGGAAACAGATGTGCAAAATCCAACCACCAGTCAATCATTCTTACCACCTCAATCCCCAACAAACACATTCATCTGAATTTGACCTCTTGACAACATGCTACAGTGGCCCAGATTCAGTCTGCCCTCTGTCTGAACCAAAGTACTTTGCCTTTAACATCATTACACACCGTCTATAGTATAGGCGTATAGTGTTCAGCTTTACATTGTACAAGCACTTTTCTGTGACATTTAAGAATACAATAGCATCAGGTTACAAAAATATCTTACTCTGCAAGTAAACATTGACATTGATACTTGATTTGGCTCTTATTTTTGAAAAACATATATTATTCAAATATATGTTCATCCTTTCATTAATGAAAAATTACATTTATAATGAATACACCTCATTATTGTTATGCATACAAATTATGTATATATATATATATATATATATATATATATATATGTGTGTGTGTGTGTGTATATAAATATATATCATATATATATATATATATATATATATATGAATTATTTTATGACCTTTCCAAAGTCAAATGTCATGTGGTATGACTCCTCAAAAACTGCTTGTAATAAATACATTTTTACTGTACCTAAAATAATGATTAAGATGTGGTTTTACTTTGTGATTTGTGGTGACACCACATGACATTATTTTGAGTCATTAAATTAAATATCTTTCTGAAAAATTATATAAAGTTTTTTGAAAGTAATGTTTGTAGGAATTTGACACACATTTCAATTTACGTTTTAACGCTGTTATGTTATTGGCCCATTTGTGAATTACACAGCACATATCTATGTTCAAATATTTCATTCAGAATTGTGGGAAAAGCAGTCTGTCAGACCACATTACACCTGGTATTAACATCTGTTTCGGGTGATCCAATTGCAAGTGGTCAGCTGAGACAAATTGTCATTCACACCTGGTATTAACAAGCATCTTATACGCATCTCCTGTGACCACTTGTGATCAGACTTCATTGAGGGGAGGCTCTCCGATTCCATAACAACATCTTACCCTGTTAGTGTGTCGCTGAATGTTTATGTCAGGCATGCCAAAAATCCTCTGCGAAGTGTTGTGCATGTTAAGCCACAACTAACAAGGAGCATAAACATTACAGAGCCTTGCTGACCATTGAAAGACATCAGCAAACAATACCATGGTGTTAAGTGCTTTCAAGACAGGATTCTGTCAACACTCCAATTTTGCATGCCTGAGGGCACACGCTCATGCTTTTCGATTAAGATGGAAAACCACAAGAAATTAGATTAAGTACAGAGAAGTCCATTTAACTATGCTTAGTGGTTGTTACTCCTTAGAAGATCTAATGGGACTGGCAACCATTATGAAAGCATGGGCTGTTCCTGGCTGTGACAGGCGTGCGGTGACTGCACGTGGCCCTCTTTGGGTCACTGTGGGCTCCGTCATCGCCCTTGTGAGACTGCTCACTTATGTTAGCACAGGCAGAATGATAAGTCTAGGGATTGAAACACACATATCTATTTCTATCCCACAATATCAGCATATTTGTCAGCTTGATAATCCATCTATATGTATTTGTAGTTAAATATAAACTTATAAAAGTGATGAAGCAAGTACAAATAAAAGGTAACACTTTATTTTAAGGTGTCATTGTTACAAGGACTTACTATTATAAGATTCCTGCTTCTCATGTTCATACTATGTACTTATTATAGTAATTACAATAACTAGGTAATTACCCTTGTATTACAGCACTTTCTAAGATAAGTTCACTGTATGTAAACTGTTAGTACATGTAAGTACACATACTGTAAAATAAAGTGCAAACCCAAATCCTAACAATAACCATTTAGTAAATGTATAATTAGACTGTAACACGGACACCTTAAAATAAAGTGTAAGCAATTTAAAATTCTGACATGGTTTACTCACCTCCATGACTTTCTTCTATGGAAAACAAATAATATTTTCAACAAACCTGGGGTCCAAACAAAACTGAGGTCCAATTAGTAAACAGATAGATGGCTCTTTGTGTAAAGACTTCAATAGATTTGATAATAAGGCATTTGTTTACATCTGTTTTACTTTTTACAGACTTGAATATATTTATTTACACCTTACAGACTAGTAAGTGGAGGAGAGTTAATATTTACTAAATATTAGCTAAAAAGCAATTTAGCTACTTACTGTAATTCTGCTCTGAATGCTCAATTCTAAAGATTGGTTAGGAATACATAAATTCCTATATAAACATAAACGTGAATTGCATTGCCAATTTTAGAGTTCATATAAACATGAACTTTAAAGAATCTTAAATCAAACCAGATGCATTCAGACTGACAAAAATCAGCACATGTAAACATACCAATTGTCCAAAGAAGAAAAAAAACCCACACAGGCATTTCCCAAACTATCATCTTTTGTGTTCTACAGAATAAAGAAAGTCATACAGGTTTGGAGCAGGTTTGAGTAAATGCTGACCCGAATTTTCATGTTTGGTTCAACTATCCCTTTAACGTATATTGTGATAAGAGTTGTATGTGTGTGTGCGCACAAGTATATTTAAGGAGGTATAGAGAGGAACAAAAGGTGTGTGAAAGTAAAAGCTCACAGAGGGTCCATATAAATGTTGCCATGAAGTTTTGAAAAGGAGAAATGGGAACAATGCAGTTTGCAGCAAACACTCCTCTGCCATCCATCTTTTACACAATCAACATGGCCCTTTCACATGCACTGGCCCCTGCTGGGGACCCCATCCCCTCTGTCAATGGCCTTATATTTAAGGGAAATTAGGTGACATTGAGTTTCAAATGAGTCATCGACAGCTGCTTCGTCACTGTCGGTCTAAGCAGTGTGCTGTTCAGTGGTGGCGTGACATTGTTTTCCTGCTCCACTGGAGAGCGGGACAGAAAGAGCAGGAAGGGACGGTACTGTACCTGAGAGCGTAACGCAATAACTGCGCACAAAATCGATCGGTTTGCCACATATAAAGATTAAATCGCTTCGCATGTGCTTGTCGAAACACACATTTATGGCGAATGTAAAACGTGTTGATTGTTTTCATCACTCAGCGCGCTCTCCCCCTCGCACCCTGAGCACTCAGTGTGACAACCATTGATGCCTTATACAGTTACAGGCCACCACAATCATTTTACTGTTGGAAGGTGCAGAGAAATCCACTGTCCTCCCAAAAGGTATTTGAGACCTGCAGCTAAGAATCAAAGGGCTGCAGAGGTATAAGGAAGACCTATCTGGTTTCAAGACGAAGTGTGGGAGAGGAACAGAGAGAGAGAGAGAGAGTGTGAGAGAGAAATTAAAACAGAGAGAGAGCGAGAGAGCGAGAGTAGCGCTGCTGGCAAATCACTTTGAGCCGTCACTGAGATTTATGAAAAGTGTGTGTCACGAGCTAGATGATCTGTCTCTCGGGAACTGGAATCAGTATTAAGGGTGTTGCATTAAAATCAGTTCAAAGCAAATAAAAGTGTCCTTTGGCATGTTCGACCCTGACAGATAAATTGGGCGTGTCTTGACCACAGAAATCAATCCAACACTTCTGACATCTCGCAGGCTGTGAAATGGAAAAAGTGCAATGAGGCGGTACGGCCAGCATTTATGTAATCGTCCCGTAAATCTCCCCTTCCAATATTCTGCTGAAAAGCCGATGGCCGAGGATGTGGTGATGTGGGGTTCTGTTAAGGGCTCTCTGGCAAAAAGAATAAGACAAATTCACATCAGTGAGCAGAAATGGTTAACACACTCATGAAAATGCTTTGTATTAATAGGGTATTTAAAGGGGTTAACATTTTTTTTTTCCACAAACCAACCTGAGGTAATGAGGTATGAGAATAAAGTGGTTGCCAATTTGTTTGCAGTGCGTTGGGACTGTACGGGAGTTCTTTCTGAGCCCCTGACAAGCAGGTGAGATCAAAGTAAACCCGGACAAAAGGGGCTCAACAGTGATTTGTCAGGGGACGAGAGGCATTCCCGTCTGGCTCTAGCCAGGCCCTCAGATCACTGGCGCAAAAAAAAAAGCATGCCATGAGAAAAAGTACAGCAGAAAAGGTTCAGAGGTCAGCTTGATTTGGTTGGGATTGTGGTACCTCCTTTTCTGCAAAGGAGCCGGAATAAAAAGACTAGTGACTATTAAGCTTTGCTTAATGTTGTGGAGGGAAATCTTGCACGCTCCCAAAAAAATCATCAGTTATTCACTGACTTTATGCAGTGACAAAAACTTTTCTGTTTCAAAAAACAATTTTTTTTTAACTGTATGTTCTTTGGTTGGCTTTAGTTGGTATTTTTCTTTTTTAAAAAAATATATATTAAACTAACAGTTCTTGATGTTATGTGAACTTTAAAGCACCAGTACATTGTTCAGAACATAGTTTTTTATCAAGCTCTAATGCCTTTTTTGTTTTGCTTAGAAACTTCATACACTCTAAAAATCCTTAGTCATATGTGGTAACATGCAAATTGAGTTAGTTTTACGTCACAGAATCAACCGGATTACATACAACAACAAGATTGACATATAAACACTATATATCATTCTTAATATGACTATTTGCTTTTTATATACTATTAAATTCTATTAAATAAAGAAATATTAAATGAAAGTAAATGATAAGAGCCAAATACTTGCTTGACCATTTTACCTGCATTTTATCCATGTAAATGTTTAAACAACTGACTGGCAATCATAAATGACACTGGTTGGTATATTGCATACACTGAAGATAAAAGAGGTTATACATTATAACATACTACTCACGTGATCTGTAAAAATCGGAAGCAGAAAGGATGTGTATAACAAGAAGATGTATATTCCTATATTTTATTAGGGAGTCTAATGTATTTCATTAGCAGTGACTTGTGTCGTTGTGTGCTGTATCTAAAACTTTCAAGTAATATCCCCATGTCTGTTTGCTACATATTCATGACATAAATTTAACTTATACCATAAATTAATGTGGAGTACAAAGAGGCTGCTCTTCCAGGGTGGGCTGAAACACTAATAGAAAACACAGACATTTTAAACGTTAAGCACGAATTCACTGCAGTAACAGAATTTACTTTTTCAAAACCATTTTTATGACACACCCTCATTGCATTCACCCCATTTCTTACCTATGCAGTCTTTTTGGTATTTCTTTTTGGCTAAGCCAGATATTAGATTTTTGGACGATATTTAGAAGATAAGCTTGTGTACATACGTTATTATATTTCAAACTGAACCAGAGAAACTCTGATTATACTAGTTCTTTCGTTTAACATCTCACTATTTACACACAAAATTCAGTAATAAACTATCATGATAGCTTGTTTCTAATTGGTTAGCGCAACATGCAATTTTCCAAAAGTTCCCGATTTCCTTTTGTTTAATTTTAAAAGCAAAGGGTCGCGAAGAAGTTAAAGTGATAAATGAGGGCGTGATAAAGAAAACGACTTTAACATGATACGATTTAACCATTCGGCTTCAAAATAATCGGCAACATCCTGAGTGCACTCCCCCTCCTCTCTTTCTCTCTCTCTCTCTCTCTCATACTGATTATTACTGCTGGGCTTTGTGGGCGGCTGTGGGCCGTAATTAAAATACTTCCAGAAAGAAACAGCCGACCACATCAGAAATGCAACCCTCTGTCAGGATCAAACCACATCAAGAGCGTCTCTCTCAGAGATGGTCACCAGAGCGGCTCGTGATGTACATCAGTAGGCTCTTATACTCTCCGTCTAGTCTGACACACACCGGGTCTGCAGCGGCTAATAAGTTATTAGGGGCAGCTACCCGTTTTAAAACAGTGTGACAAAAAGTCCTGGACGCCAAGTCATGTATAGAGGGAGAAGATGAATGAAGGGTGCCTTCCCACGAGGTTTTCTATAGCATGCGCTGGTGTTACGCCAAAGGGCAGGGAGATTTGTAGATGATGGTGCTAATTACGAGAATGGTAACCATAATGCGACCAAGATGGAAGCAATTTAGGCAGAAGTCATTTGCGTGTTACTCTTCCACCCACTAGCAGCACACACCAGGAGCTCGAGTGTAAGTGGCTGTAGGGCTTTCGGTCGCACTTGCAGTCTGGTTCCTGAGAGAAGATGCACGTCAGCTACCGCAGTTTTAGTATGGCCTGCTAGGTTGAGATAAAAAGAAATGGTCGTGGAATGTGTTTGAGAGGGAGTGGAATATGTAGCTTATTTTTTGCTTTCTCCAAAATCAAGATAGAAATCGGGATTTCTTCTTCGCAAAGCACAGGGAAATGTAGCTGCATGCTACGGAATACGATGAATGGGAAAACAGGTCTTGATCGTTTTATTCCGAGCATCATCTTAACTGCTCTCAAAACCTGTGCTTCGTAGCCTGTAACATATTTGGAATCGATGACTGAAATGTAGCTACTGCGGAATTATAATGGGCTTCGCGCATCAGTGTAATATCGCGTTAAATGTAAGGGGGTTGGAGGTACCTGAATTATGATTTGCTTCATATATTCAAAAATATCATAAAATCGCAGTTAATTACTACACACCTAATAAGCAAACGAACCGCGTAAAAACTATTTATTTTTCATGACGTACTTTTCCCTTTGCAAGTGATTTTTACTCATTTTGTTTCTATCCGCTTGTCCAGACTGTTTTGTCTTGTCAGTCACGGTTTTATATTATGAGTCAGAAACATTCCATAGCTACATAAATGTGGATAATTGAAAGCCACGTGCGTGTGTCTATGAATGTTAACATCACTGTCGGAAAGTGCCAACAGACATGAAAAGAGAATCAATAGCGGCTCTCCCAGGCCAGTGTTCATGCTTAAATATAATTTTCGGATCTTTCAAAAGAAGCAAACTCTGCCCTTGGATGTCTCTCTCTTTGTGATGCGGTTTTCCGCTGTAAGCCACCGTGTGTAGTGCTGTGTAATTTTATCCACGCTGCAACCTCTTGGTTCACACAAGACTGATACCTTGCCTCCCCTTTTCCTTTGTATCAATTGGTCGGGGTTCGGGCTATTGTTGCAGGAGGGCTCTTTTATTTCTGTGCACACTGTCGATCAGCGAAATCTCACGATAGGCTCCCTGTGAAACCGACTGGCTCTTTTCTCCTCCTCGGTCAGATACAGTCTGCTTGGAGAGCAGAGTGGAACCCATGAGCACCAACGAGGCGAACCCATGCTGTTGCCACCAAGCCGGCTCTAACAGATGACCGCGACCGCACGTTTTGATTTTAATGTTCAGTTGACTGGATCACTGACAAATGATACTTCTTTGATGGGACCCCGTGTGCCAGCTCTTTCTATTCCAGCGAGATTTTGCCGACATCCCGCCATGCCACAATGGTTATAATTCTGCTCTTGTTGTTACTGAGCTCCTTGGATCCGAGTTTACAGGAATCTCTGGCTCCGAGGCTGACCAGGACCCCAAGGGCGCCTTGTGCCAGGGGCCAGGCGTGTGACCCAAGGCAGCGGCGAGATGCTGGTGGACGCGGCGGGGTTTACGAACACCTCGGAGGAGCGCCAAGACGCAGGAAACTTTACTGCGCCACAAAATATCATTTGCAAATTCACCCGAACGGGAAAATAGACGGATCTCTTGATGAAAACAACCCTTTCAGTGAGTAAACCGCTCTCGCCTTTTATATCTGCAAATGTCATTTTCTGTGCGGTATGAGACTTGCGTAATTGTGGAAATCCTACATTGGAAAACATTGTGCGCTGACAGTATTCGGGAGGCGGCTTGCGCATTAAATAATTAACATCGGACAATAATTCACCATGCCCGGCTTATGTTAAGATTGTGAATATAAAACATTTAAATCAGAGTTCTTACCACAGTAAATGAAGATTAAGGTAACGATGAAGGAACTTAAAAAAACTAAAAAAAAATCTTTAAAAAAGTTCTTGAAAATAAGGCAACGATTTAGAAAACACTATTGCATTATTTTGTAATAAGGCGCATTTCAAGTTATCCTACTTTTATTGTATAACTTAGACTGAAATTACAATTTCCTGTCAAATTGCTTAGCCTACATTACAATCTTAAATCGTCGTTCTTTAAATTACAATATTCGTTTATCTGTCTTAGTTTTTTCAATTAGTCAAATCCGAGTGCCCATGGACAATTACCATATGAAAACAGGATTCAACAGACAGTTTAACATAATGACTTAGACAACGGATGTGTTTATCCAACGTAAAAGGATGATTATTCGAAACAGAAGAATGAGGAGAGCCATTAATCAGTGCAAAAAGGGGATGAATAAACATCCTCTTTAAGAGGCGTTTAGTGTCTGTATATCAAACCTGACAGCGTATGCTGTGTAGACTGTGACTTAATCAACGAAAAACTTAATAAAATAACATTTGAAACAGCATATTACACACTATCTACAATCAATTGTACTGAACAACACACATTACATTGCGAAATTACTTATTACACGTGGGTGAGATTGTAAGTTTAAAGCAGGTGGTTTAAGTTAAAGACATAAATCAATTAGTTTATGTATAGAAAATTATTTTAAATCTATTAATTAATATTTTAGTAAATAAACGTAACTATTTAGGGTAATGTATATTCTAACAGTTACGTCTATAAACATTAATTAATAATACAGCTACTCATTACACGCTTTCAAACATTAGCTAAATCATGACAGGTTTGTGAAACGACCTCGACTGACCTTGTATTGAATCCCACACATTTTTATGCTATTTTAAAAGCTATTGTAAATGACTTTCCCCGTTTCTAGCATGCGTACTAACCGGCCCGCTCTTTTTCTAGGTATACTCGAGATCACAGCCGTGGACGTCGGTGTTGTGGCGATAAAAGGCCTGTTTTCGGGAAGATACCTGGCTATGAATGAAAAAGGACGTCTGTATGCTTCAGTAAGTGTTATGTCACGTCGGAAAATCAAGTAGCTGAAATTCGCTAGCTGTGGGATCAGATAACAAGAAGGGCTATTTGAGGCTATCGCCACATGGTGGTGTTTTTCATGCGGAACGAGTATGCCCACATGCTGCTAGATTACTGAGAGTTTGATTACTGAGTTTTGTTTCCCTCACTGGGGACCTTGTCACTGAAATTTCTGGTCAGTGGAGAGCGATAACAACATACCTTTGCTAGGTGAATGTGAGATGCTGGGAATTCAGTTGTGCAGATATTGGATCAGTTGACCTTTCAACAAATTGGAAACAGCATCTTGTTAAAGAAATATCTAGTAGTCCATTAAAGTAATATATTTTTTTAAACCTTTCAGGAAGTCTTCAACCGCGAGTGTGAGTTTCTGGAACGCATTCACGAGTTAGGCTACAACACCTATGCATCACGGCACCATGCTACAACTCAGCCTCCACCAACAGGGTCTGGGACAGGGGGCAGCAAGCGGCGTGCCAGTTCTAAGAGGCAGTGGTACGTGTCCATCAACGGGAAGGGCCGGCCCAGGAGGGGCTTTAAGACACGGAGCACGGACAAAGCTTCCCTCTTCCTGCCCCGTGTTCTGGGCAACAAGGACCATGAGATGGTGCGCAAGCTCAGAGAGAGCCAGCGGCACCAGGCCGGCTCTCATAGAGCCCATGTGGGTCGGGCAGAACGCAGAAGACGACGACACAGGGGCTCCAAGGGGCACAGCAGAAGGGCTGACATTTAACACTCTCTTGACACAGATGGACAAGAGATCCAAAGCCACATGGACCAAAGGAGTCACATGGAACAATTGTCTCAAGAAAGGATGATGTTAAAAAAAAAAAAACCTTTGGGGAATTATGTGGCAAGAAAGGCAGAGAATGAAGAGAAACATCCTTTTGCTTTGTTTTTGCATCTGAAACACAAAGACAGTCCAGATAGTTTCATGTGACCAAATTTAACACTACTGAAAGTTTTGTCTTTTGCGTTGTTTTTTTTTTCATGTTCACACTTTTTAAAAGTCTTTTCTGCTAACCCATGTGAAAAAGTACAATTTCATAACATACGAGTGCTCTAATTTTGTACTTAATATGCTAAAAATGATTCTTTAAGATTCTTAAGATCATCTAAGTGACTAAATGTGCTTTTAAAATACTGTCTCTGTGTTAAAAATGTATTTAATTACCACTTGTAGTACACTTGAACCCATCTTTGTATTAAAGATGGCTTCAACTGATACCAAAATACATCTTCAGCACATTTTAGTTCATATTCACAGTCTCTCACAGTAAAGTGCACTTAGATGTTCTTAAGATTATCTTAAGAAGTACTAAAGAATCATTTTTAGTAGCCTATATTGAGTACAAAATTAATATGCTAAAATAGAGCACTTTAAGTATGGAAGTGTTCTTTTTTTCACTAGGGAAAGACGTGTAATTATTGTACATAACTGTACAGTCATTTACTTTTTTAAGCGAGCAAGATAACATAGAGTAAATGTTTGTAATCATAAATTAGGATGTTGTACAAGTGCTTGACAATGCCAATGATGTGTTATGTATCGGACTACGGCTTTTATAGGTGGTGTACAGACAAGCACTTTTTCCTTATTGAAGTATAAAGTAGAAAACAAAGATCCATACACATAAAACAGATGCTTTTTAACTTACATGTGATAGGCTACTGTTCTTAAAACTGCAATCAGGAGTACTTTGTATAATACTAATGTAATACATATTTATTTTGTTTATATGTTTTTAAGTTATTGATGACATAGTTTCTACACTTCCAAATATCAAAGATTTTCTTCAGAAGATATTAATAGTTGCATTGTTAGAATAACACTGTTATCTTTGAACAATTGAACAATCCCATAAGAGTAGACTCTTCGGTTTCCTATTTTGATACAAAATTGAGTCTAAATATATGTAATGACAACAGCTCTGAAGTATAGTTTTAATAAATGTCATATGTATTGAACACTGTAAGCTGAGTTATGCATTAAAACGGCATTGTTTGACACTGAAAGCTGGAGGAATGTCACCAATAAGTCATATGAAAAAAAAGGAAAATTTTATATATATATATATATATACACACGCACACACACGCACACACACACTTTTTTTCATATAATCGAATGATTAATGATCTTTTACTTCGTTCCCACCTTACATGTATTCTCCGTTTTTAGAATAGCCTACATAATAGATATTATGTGGAGCTTAATTAAAAGTTTGACAACTAAATTCATGGCAATGTCTTCAGATATATTCACCGCAACAGTGATAGTGATCGCATAGGTTTTGAAGTCTCTCAGCGGTCCAGTAAAAAGGGACTCCCTCTTGGGACCATCCCCCTTTATCCTTAATTGCCTCAAGTGACATCATCTAGGAGAAAAGAAAATAATAAAAAAAATCAATGGGAGAAAAGCAAAACACAATCGCTTTGTAAAAAAGCCTATACATATTCTATAAATCACGATAATTATTTTTAAACAAACTTGACGTAACAACAAGTGTTTCGCGTGAAGAGCGGCTACTTGCAAGAACAGAGATCTGTGCTTTTGAAATCTATAGGAGAAAAAAGACGTGATATCCTATACTACGAAGCTCCGAGAGCTTCCTGCCGGTCACAATGGCATATCTCTGGGGGAACCTGGGAAGCCGTGTCGCTTGAGACATTCTTCTTCCTTTCTCTAAACGGCGAGAGCCTGTGATCTGAGAAACAAGGCAATCCCCGATGAAAAAAACATGTCTTAAAGTGTAACGCGTTGTATAGTTTGTTATGAATGCCAAACTCTAAAATTACTTTGACAGGAATGCTGGACTCTAGATAAATGACACTGTTTGAATGAACCTTTGTCTTGTCATCCTGATAGCTTATTTTTCACAAACCCATTCATATGTACATAAATACATGGGAGGCGAGATCAAAGCTTTCCGCGACTTCAAATATTATATTCTATAATTACCTTATAAATCAGAAACCGAGGATTGCTTTCTTCCCTCTGGCCAATGGAAAAAAATAATAATGATAGCGCCAGCATTACGTATCACAGATAATACAAATAAGTGGTTTGCCCTCAAAATGATGAGTAACATGATTCAGATTTAGGATTTATTCTTTTAAAATTAAGGTATGCATCCAAAAACAGTTGAATAAAGTCTGATTTCATAAAAAGTCAAAACATCCAATATTGCCTACTCTGTTTTACATTAAATAGCACTATTGCAGTTTCTATTTTCTAACACTGATCTGATGTTACCCGATCTCATGAAAGTGCAAATAAATAGTACGCCAAATAAAAACGAAAACTCGTGGTTATAGAAACGCAAAATGAACTTTGGCGTGTATATGCTACGCGATGTGTAGAATAAGTGTTGTGTGGGTAGATGCGTATCATATGCACGCCAACAAATTTCGTATCATATGCACGCAAAAACTGCGCCAAATATGTGCGTGTCATATATGCACCAAAGTAAATTTTTGCATATCCATACCACGAGTTTTCGTTTTTATTTTACGAACTGTTTATTCGCATTTTCATGAGACCGGGCTGTCTGATCGCTGTTTACAGCCAACTCAAGAAAACAGAAAAGTAAATAAAAATATGGCTATTGTTTATAATTGTTAATTGTGATATAAGTCTGAGGACCACAAGACCTTAAGATAAAAAAAATAGGTTACAAACATATTTGAAGCCGCTGAAATTACTGATTCTGTCCAAAGATAAATAAATAATAATAATAATAATAATAAAAAATAAAAAAAAAACGCTGAACCTGTGTGCAAAGGTTTTCATGCTCTTTGGTCGTAGCTCTAAATACCTATTCAGGCACACGACGCCCCTATTAGTTCAGTGGCATATAACAAGTAAACAGAGACCCAGGGGTTAAGGTTCAGCGTCCCGATAGAGCGACTTCTGATGACCTGCCTTCAACAATGACGCGTCTGCCGCCATGTCGAGGGCATATAAGCGCTCATTAACCCTGCTGCCAAAAAAACCATAAGGCAATAAGATCGGGCTGTCGGGTCATGTTGAGATTGCACCTCTCGTGTAATTTCGAATAAGAACAGAAAGTGTACAAGTGCTACAAAAAGAAAGAATGCATAAATACATAAATAAATACATTTTATTGTTTTTGACTGCAATGTTTTTAAATCTATTGATAATTTAATTACCCAACGAGTGCTTTCTCAGAAATTACTTAAAGCCGTGCACTATAGTGAAAACCGCTCCAATTAAAATCACTGTGATTCAGTCTCATTCTTCTCCGGCCCGAGGGCCTCAAAGGGCTGCTCCTCGTGCCCATCTAATTGGTATCGTCAGGAATTCCTCAAGCATTGACCCAGCGGAGCCTAAGGGGTCTTTGTTCGTACAGACAGGCCTCCTACTGGCCATCTTTGTGGACCCTGTAGAGTTGCTGACCTCTGCACTAACATCACACCATATTGCTTCCAGCTTGACTGTTTTTTAAGTGATACATTTATTAATGCTGATAGCTTATCAGATAAAATGACAAGCTGTAAAATGCTTCATATTTTAGCCTAGGGTATACTTCTGATGTAGTACTACAAATACCATTATATAAGATAATAATGATTTGCATAATAAGAGTATCTTTTAAAAGCACTGAAAACTAATTCCACTAACACAAAGCAAACGTTCCTGTCTTCATTCAGTAAAGCTATTTGTAAATTTTATTGTAGCCTATAGGCCTAATTGTCTGGGCAAAATAAATCCTATTTGAATTAGTCACACTAACACGATGCCGGGAAGCTTAATGCACTCCATCATCTCAGCAGGGTAAGTTAGCAAATTCTTCTCTACACTGTATTCCCAAAAGTGTCCTACAGAGGGAAGCACTGACTTCTGTCAAGTTTCTGTGAAATCACAGAACATTATCAAAGGTTTGTTAGCGCAATAAGCGTTTGTTAGGGCGGGTTGTCACTTCTGTGTTTGATAGGCCTATCGAGAAGTTCTTTGAGGTGTGCTGAAATTAAAGAGCGGTAAAAGGTATTACATTGACAACACATAGGCTATTAGAGGAGTTACTGGCCCGCTATACAGTTGCCCAGCAAACCCAGCACACTATAATAATATCAACGTATTACTATGAGAACTCGCAACACACAGAATTGTGCCTGATTTGTCAAATCCTAGAGCGCTGCAAATAATTCAGTTTCTCACGACCTGCCATTACATATTCACGCCACTATTAATTAACAATTATTAATTTATTTTAACCCAAAACGTTTTAAAAAATTTGCCTAAACAAAATAGTCTAATTTCTACACACATTTGAGAGGCGGATCTTGAGAGCGACTGCAGCACCATGGAGAGCGGCTGAGCGCCCTGTTATTATTCAATTCACTTCATTCCGCTGCTTGTATTCAGAAAGTTGGTGCAGCTTTAAGAAACTAGACTAGTTAAAACACTGGGTTTAAAATGTACCAATGACTTTCATTTAGCATATATAAGGCACTCATTATCGGTCAGCGACAGACTAAATTATGAAAGCATGGTGTGCGGCTCTAAATATAACCTAAAGACCGTTTGAGTTTTTGTCATGATAATTCAGCAATGGCTATAAAGCATCACACGCCTTTTCGATTTGGGTCAAAAACAAGTCTGTTTGATCAGTGTCTGTGCCGCCAACATGTATATAAAACCAGCCACACATGCTTAGATCAAATGAACCGCTTGACAAACGACCCATTCCTGTGTGCAGAAGACCCCCATCAGCAAGCAACATTTAGTGAACCGTCAGAGCTCGGATGGGTGGGATCGCCTAGATACAGGTTAAGCAATTTGGGTAGCAGGCACTGTGTCTAGGGTATTCAACTCTCCTTTTTGAAGTTAAGAGATGAGAGTGCTCTGTCTGGAGGAAACGTTGTCATGCGAAACAAAGGCGGGGTAAGCAAGAGTTATAGTGAGGGAACATTGTGTGTGTGTGCCATGATGATTTGTATAAGCAAATCAGTCCAAGATATCTGGCCATATACTTTTAAATCAGCAGGACTGCCTTGTTTAATTAATTACGTTTTGGAAATTTTGCTACTTCCTCTAAATACAAACTCATTTGGGTAGATAACAAATTCCACTTTTATTATTATATGTTTTCTTTCATTATTGTTTGTTCCAATATTTTTACTGTTATGCAGAAATAATGTGCATCAAAGTACATTGAACAAGTGTAAAATGTGTAAAAAAAATAAATAATATGAAAATAAAATAGTTAATTTAAGTAAAAATTATCGATACGTAGAGACCACATTATTATAAAGATACATAACAAAATATATTCAAATAAAGTTATACTTCGAAACAATTTCTGTAAAGGGATTTTTGAGAACACATGAAATTACCGCAGGTCATAACAGAGTAACACCACGTCTTAATTTTAAACATTACATTTTTAATTATTTGAAACGTAAGCTTACTTTTTGTTTTGCTATTTTGTCATTTACCGCGAAAACATTCACCAAGTATGCCACCCAAATACTTTTGTCCGCCAGTGAAACAGGCAAATTTACTAACTGTCCTTGAAGAAGAACTTGTTTGTTTATAATCAACAAAACATAAAAGAGTCATTCTCCTATAAACGGACGTGTAATTAAACCCTCGGCGTAATTTGCTCCAATATAGTAAATACACCCTCGAGTATTCATTCAGCCTGAGCATGAGCCTGTGCGTTAAAGAGGTGTTCATTCTGGGTGGAATTATTTTCACGTACTATCCTTACGAAAGCCTCCATCAATAGTAACGCAAATTACAATCTTTTGAGGTTTCAAGTAGGTGTCTTACTTTTATGTTGATAAGTGTTTTGACCATCCCCCATGGTCTTTCCGTTTTACGTCGCATCCTCTACACTAGCAGCAGGGAGCGCGCATTACCCGGGGCCGCGGAGAGAGCTTGACTCACAGTGTGATGTTTCCAGTGGTTTACACGTTCTCCCCCACAATGCTCTGACGCACAACATTCACAACTAGACACTCGTAAGAGGTCAGCTGCAGAATTGTCAGGCTGAATTATCTAGCGGTCTTTACGCTGTCAGAGGGATGTGCTCCTTTAGAGACTTCAGAAATTATGTTTGCACATCAACGTGTGTATGTCATTTTCATAAGAATGTATATCATTACGCATACCATTTCCTTATTTTATTTTTCCAGTGTATTGCGAATTTGTATTCTAGAATTTGCAATTCGTTCGAATTCGACTTGTTTTTTTTTCCTGTTATTGTCCAGCTATAGAACGGTCTCCTGCCTGACACTGCAGTCAATTAACGTGAAAATTATTTTATTTCTGTCCGATTATAAAGGAAGCCTACACAAAGACTCAACTATATATTAAGCGAATTGTTGAGGGCTTTTGCAAAGCGTACAGCCTACACTAAACTTAATTCCACGTATTTATGATAAAACAGCCTACTTTTCAGTAACAACAAAAAGCAATGGCACTTTCCACCTGCCGCCAAATAGACCATTGTGAAAAGAAATAGGCTATAGTTGCTGAACGCGTGTAACCATAGCAACGGATCATTATCGCAAGATGATTTCTGCAAAAAAGTAGAAGGCTATCATCATTTGTCACTTTATTATACACTCTTATATTATTGAAGGTAGTTAAAAATACCTATATATTAGGTGCGTCAAAGCAATAATGCGCGAGATGACCAATAACAAGCTTCTAAGAATGCCTTGCATTTAAAGTCATTCGAACTCAGATTTGAAACGGATACAGACATTTTTCCTATAGACAACGGCAATGCACTGTCAAGGTTAACGAATGCGGTTTTATTGTAAAGAGATCGGTTATGACGTTCGCCTCTCTCACTCGCACGCGCGCGCACACACCCGCGCTGTAGTCTCACTGCCCACGGCATGGACGTGCGCACATTATAAGGAATCAGTGTGCTCAGAGTGGCGCAGAAGGCTGCTCCGTCATGCACTAGGTAGTGTGTGATGTAATTTCGCTGCAGATATAAATATCGTCGGCAAGGGAAAAGTAGCATGGCTGAGCGAGGCTAGAATTGACGGGTCAACATTTTCCAACTTTTGTGTGAAAACAAAACAGCTTGAACACCAGTCTTGAGTGTGTAGTGTCTTGAGAGGAAACCCACTGAGCGCGACTTCATGCCGCTCACTAGGGTTGTCCGTAGCTCTGTCCGTGAGTAAGCCGTTTTGTGCGTCTTTTTGGCTGCCGACACAAATACAGAGAAAAACGGTAGTTTGGTGTCTTCAACTCTTTCAGACGCTCACGTACCGCTCAGAAGGATGAGTGTCCATTCTGCCCTATTACCAATACTGGTCTTAGGACTTATGACAAGTTCAGTGCGCTGCGCTCCGCTGCCCGGTGGGCAGAACGGACCCGTGGAGCGACGCTGGGAGACCCTCTATTCGCGTTCTCTAGCCAGAATCCCCGGGGAAAAAAGAGATATCAGCCGGGACAGTGATTATCTCACGGGCATTAAAAGACTGCGACGTCTCTACTGCAATGTTGGCATCGGGTTTCATCTCCAAGTATTACCGGACGGTAGAATTACCGGCGTGCACAACGAAAACCGTTACAGTAAGTTTCATCTGTTATTTGTCCTTATGCATGCTGAATCGGCTGTTGGATTTGACACTGTCACCCAAATGAAATTGAATTACGAAAAAGTATTAGCTTACAGAATTAAGACAAGTAAATGAACACGCGCAGTGGCTGTTATAATAAGTTACATGAATTCAACATCATGCCATGTTTGATAATATCAACAAAGCCTGTTGTAGCGGTTCCATTTCCCGAATCAAGTCAGGTGTGGTAGTGCACCAGCATCTGGCATCCTGCATTACGCACGCAACAGGTCTCTGTAACCAGAGCAGGACAGGAACCGGGCCAAAATCCCAAGCCTAAAGTTAGGAGCCAGATAAACTCATCCTTTACATTAGATAACCCTTCACTCTTAAAAATAAATAAATAAAGTTTCTGTGGCGATTCTTTGGTTTAGACTTTCTTCTCATGAATAACCATTTGGCTGTATATGTTCTTGAGTTGCTGTTTGTTTCTAAAGAACTACAGATTAAATTGTTTTGGAATTTGTTGTTTTGTTTGTTTTACTTTAGGTTACACCAAAACATTTCTGAGACCATTATTTCAAGAATTTCAACCTCTTGTCAATTCAAAGTAGACGAAATATACAACAGGCGTTTTTAACATCTGTGTTGACGCACTTCATATGTTTCTAAAAACAGACTCAAGAAGTATTGGTTATGTTTGTCAACATCAGCTTAAATCACAGAATAAACAAACACTAGTTATTTCGTCATTAAATGAGAAACATTGTTACAAAGTTTATTACTAAGTTTTCCTTTGACCCTTCTAAAGTGGTCAAGGATCTGATAATAAAAATGCTCTTTTTTTCTGACACGTGTCAATCAAAGCTTCAACGAAATAAAACACTAATGATGATTTATTTCGGAAAGACGTGGTTTAAAAGAAAGCAGAAATAATTTAAATATACATCTTAGTGGTTTTGCAGTGAAAGAATAGATGTGACATTACGTTTGGGAAATTTGAAGAGGCGGAAAGTGTCATTTCCTTCGAAAAGGATGCTCTGGCAACTTACACGTAAACACGTACAATTTTTAGAAAGGCAGTCATGGTTGGGAGTTGCCAGACAGGGCTAAAGATATAAGCCAAACAAGGTCATTTATTTTCTTTGTTGTGTGTTTAAGGTCTTCTTGAGATATCTCCGGTAGAGAGGGGAGTTGTGACACTGTTTGGCGTCCGGAGCGGGCTATTCGTGGCCATGAACAGCAAAGGAAAGCTTTTCGGATCTGTGAGTATGAAATGATTTACAACGGGTTTCCGCCCGTGAATGTTCTTATCAGAGCTCGATGACAAATCACCCTGTACTTGAGATGTATCCCCTCACCACCGACCTCCCCCTCCCCGTCCCCGTCCCACAGTCTCCGACAGCGTTACATTGTTGAACTCGTTTGTGGCGTGCTTCTAGTGACTAGTGGTGTTTTCATTGTGGGACGGACAAACCCAGGAACGGTAGCGCAGTAGATCATTCGGACTACGCATTCCATTCTTAGCATTGCCAGCCAACACATGTACCTACTGTCCTTCCCAGTCAGAGTAAAGATGAACTGGCCAAAGAGGACCACCCAAACATCATACTGCTACCCTCTCCGATTTCTTCAAGCATAGACTGACCAAGAACCCCCAAAACACCCACACGTTTCTATGACCCAGAATTCGCGTAATTTGATGACAGATGTCATTTTTAAACCAGTCAGGCCAAGCCAAGGATCTATTAACTTTGGTTGCCCCTTTAAAAAACCAATCATGAAGATAGATCAATACCGTCTCTTTGCTGTAGAAACAGTTTGTTCTGTATGATCCGTAAAACTTCTCATTGAGAAATTCAATCAAAATGCGGATTATATAGCCTATGTTATGACTCGTGTCTAATGAAATGTCAATGAAATTAATAATTGCTATGTCCTTTTTTATTGTAGATGCAGTTCACAGATGAATGCAAGTTCAAAGAAAAGCTCCTTGCAAATAATTACAATGCGTACGAATCGCTGGCACATCCCGGGATGTTCATCGGACTAAGCAAGACAGGCAAAACAAAAAAAGGAAATCGAGTAACGACATCCATGACGGTGACACATTTCTTGCCTAGAATTTGAGCTCATTTGGAGGGGCGCAAGGTGGAGGAACGACGATGCACTTTCTACAGAAGTTACATGTGAGGTTAAGTGTATCGTGTCATGTATGTAAATATTAGACTATTTATATATGTTGATTTTATATTCATCACAACGTCCTCTTTCCGAGGTGGAAGACAACAATTAATTTATTTGTTATTTGTTAATTTATCCTCATTGCTGCTACCACGTGTTCATATACAAGTGAAATTCCTACAATGTACATTTTTTTTTGCACTGTGTTTGTGTTGTTCTAAAGCAACGGTTTTGGAGAGGTAGTCAGCGTAGCCGCCATATTTATTTTCTCGCGAATGAAAATAAGGTTTTTATTTTTCAGAATAAATGGTGTACAGTCATTGGAAAGGTTTTGGAAAAACTCTTGCGTCCGCAGAACGACCAACAGTGAGAGAAACACTATCCGTCGCAGCCCCGCATTTTCAATCACGCAAAATTAAATATGGCGTCTGCGCTGACTAAGGTCCGTTTGTCCTTCGTTGGAAAGAATATGTAAGTCTTAGGTCAAGCCTCCAATCGTTAAGGTATATCAACCCCCATAGTATTAGCACTGGAGCAATTGTCCAATGTCTGAGCTCCTTTGTGCGGAGCTCGGATCTAACTGAAGCAGTATCGGCTTACTCTAGCTTACTGAAGTTCTACCCCTTCAAATCTGTTTTTAGCTCTGCCGGGGGGTTGAACTTTGAACTTATCCGCAGTCAATCTTTGTCACATCTCTAAGGCTCTGGGTAGAGAAAAGTAGCTTCTTTAACATACAGACATGCATTGAAGAATTTAAAGGCATTGCCACGCAGATACTGTACCTTGAGCCCCTTTAAAGAGACATACTGTACAAAGCCAAGTTCAAGTCAGTCTTTGCTGGGCATCTGGCGGGAAATCAGTCATGTTAAAGATCAGTATTTTTCTATGGTGGTAACACAGAAACAAAGAAATGACAGTGTTGTGTGTAAGTAAACGAAGATTTAAGGTAAAAACAACTTCCACAGTGAGTTACGAGGAGGCGTATTGCCCACTTTTTTTGTTGTTTGTCTTTTTCTACCTCATGCAGTTTCCAACTGACAGTTTCCTACTTTGAAAATCAGCTGACATAGAATGTTTAGTTCTAAGTTGCTCTTCTGAGGCTACTGCTACTCTGTGAAGTTCTGGCGGCCATTGCGTCCTAGTTGCGCCTTGTCACGTTTGAGCTATCTTTACCCTGTGATTTACTTTTAGAAAGGATAATCATGTTGGAAATATTTGCAGACAGCTGTTAGACTATACTATATGCTCAACCAGTAACCCTATATTTTTCTTTATATATTTTGTAAATGCAATATGGTGCAAAACTGAGAAGCTGCTTTTAACATGGTATATGATGTTAGTAAAATAAATATTAAAATATGAAGCATTCATGCAGGGATAAACAAGCTTTCCATATTGAATTTTTAAAACCACATTATCTTTAAAAAGCATTCCTTATCTTCATCTAAATGGCCTGCAGGTACACTTAATTGAATGAAACTATGAATGTACCTGAGTGTAAACTAATCAATAGATGTGCTTCAATAAGCTTTAAAGCATTAAGGGACAGCTTTGAAGCTAAACTGACCCATTGACCTCAAAAGCAAGAACACATTCACATGGTTTTATTTAGTGTAATCTCAAAGCGGTGGTATTTCAGTTGTTACGTGTCCAAATTTGCCCTGCCTGGATGTGCACATCAATTAGTTTCACTAGATGAGCTACCTGAGCTAATGCTGGAGGAGGGAGGGTTGTCCGTGTTTCTCTTTTACGCAGCAGCTGTGCCAAACCTCTTTCCAAATGGACATGATTTGCATCAGTGTGGATGTTGTTTACAATAGACCGAATGGCCACTGAAGGCAAATTGCCCCTCTGACCCTCATTACGATGTAGAACTGACACAAAGCATTGGTCTTGATTTGTTTAACCAAAAAAATGCAATATCAACAGGCATGACCTAGTAGCCTGAGATTAGTGAAAACAGAATATCTTTGTCTTTCAATACAACAATGTTTTTTTTTTAATGTGGTGTATTAAAATAAACAATTTTTCTGTCAGTTCCCATACAGTTGTGTTTGCATCCAAGACAGAGCTCTGAGTCTTGTAGTAGTGTGCTCTGAATCCTGTTTTACCAAATATTGTCTGTAGTTTTATACAGGTCTTGTTAAATATTGTGATGTATGTGCTGTGCACATGATGATACCCTAACTTAAATGGAAGTTAATAAATACGTAAATCAAACTGGTGTGACTGTTTTTAATTCTTCCTACAAAAGCACACGAAGATTCAATGAAACCGACAGCTGTGGTTGCACAAAACACGTAAAACTAGAATATCTCCCAACACAACTATAGAAAGGGGCCTTTCCCTGGTGAAGCTAAAAATATGCTCACAGACTTGTGTCACTAGACTATGTGGACCCGCCTGGAGTGCTGTGCCTGATACTTGTACAAGGACAGCACTGCCAAGACACTCCGCTGCTGTTATTTAAATTGCCAAGGCCCAGTTTACAGATTGGGTGGTTTTGCCATCCACAAAGTCAAGCGGTTTCTTCTGGGAGTGGAAACCTCTCTTTCAACTTCTGTGAATGTTTTCAAAGGTTGAGAGGAGGACTCCACTGCAGCCCTTCCAGGCATGCGTTTCCACTGAAAGGGGACCCCGTTTAAAGTGGTGTTGGCCCTTACTTTTTCTGTGTGCTGACTATTGAGCAGATATGTCAGACTGGCCTTTGTGAGGCTGCAATTGGCTTTTACTCCAGATCAACTGCCACTGCTATTGTCTTTCTTCAGTACAATCCACAAACTGACATTTTATGCAAAGAGAGTTATGCATTTCCATGTTGTATGGCAAGTAAGTGTAGGATAACAAAAAGACACATGAATGACAAAGGACAATCCGCATCCACCCAAACATCCATTTAGTTGTCTTTTATCTCTAACAATTAACTTTGATCTTTCACTTATGTACTTAAAATGCACAATAAAAAAAAAATCTAAATTCAAAATAAATAAATGTTTAAATTTACCTTTAAAAATGTTATGTGGTGTAACCACCAAGTAAAAAAACAAAACAAAACAAAACATTAACATAACTTTCCTTAACACCTTGAATGAATGTGCATATTCATTATTATTTTCAAAAAATATATATTTTTAGAGTATTTAAGTATTTTTAGAATTATAATGAATTATTAATTTATAAATATCCGACGTTTTTGGGAAGTGGAACCACATGACATTTTATACAAACTTTATTTGTTAAGAATTATAACAATTAATTGTGATTAATCGCATACAGAATAATAAAATATGTGTTTATACTGTTTATATTTATTATTTTTATATAAAGACACATACAGTATATATTTTCAAAGCTTTTACAAGTATTTACTTGCCCATATTTATATTCATATAATTTATGTTATAAATAAATATATTTAATATATAAGCATAACCAACATTTCTGAAATATATACATGCATGTGTGTGTATTTATATATACATAATAAATATCCCCAGCACACATAAATATATTATGTAAACAAAAACTTTTATTTTGCGTGTTATTAATCGCGATTAATCATTTGAGAGACACACACACACACACACACACACACTGATTTCTGAAAGGTCTGAAAGTGACACTGAAGACTGGATTAATGATGCTTTATATCACAGGAATAAATTACATTTTAAAATATATTCATAGAGAAAACAGTCATTTTAAATAGAAATAATATAACAGTTCTTTCTGGATTTTTAATCTAATAAATGCAGCCTTGAGCATAAGAAACATCTTTAAAAACCATTAAATATCTTACTGACCCCAAATTTCTGAATGGTAGTGTATATATATATATATATATATATATAGCCTATAGATAGATAGATAGATAGATATTTTCTTAATATTAATTTAGCTAATTTAATTCAGAAGGCATGTAAAGGCATGTTCATAATAGAATTATTCAGGTATATTCAGGTCATCATACATATAAATTGTATGTGTAATGTCCTTTTGAATAAATTTGACATCATGCCATCGATCCTTACTTTACAATACACACTCTGCACCCAGTATATTCAAATAAACCTATCACTTTAAAGCAGGACAGGCGAAGTGAGACAGGTGTGGTCACTTAATACACATGTATTCCTGGCCATGAGCTGGGGCTAAATGGAGCCCTATCATTGCCCAGAAGAATGAAAACTTTTTGCTCCAATAAACTTAGTCTGAGGGTTGTAAAGGCCCTCCTAAAAATAGTTTCTCCTCACCGCCTATCTGCGTCAGTTTCATTGTCTGTCAACCAAATAAACATCCATCCACCTCTCAAGTGCTTCTTCTTCATTAAGTTGTTTGACCCAAAACTGTCTTTATATCATAACAGGCCTTTCAAGTTCTTAAGAGCACAAAGACTTCACAAGAAGGGCCAATGGCCTAACAGCTCACAACAATGTGTTCGCTAACAGAAAGTATATTTGAGAGTAATTCACTTGCTGATGCTCTGGCAGCCAGGTGGAGGCTTTAAGCTGAAGGGAGGAGAAGGAAGCAGAGGAGGAAGGTGGAATGAGACACTTTGGCTGCTTTGGCATTGTCTGTGGTCATGCGTATGGCCCATCCTTCTGTAAGAACAGAGAGGCTGTGACACATGTAGAACTCTTCAAGGGCAAGTCAAAACCACTTGTGTTACAAATAACATTACATGACCTCAGGCAATACATGTCTAACAATACAGTCAATCACAGACAAACAAACTCCCATTCAAAGGTTTGGGTTTGGTAAGATGGTTTTTGACATTTCTGTGTATTTGAACACAAGATTTTAACTTATGATTATATGTTTAGTAAAAGCTGTTTTCTATTTTAATAATGTTATTTATTCCTGTATTTTTAGAAGCCATTACCTGACACGATCATTCAGAAATCATGATTTGGTGCTCAAGAAACATTTCTTACTTATCAATGTGGAAAACAGTTGTGCTTCTTAATATTTTGTGCAAGACAGACAGACAGATGATAGATAGACAGATAGAGACAGACAGACAGACAGACAGATAGACAGATAGATAGATAGATGATCGATAGACAGATAAACAGACAGACAGACAGACAGATGATAGACAGATAGATAGAGACAGACAGACAGATTTATAGATAGATAGAGACAGACAGACAGACAGACAGACAGACAGACAGAGAGATAGATAGATAGATAGATAGATAGATAGATAGATAGAAAGGCAGACAGATAGATAGATAGACAGGGATATAGACAGATAGATAGAGACAGACAGACAGACAGACAGACAGACAGACAGACAGACAGATGATAGATAGATAGACAGATAGATAGAGACAGACAGACAGATAGATAGATAGATAGATAGATAGATAGATAGATAGATAGACAGACAGATGATAGATAGACAGATAGATAGAGACAGACAGACAGATGATAGATAGATAGATAGATAGATAGA
>JAUCMS010000127.1:26186799-26222621 GCA_032357445.1 Enteromius radiatus
GATAGATAGATAGATAGATAGATAGATAGATAGATAGATAGATAGATAGATAGATAGATAGATAGATAGATATTAAATAAAAATATTTAGGAAAATTTACTGACCTCAAATTTTTCATTGGTATATAGACAAATGATAAAACAAACACTTTTATTTCACTGTAAAGTCACTTCTGATAAAGGCATTGGCCGAGTGTATAAAATGCACATACAGAATGGCTAAAACAGCTGGAGGATGGGCTGGGAGAAGCAAATAAGTGATGAAGCAAATCAGATGAATTCAAATATCCACACCTGGTCGGAGCCACAAGCAACCACATGAATGCATCTGCTCCAACCTCCACTGACTGCGAATCCGTAGACTCCACAATCACTGTTATACCAACACACACCTGCTATCAAACATACCTAAACAGACGCTTTTCAAAAGAGAAGCTACATACAGCACTTAAAAAAAAGATAAAACAGACATCTTTCCATTGACAATTTATAATTATAAAAATAAACACTGCATAATTGTTATCAGCGCATTTTTCTGCGCATGTAAATATCAGCACTTGCGGTTTGTTTTTGCATGTTGCTGCAGAGGGAGAGTACAGGCACTCGGATGCCTGAGGCAGTCTGCCTGAGAGTTGTATTTAGATAGGGTGTTTGTGCCTTGTGCCCTCTTTGTAGGGCCAGCTGTAAGTTGTCTGTTTGGGATACTCCAGATGTTTGCCCATAAAGACAAGGCACTTCAAACAGCTGCGAACAACATCCTAACCCCCTTGCACTTCCACCATGTTTAGAGGTGTATGCTGGGGCTTTAGCAGAGGGGAAATGACTCCGACTCTTACCCTGTAATCATGGGGCCGGCTGGCCAGCATGTCGAGGGGGGGAGGAGGGGACCTGCCAGTCACTTTCTATTCCACATCTTCTAGCACTGAGGGGAAGCCCTGAAACTCCATGAAACCTCCAGATTCTCACCTTTCCCAAGGGAACTTGAACTTGAATCAAGTCACTCCTGTCTGGGAATATACAGGCTTTATATGAAAGCTCAGCAATGAAGGTTCTTCGCTGAAACGAAGCTTTAGGTGTGGGACATGTTTTCCTTTCAAGAATTCATCACACTTTATATTAGGTGGCCTTAAGCCGGTTTCTGACACTGAATAAAAAAAAAGGTTATTGTGACTTTTTAAAGTGAGAATTGAGAGTTATAAAGTGGGAATAGCGAGTTATAAAGTGAGAAATGCGAGACATAAAGTCAGAATTGCAAGATATAAAATCAGAATTGAGAGTTATGAAGTCAGAACAATAGGTGCACAACAGGTGCATTAATTGATTCATTTAAATGTAAGTACATAGTAGCTGAGGCCACCTAATATAAAGTGGGAATTTGTTGGATGTGTTTTGTTAGACAGTCAAAAAGCTTAAGGTTACATAATTAGTTCCTCACAGAAGCATATTTGGTTAAATCAACAATACATGGATTTAAAAGGGATTTTAAAAATGTAAAAATTATTTTAAGACAAGGGTGTCATGATTCATTACAGTTTTCCCACAAAATACCACACTTGAAATAGTGAAAACACTTTTTACTCCAAAACGGCTAGTAAATTTCCTACAATTACAAAGAAATAGAAAATAATACATCGAATTAAAGAGACATTTCACTCAAAAATTAAAAGTCTGTCATCATTTACTCAATCTCAAGTTGTTGTGAACCGGTTTATTAACAGATGAAAGAAATTCGAGTACAACTTGAGTAAATGATTACAGAATTTTCATTTTTGTATCCATTTAAATGTGATATTTTTGTAAAACATCAATATATTTACCTTATTTAAAACGTCTACAAAATGTATGTGTGTGTGTGTGTTTTTTTTAGTGTATGAACTATTATTTGCAGCTAAGATAAACTAAAAAAAAAAAGATTAAAAAAAAAAAAAGTAGAGCTCCCTGATCTTTACAGCTTTAAAGGCCCAGACCTTTGTACAGAACAAGAGCAGAGGATTTCACACGGCTTTAATTAAAGTAACACCAACAAAGTGGGTCATGTTGGCACAACATGGAAAAAGAGAGCCCTAGTCAAAACACACTTTGAGGGCTTCAAAGCGAATAGTGACTACCTGCATGCAGCACCAACATACAAATACTTCAGAGGTTTAATCAAGCCTGTGTTTCCCCAACATAAACAAAACCACCTCAACCAGCCCTGTGTCCATAAAGAACTCAGGCGTGTAATCTAACACTGCAATTAATTGCAAAACATCCTCTGGATTATTAAGGAAACTAAGGATAGACATATAAAAGGCTGCATGAGCCAGTATTATTGATATGTCTTTGCATGCCTGTTTTGCATATTGCACTTGAAGCAAAGCTTTGAGGTTCCCACAAGAGGGCAACACATGAATAAAGTGTGTGTGTGGTGGCCTTAAAAATAGAGCCACTTCTTACTGCACAGAAACCGTCATGGGACATAAATGAAACAACTATGCACTGTTCAACTAACAGGTATCAGTTTGAAACTTCTGATGTTTATTTTAATCAAAATGTTTATTTTGCATATACCTTGGCATCATTAGAGGGAGTTTAGCTTGTAGTGGCAACACAGTTTTGCCTTTATCTCTCTGAAGTAATACAAAAAATGAATTATCTCTAACAGAAAATTATGATTACAATGAAGTGAAATACTTATGATCCTAAAATGTTGCCTTTATAACATATTTACACATTACACAGTTTTTTTCACACTAGTTTTTAAAATAATTGTATTAGTGTTACAGACATTTGAACACTTGGTGTATATACTGTGAATATACTGTGGGAACTCTTCCATTCTAGGTGAGCTTTCGCTTCAATAAAGGGGGCATCAGAAATGAAGGAGGTCAAACTGTGCAAACCACTGGCAATATGTATTTTACTCTTATGTGCGTCATAAAGCACCATTGACCCAAAGTAAACATTACATGCGATTATCCTTGTTTACTTAACAGGGGATCTCCCCACGTAGCTCGACTCTGCACATTTGTGAATGAGAGACACACAAATAGCATGTCCGCAGAATCTCCTTAAGGGTTATCATATTCGATACGATACTTCTGTCATGATTTAACGTTTGCTGTTTGCTTGTTGAGTAAAGAATTCATTAAGAGGCAATGTGAAAGTATTACAAAATACATCCAGACAAGGACCTTTGATCTACTGGGTCTGCATTACATAATCAATTCTACATCATTTTCTTGCACATCCCAGTGGGTTTTGTTCAAACTGGCATATTTCATGAATGCTTGTGATTATTAGACAATACAGACTGACCAATGAATGACCTGGGACGGGTGTGTGAATTAGAGATTTCCTCTATAATCACAATAGTGTTTTTGTTTGGGGTGCAGGGGCACCAGAATTTTTTGGAGCAAACTGAATGACAGCAGAGGTCAGCATTCAGACTTACATCACTTCCTCTGTACATCTTTGACAGACAACACAAAGCCAAGCTTTCAAGGTGATGTGACATCATTGAACACTTATAATAATGAATACAGAAATGTCACACAAATGATGAGATAATGGCAAAAACTCTGAGGGTAACTTGGTTACGTTACAAATGAACTATTCATTAATTTCTCATTTAATTTCTTGTGTCTTGCGTAACATTAAATAATTTGTTAAGTTTTTGCTTGATATGGTACCTATATTATCCATTATTTAAATGAGGAAACTTGGGAATGTGTGGAGACAAGACTTAATGAAGTCAGTGCTGAACTATATCGATGGATCTTCTTAACTGACAATGAATTTTAAAAAGGCCTAAATTCTTTGTTATCAAGAATGCATTTTCATACAGTACGTGACGCTTCTTTTTAATGAGTCATTCATTAAAAGACCGCATGGTGCAACAAAATTTAAAAAGTGCGGCGATTATAGAGCGCCATCTAGCGATCCCTGCAGGGAATTGGAATTGGAAGAACACTGCAAAGGCTGTCTGGTGACAATATTACAGAGATATATTGTCACGTATCTGTAAAGACTTATTTAGGCTAACTAAAACTGAACTTTAATGTCTACCATTAAAAGCACATAGGTCATTTTCAACATTTACATGAGTGGCCTATTTACTTAAAATTACTCTTTAAATTCTGTGCAAGTCCAGCGGGCTCAGAAATTCACAAAATAGACAAAAAACGTAAAGAATAAATAAACAAAACAGAGTAAATGTGTTATAGTAGGTTAAGTCTACTCCAGAGGGCACAGATTCGCAGCGTTTCCGAATTAACTACGGGCGAATATTCATTTTCCCGCCTTCGAATTATTCAAGAATAGCATACGTCAATGCAAATTAAAAACAAAAATAAATAAAACACTATAGGTTAAATTCATTAAACGAAATTATTGAGGGAGAGAAAGAAACGCTTGCATGCTATCTTGTAACAGCTTTTCCTCACAACATGTTATTAGTTCCTCAGCAGTGTTATTTACTTAGCCTATTATTTTAGAACAACTAGTTTAAATTATTTTGATAGCTATCAAATGTTCGAAACTTTCTTACATGGATCTGGAAGAACGTAACATGATAATATGAAGGTGTATCCCCCGAACGCAGTTCGTAAGATCACTTTGACTGAAGCTGATTCATCAAATTGTCTTTCTGAGATAAAACTGTTAAATTTATCGGAGTATGCGCGACAAATGCATTATAATAAAACAATAACAGACAATTTTCTGTCTTCATCCACTGTTGGATGTCCAGCGGGGGTGTGTTACCATGTTCTCAGAACTGCCAAAGATGGGAAATGCTTATCGATTGATCTGATAAGAGGACAATTTAAAGGCCGGTTGCAGAGCTTGAGCCAAAACAGAGCAATACAAAGGAGATAGAGTGTGCAGAATTCATATCAGAAGACAGCCTATAATTACTACAGATAAAAATTAATAATGCTCCTCTTACTCTTAGTCACTGTTTGTGGAAGCAGTATCGGCGTGCAGAGCCTCCCGTTGCCTGACTCTGGTCCACATTTGGCAAATGACTGGGGAGAAGCAGTCCGACTCCGACATCTGTATGCAGCCAGACACGGTTTACATCTGCAAATACACACAGACGGGGAAATAAGCGGATCGCACACGCAAAGTTCGGACAGTAAGTGTCATGTAGCTAGTTACGCTGATCTCAGCGCTTCACGTATATGGGTCAATGACAAATAAGGATGTCCGAGATTATAAAGTGGGGAAATCTTTTAAAAGACCAATTAAAACACATGTCGATTTCTTAGAAATGTATTTGTGGAATTTCAAATATCTGTATTAAACATAGGTATACCACAAAAATGTGAAGTGGTGTAACCATCAAGTAAAAAGCACGTGGTTGCACAAATGAATCATGTTCTTTCTAAGAAATTTATGGATTTCGTTCTGAAAAAAAACCCCAAAACAAACAAAAATAGTATTGTAGTTATATATATATATATCCTACACGAAACGATTTGTCTTTTAACCGATTTTATTTCATTCTGAGGTTACGCCACCTTTTTAAATTTTTTTTAGAACGGGTGTACATAATTAAACATTTCTATGAATTCCATTATTATTACTTGCTACCTCACTGATGGATTCGGTGCTACACAATTTGATGCAAATATTAAGCGACTTGTTAATTAAAGTTAAATGGAGTTTATGCACATCTTCTATTAATCCTATTTATGTCAAAGCCGTAATTGTGAGCCATTTCCGGCCGAATAATGTTTTGAATGAATTTTGGAGCTTTTATTTGAGCTCAAACAAAATGATAACCTTTTTTTTTTTGTTTGTTTCCTAAAGGTTTGGTTGAGATACGACCGGTGGATAGGGGATGTATTGCCATTAAAGGTGTTGCAAGCTCCCGATTTCTCTGCATGGACAGAATGGGAAAACTGTATGGATCGGTAGGTTTGACTATCAGATGCAATAGAATCTCTATTTGTATTAACAGTTCTATTGAGATGCACCATAGGTGTTGAGGGTTTAAGTTCTTTGCAGAACTTCTTTATATTCCTGCCCATTATTTCAAAAATAGTAGAGTTCAAGTAGCCGATATTGTCTTATTGCAGAGGTCAACTGGGGCTACAACATTGGACAACTCTTTTTGCACATCTATATTGCAATAATTTAATTCTTAGAGAGTGGAACTTTGGCACTCTGCCACTAATCATAATATAAACTACACACATTCGTCAGAGATAACCTTGTTGTGCTAAGGTCACCTCACAATGTCCTTTATGACTGCGGAAGTGTAGACAAGCCGATTTCGCCACAGACATCTAGCTTTATTGACATTATGTTCTGGTCATGGGTTCATTACTCCCATCTGACGTTATAACCAAGAACATTATTTTAGGACAAGAGAAACAACAGTCATCATCATGCATATTACTCCAAAATGAATAAACGTTTGAGTATTTGTCCTGGAAATCCGTCCTTTACTCTTAGATACCGAACTGATATTTATATCAGTTGCCAAGCCAATTAAAAACAACTGATCACAAATGATGATTAGTGCAAATATGACTTCGAGAGTACCCGACTGGCCAATTTGCTTGACTGACCAGAACAGCATATAAAAATTGATTCTCACAAAAATGTCCAAATGTGCTGATTTGAGTGGTATCATTGCAGCAACCTTTGCCCATGGCGGGGTATGTTTGCATAGCTAAAACCTCATTGAAAAGAAACAGCAATAACAACCTTGACCTCTCCATGTGGTGAGCAAACAGCTATCAAAAAACCTAAAACACATGCAGGGCAGGGCAGGTTGATGAGACATCCATGTTGTGGTTTTTTGCATAAATGTGTGTGTTTAAAATCTGTTGCTTTTGTTTGCAGCACACTTACACTAAGGAGGACTGCTCTTTTTTGGAACGCATCATGCCAGATGGCTACAACATCTACATCTCAAACAAACATGGAGCCCTCGTGAATTTGGGTGGTGCAAAAAGCAAGTTGAACAGTAACGACGGGAATGCTGCATCCCAGTTCCTGCCCATGGTCAACAAACTTTCTCAGGAACCTACCAATCACATTTCAGGGGAACAGCATTTTTCTGTTGACCCTGAACAGGACCATCAGTTGGGCCTTGAAATAGACAGCATGGACCCTTTTGGAAAGATCTCCCAAATTGTGATCCAGAGTCCCAGTTTCAACAAAAGATGAGAAGTGAACAATCACTTGTGGATGTTCTCAGGAAAAGACCCAGAGGTCATGAAACTAAGAAGAAGACTGTATAAAATCAGTCCTGCTATGAACCAGAGCACAGGGCCAGACTTTTAGAAAGAGAAAATGCTAGAAGGTCCAGTAAAAGCAAACTGCACACTGGACAAATGTAGTGTTATAGACTGGAAACAAAAACAAAATCACTCCAAAATGTTGAAGATTGTTGTTTAGATCAACCAAAATGGTGCATCAACTGCAGCTTGAATTTATTTATTGTTCCATGTGTCTGTGATGACCTTGCTTTGTAATTATTCTTTAAAACTTTAGAGTTAATGCAGTATTCACTAATCTACAATGCACTGTAAGAACATATTTGTTTACCTTTTTTGTATTTCATCCATTTATTTGTTCTTTCTGAAATAGGAAAAAATGGTTACATTAATTTTGAAATCTAATAAATTATATGCTAAATGTGGTTAAATTGTTTTCTTAAGTGCCTGTGACCAAAAACAAAAAACAAACAAAAATGACTAGATGTATTATTGATATTGTTGACTGCATGGTACTTCCACAAAATACTGATGCATTGTAAAGATGCATGTGCTAGAAATACAACAGATTATACAGCGTGTCCTTGCATGAAACCCTTGAATAACATTTGCAATATTGACAAGAACGTTTTTGTAAAATTGTGGCTCCCTCTACTGGCATAGTTTTTACTTGCAAATTGAGATCATTCTGATATATACTAGCCTCATTCTAGCTCTACCTTAAAATTATAGACGGAGACCATGCGGTGTCTTCTGCAAGCAAGCAAAGTAGGCAAGGCATACATGTAGGTAATAATGAATTGAATTAATAGTTTTAGAATTTTTTTTTGTAGTACAGTAAATACATGAAAACATACATAGGCTACAGTATATAAATTGTTTTTCTAAAATTAAAGTCGACGACTAGGGGCAATAGGCTACTTGAAAAGCCATGCCGGGTATCCTCATTTTTATTTGCGAAATTAGTCATTAGATTTAGCTTAGTGAAGACTCATTTTACTGTTACTGTTGTATTCAAATATAACGTTAAACATAGTCTAATATGTGCCAGTTGTGCTTCACAATTAAAGATAAAGTCTTTATTTCAATTTATAACAAATGTGGCATCTCCCTTTGATTTGATCAAGCATAAACATGAAAAACTTGCCTTGGTTTACTTTCCCTTCCGGAAGAGGCGCCGTGGTTCCAGCGCATCATGGAAACATCAGGCCAACTGCAACGAAGTCGAAGAAGAACGATTCCGGAAGTTAGAGTTCATCAGTGAAGGCTTCAGGATAGAAAACCAAATCGTTTTATTGGAAAATGGCTTTCGTGTCCAACGGTGATGATTTATTTGACTCCATTATCATGGCCGATGACAGGTAAAATCATTTATACACACGAACTTATTCGTCACATGATTTTCCCCCCTTCTTTTTTCTCTTGATAGTTCAGTAATTGTTACTCTTAAATGCTGCAGTAAGTTAGTCTCAGTTATTCCCTCTTGTTTTAGGTTTCATGATGAAGGGTATCAGGAAGGTTTTGAGGAGGGAGTTCGTCAGGGAACCATCGAAGGCAGAAGCCACGGGCTGCTACACGGAGCCAAACTCGGTGCAGAGGTGATGGACTGATACACACTTGAAGCTAAGATTAAAGACAGATAATGTGTCTTTCCATTACAACGACACTAACAATAAGGGTCTTCACAGGTTTCATATCTTCTCAGTTGACTAGAGTTTATAATGATTCAGCTTGAATAATGTGAGAAGAAACTTTCTGGAAAAGCAGTGTCAGGTCTTTTTCTGTTGTGTTGTTACAATGACTTTCAAATTCTGGGGCCTCACGTCTGAACACACAGTTGACATGAATGACAGTATTGTCATCGTGCATAAATGCATTTAAAAAAATATTTTAAGCAGCATATACTATTACTATTATATTCTATATCGTATTTATGACTTCATTTGTCTTAAAAGTGTCACAAGGGTGTTTTTATTATTGTTTTTTTATTTATTAAGATTTATACATCATCAGAAAGCCCAATAAAGCTTTCGTTGATTTGTGGTATGCTATAATAGTCCAGTGTTTAACTGAGATATAACCGTTTTATCTGTTAAATCTGTTTTCTGTTTGAAAAGAGTTCAAATTAAGTTATTAGCAATGCATATTACTGATCAAAAATTAAGTGTTCATATATTTATAGTAGAAAATTTACACAATATAATGGACCATTACATAATACTCTAATGATTTTTTCTTAATTTAAAAAAGGAAGAAAAAAAAAATATGCATTGTTGGCTATTGCTACCAATATATCTGTGCAACTTGAAGACTGGTTTTGTGGTGCAGGATCACTTATATATCCTGCAATTTTTAACATTACACTTTTAAGTGTACTATTTACTATTTTAATATATTTTATATATTCATATATAAAATATTTAAATAACAAGCTATTTAAACTGCTTAGATGCCTGAATTTTGTTGTTGTTGCTGTATTTTTCAGGTTTCTTTTTATTATGGATTTGCCCTTGCATGGAAATGTCTCCTTCAAAACAGTAGTGATGTTAAAGCAAGGTACTTTGTTTAACACGTAACAATCACTTCCTACTAGTAAAATGATTTGGTAGTAAGATTATTTCTCTCAATGTTAAACGTCTCTCTACTTCTAGAAAAAGGCTGAAAGCTATGGAATCTTTGATTGGACTGATCCAGAACTTTCCATATGAGGATCCTCAGTATGAAAAACTTCAAGATGACATGGAAAGAGTGCGTGCTAAGTTTAGACAGGTAATGTCACCAAACATGCCCCATCATCTTTCTTCTTATTTGAACTTTTAATCACCAAAATACTACCTGCCTAACACATTTCACCTTTACAGGTGTGCTCTTTACTGAACGTGGCAACAGACTTTAAAGAATATGTGAGTGGATCAACAGGAATGTCCTTCTAAGATGTCAGGAGCTTTTACAGCAGCCATGGCAAACTCAGAGCACCTCCTGTGAGCACAGCGTAATGCTCTTCTGCAGACAGAGAGTCCTGATGAGGGGGTTTGTGGTGTTCACGTGCCGTGTAGACACTCTCACTGAACTCCTTAGGCAGAATTCTGGAGCAGCTCTTTTAAACTGAATCCGAGAAATCAGATTGGAAGAGTTTGAGAGGTACTTTTATGCGTTGGGGGGGTAAAATAGCAATGGCAGTGATATGAGTAAATATACAAGACAAGCCACTGTCTTTAAGAATATTCCATCTCCCAAGATGTTTTTTTTAGCTATTTTAACCCTTCTGTGTGTGGATTTCTACAAAGATGACCATGAACACCATCTTGTGGTGACATTGGGAGAAAGGTTCTTGTTGTTAAGTGGCTCCGTCTGCTGGTAAATTGCAAGTATTGCAAGATTGTAAAATCAGTATTAAACTGAGCAGTTTTAAAATAAAGGTTTTTGACTCTTAATATGTTTTTTTGGTAAGTCCTTGTCTATAATAAGAGACATTTTCAATTTTCAATTTCAATTTATCATGCATCTATTAGATATTTATATTATATCATTCGTAGATGGAGATAGTGATTTCAGACTACACCTCTGCCATTTGCAGAAATCCTATTTACCCCTATTTAGTCTTAGCTAACCAGCCCTGAAATTCCTCTGCTGGGTTCCTCATGCAGCGCTATTTCACGGGTGGTCAGCAGAGTCTCCTGACAGATAGTTTTCCTCCCCTCTCCTGGGCCCAGAATGGGGACAGTTGCTGTGGCCGCAACAATGCTGCAGTGGGGCCCGTGCGAGAGGCCAGGGGGCTGCGCGACGCACTCTGGTTTTGTTCTGCACCCTTCACACTTGAAGTCTGAGGTGCAGATCAGAATTCAGGCAGACAGGAGTTGGCAGCATATTAGAGGGTGTTTCTAGAGATGGCAGCTGGTCTACGCTGTGGGCAGCAGCAGGTAAACACTAGGCCTGTTGGCGGCACCTTCTGAGCCCTGACAGATAAAACCCTGCTCTTCCCTGAAGACCTCCAGTCAGCCGCTACATCGGTCATTTTGTGCCGGTGGAGTTATATAAAGTTTGGTTTAGGCATTAATTGAAAGCCAGAATTATACAGTGATGGGAAATAAATATCAAACCAAGTGCTATTTGAAACAAGTGATGCTAGAGCTTTTCTTTAAACTGACTTTGAGTCATTTTTCGCTTTAAAAGAAGTGGCGTTGAAGTACATTTAAAGGATGTGGTGCATTATGCAGTAAGTTTACTGAGATGTAGTTCTTCAAACTAACTATAGATATGTAAAGTTGCACAACCACAAAGTGTCACAATATCTGTTGGTTTAACATTTACATCCTATAAACCCTTTTACCTTGTTAAAATGAAATCTTTTCTTTGATAGCAGTCTATAGAATTAACGATTCTAATGCATTTTATTTGTAGTTCAAGTTTCAAGATTTAAAATAAAGCATCCTCATTTATTCATAGTCTGTAATTCAAAATCGATATAAAATATTGGGGTCGGGGTCAATTGTTTGGCTAAAAGACATTTTTTTTATTCAAATATTTTCTTATCTATTTTTCAAAAATGTAATTTCTCATTTCAAATTGATATTTTTATGTTCAGAAGAACGTCAGTGACACAGGTAGGTTATACGCCGTATAAGCATGAGTAAATGATGACAGAATGTACACTTTTGGGCGAGTTATCCCTTTTAACGTTTTCGTATTGTCATGTAGTCCACAAGTGGCAGTAGAGTCAGGTGTCTCTTTATTAATTGTTTGATCCATAAATGATACATCATCTTTCTCAGATATGGTGTGTGTGAGCAAGAGATCGTGGGGGAGACTAATTCCAAATGCAGAACAGAAGAACATGAACTTGGGGGGTGTAAGACAGAGGGCTGAGTCTGTGAAAGAGAGTTAGAGGAGCAATGTTTCTTTGGTTTCCTTTCACTTGTGGAACAGAGTGGATGGGGCCAGCGAAAGGGAGGGAGGCCGAGAAAATGAAGCAGGACGCTGGAAGGTTTCAGAAAATGTTCAGGAATTTCAGGAGCAGGTGGCGAGTGGTGACATGAAAGGAGGACGTGACAAATGCAACCGACGGGCACTTGAAAAAAAAAGGCCTCAAGTTGAATGGTGGCATAGTATCTCCCTTTTTTGCCTTGGTGCCTCATACCCCCCACTCTTTCCCTCACACACACACACACACACACACACAAGCTCCAATCTCAGCATTGAGCTGCTCGCTTCCTCGCATGGTTCATGATGTGGATGATAAATGCGCAATTCCTATTCACAGCACAGACAAGAAAGGTTCAGCCACTTCACTCAGATGAAGGGGTGGGGGGGCGGCATGTGGTCATGAGGGAAGCTGGTTGAGTTTTGGCTAGCCGTCATATACTGTATACCTTGATATAACATTTCAGCTCTGATGCACTGATCTCAACAACCTGAATCTTCTCGATCATATTTACAGTATGTAAAACAGATCCGAGTCATTGTAGTCTTGGAATATGATCATCGGTCTTGAAACTGAATATTAAAGGGGTCATAAACTGAGAAACCTACTTCACTATTGACATATGAGAGGTTATTGTTATAAAATCATCCTGTAAGTTAAGCTGATAATATTGGATTCAACAGTAATGTTGCAACACACAGGTGTGAGTTACTGTTTTGTCTGTTAAACACATCGTTTGATATGAACATTTATGGACTTTTAACTCACTGAATCATCCTTCTGTGAAGGATGTAGGTTGGCAAATATACACAACTGTTAGCCAATCACAGCAGCGGCAGTTTACTTCCGAGTCTGCAATCTTCCACACCTGTTCAAACTGAGCATTCTGATGAAAAAACAATATAGAAAGGCAGTTCATGACCCCTTTAATATTTCATCTGTATTAACGATATAGTTTTAAACAATTGCCATTGACACCTGTATTCACTTTGTTTGGACTTGGTTAGAGACATTTCACACAAAAATGATAATTCTGTCATCACATAATCACCTTCATGTCAGTCCAAACATGTAGGATTCTCCAATCTTGTATTTGTTGTTTGTTTTCTTTTGCGTTATTTTTGTTCATCCAAACATCAAAATACATTTTTTTTTGTGTTCTGCAGAAGAAATAAATTCATTTTTTTTCAAAGCTTTAATAAATAAATTTAACTTTTTAATGAATTTATTTTTATAAGAATAACACATTTATATACTAAATAGGCATTAACAAACAATATTAACCATTTACACATTTCAAAGGGCAGACATAGTAGAAATAAATTCCTTATGGAAAGAGATTTGATGGCAAAATTGTAATTTTTTAATGGTCTATTCCTGTAAGCCTTGCTTTGTATTTGAGTGTTGTCTTATTAGATGTTTAGCCTATTGTAAAGACAGACAGACTTTTCAGGCCTAACAAAAAACAAAGAAAGAAATTTGTTAGGTTTCTAGCAGTATGAGCAGTGTACTACGTCTGAATTCACAAAATTCATAAAATTCGCAAAAAGTTTCCGATATTACCTATTTCCAGTGAGATTTTAAAGTGCATCCAGTAGACTTTACTGTCTCAGCATGCCATTGGAAAGGGTTTGTGAATGGCAGTGAATCACTGGTAGGTCACATGACAATATAAAATATATATTTTTAATGGTCTAATAATTATTTGTTAAAAAAAATATATATTCAATGATTTTGTGGTTTTAGATGTAGCCATAGCGGTTGTCGTATTTACTCTACTGGGACACCTGACTGAACTTGAAGAGAGTCTGAATTCACATTAATATAATAGCATAATACTCTTCTTTCTGCCTTATAAAGAGATGGTAAAAATAGTATGCGTAAGCTTTCTTGTAGCTCAAACATGGCAGTCACTGTTTAGTTCCAGTTTGGCTGACCAGAAGTTTGTGATCCTGAAGACCTACACTCACCGGCCAGTTTATTAGGTACACCTTTCTAGTACGGGGTTGGACCCCCTTTTGCCTTCAGAACTGCCTTAATCCTTTGTGGCATAGATTCAACAAGGTACTGGAAACATTCCTCAGAGATATTGGTCCGTACTGACATGAAAGCATCACGCAGATGCTGCAGATTTGTCGGCTGCACATCCATGATGCGAATCTCCCGTTCCACCACATCCCAAAGCTGCTATATTGGATTGAGATCTGGTGACTGTGGAGGCCATTTGAGTACAGTGAACTCATTGTCATGTTCAAGAAACCAGTCTGAGATGATTCAAGCTTTATGATGGTGCGTTATCCTGCTGGAAGTAGCTATCAGAAAATGGGTACACTGTGGTCATAAAGGGATGGACATGGTCAGAGACAATACTCAGGTAGGCTGTGGCGTTACAACGATGATCAATTAGTACTAAGGGGCCCAAAGTGTGCCAAGAAAATGTCCCCCACACCATTGCACCACCACCACCAGCCTGAACTGTTGATACAAGGCAGGATGGATACATGCTTTCATGTTGTTAACACCAAATTCTGACCCTACCATCCGAATGTCGCAGCAGAAATCGAGACTCATCAGACCAGGCAACATTTTTCCAATCTTCTATTGTCCAATTTCGGTTAGCCTGTGCAAATTGTAGTCTCAGTTTCCTGTTATTAGCTGACAGGAGTGGCACACTCAAGGTTCGACGTGTTGTGCGTTCAGAGATGCTCACCTTGGATGTAACCTTGATTGCTGCCTTTCTATCAACTCGAACCACTCTGGCCATTCTCCTCTGACCTCTAGCATCAACAAGGCATTTTCGGCCATAGAACATAGAGCTCGGTTTGATGTGCAGTGGTTCGTCTTGACTATATCAACATGCCCAAATGCATTGAGTTGCCACCATGTGATTGGCTGATCAGTAGAACAAGCAGTTGGACAGGTGTTACTAATAAAGTGGCTGCATGGTGACATCAGTTGGTTATGGTTGGTTATTCTGACAGTCTCTAAAATAATTGGTTTCCTGATATGCACTTTTCACATGTGGACAGAGTTTCGTTTTTCTATGTCAGATCTTGGAAAGGTAAACCGTCGAAAGGTAGCACTTTAGCCTTTGGAACAGTGTGTATGAGAGGAGCAATGTTGCTCCTTCCTCTGAAACCGCAGACACCGAGATGCCAAAAGCCAAAGACACAGTATTATCTCAAACCTCAGTCAGTAGCGAAGGTGCGTGAAATAGTCCAAGTTCTTTCTTTCTTGCAGTCTCCTGACTGATGCCTGCTGGCCTGTCTGCAGCGTGTTTCAAAACAGAACATCAAAGACTGTCTGTTAAGGATGCCAGATAATACTTCGACAATAAAAGAAGGGTATCACCTGCTTGATACATGAGAGAACAGCGTTTATTTACTCAACAGACCAATCCTTTCTCACCACAGCAAGGTTCAACATTCACTTCCTCTGAAAATGTTGTTATTTTCAGAATCTGTTTTAGCTGTACACATCAGACATATCTTCAGTTCCTGCTTAATTAATATTTAGTGAATCTTAAAGCTTTTAAGCAAACTATTTACAGCTGTTCCTTTTTTTTTTAGAGGCATGTGACACAAAGACGGCCTTACTAAGCAAGTGCTGATATATTTCTTATTTAAGCACTTAATTTAATCATTTTACATGTGCTGTAGGTGAATTCATATAAATTGGACAGGTCTATTTAGTATTTCTTGTGTACGCTTTTTAAATGCAGAAAATAAATACTATAGACTAATAAAAAAAAAAACATATTTTGACAAAAAATTTAAAGTATGCAATTATATTGACACAAACATATATTTTTTAAAGGTTTGAAATATAGGGTTGAGCAAATTACCTACCCAATCTCGTAAAAAATACGCCAAATAAAAACAAAAACTTATATTATAAATAAACAAAATGGACTTTGACGTGTATATGCTACGTGATGGGTAGTATTAGGGATTCAAGGTAGATGTGTATCATATGTACGCAAAAACTACGTATCATATACACGCCAACAAATATCATATTATACGCACGTGAAAATTGCATAATATATGCATGTCAAGCATGTGAGTGTCATATATATACACCAAAGTCTGTTTTCAATGCCACAAACGTTCGTTTTTATTAGCCGTACTAAGTACAAATGACACAATTGTAATTTTTTAACCATTTTGCAAGCAGCGCGAGCACAATAAAAATACAAATCACTCAAGACAAGTGGTTTTTGAAGCTCAAGTTTTATTCTAGTTAACCTCATGTCTAAGATGGGTCAGCAAGATTGTGCATTTCAGACCAGTGACCGGTTTGTGAACAATAAAACAAAACGAAAATCAAACCATGACATTGTATTTCAGGATCAATCCATTTTGATCCTTGGCAATGGATACCATATTGAACTAAAAAACACTACAGGTTGGTTTACAACAGAATCGAGACATAAGGCCAAGCTTTTATGGTGTGGGGATGGGAGGATGCAGTCAATCATTTCTCAGTTTCCCCTAAACACATTCAAGAGAAAAGCTCGGGACCTCCGCAGTCTCTTTTCCTCGATTGCATGACAGTCTCTTGTGTGTATCAGTATACATGCTAGTTTTCATTTCCACCTTGAGGTAAAATAGATTCCTGATACTACAGAGGATAATATATCTGTGTCCCCTGGGTCCTGAATCACCTCTTCCATCATTCCTAGCTTATCGCCGCATCTCTTTCAGCAAATCATTTCTAGACTCAATGCAAACATATAGCAGCACCATGTCAAAGGCTAAAGGGAGTAAACTAACCAAACAACAAACAACCAATACAAATTTCATGGGTTTATGCCAAAAACAAACAAAAAGATGAAGGGAAACACAACTGCTCATTGTAGCTGCGTCGCATTTATTAAGACAACGACTTGATGTGGACATGCCAGGTCTCTTGCATTCAAAACAAGGCAGGCAGCCACTTATACATGAATATCTGCACTGTGTTAAATTACTACAAGACAAAACTATGGCTTTTGTAAGTACACATGGCAGTACAATGGTGTCATTTTTCAAATAAAAGCTTCATAAACTCATCAAGATGGGTTAGAAGAGGCTTAAGTGGGTATATAGTCTCCTTTAATGAAACAAGCTTAAAAAAAAAAACTCAAAAGAGTTTATGGCACCAATTCCATTCAATGTGCTTTCTACTCGCTCACATCAGGACCCAGTAGGATGATGATTAACATGTTCATTTGCATTTTACAACAGGACTAACAGGCACGGTATAAACCGAAAAACAATAAAATAAAATAACATAAAAACAGCACTAAAGAAAAATCCCAGACTAAATCAATGCTAAATCACGACTGTGGTTTGAGGTATTGTGGGTATAACAGGAACATTTGACTATTTTTTCATCTGCTTTTTTGTAGTTTTTTTGTTTTTTGTCATTTTTTTTGTTTGTTTCTTTGTTTTGGGAATAGCATAGCGTAGAAATCACATTAACAAAAATTGATCACAAAAAAAACAAAAAAAAAAAACTACCAAAAGAACCAAAGTTGTCAATAATATCATAATTTTCTATGAGAAAATTAAAACCTATTACATGGCATTGTATTGACATTTCATATAAACAAAACCAAAAATAGCAGCAAAACAAGACAAGAGAAAGAAGCATGTCCTTTTTCTTTTTTGTTGTTTTCCATTTGAAAGTTTCATACTTGCTGGAAATCCCTCCATAGCAGCTAAATATGAGGAGTGTCTTCTCCCAGGTTCTCCTCTTAAGTTATTCCTCACGGTACAAACGTCTCAGTTCTGCTTTAACTCTTTGATGTCCAGCCATCACCCTTTTTTGCCTCCCTCTACCATCTCTAACATCTCTCCTCCTCATCTTCCTCCCCAATTCCAGAGATCCACAAGACAAACTGACATCTCTGGGGTTTGTGCAAAATCTACTTGAAGCCACAACTTTTGTTTTAACAATAACTAGACCAGAGTACATCAACTCGGAAAAAAATACTTTAACTATGGTGTCACGAGTTAGCAACTAGCGGGTCATTATACATACTTCAAACATAGGTACACTTGGGCATTCGTGCATACTGGCCTTAAAGAGGGGAACTGAAAAAATAAATAGTTCTTAATCTTTGATTTAACATCATCGTAGTGTATCTAGCGCTCTACTTGCGTTCTGTTGGATCGCAACTTAAAACGTTCCCCTAGCATCCATCCGTTCTTGGCAGGAGGATCGCGTAGTTGCGGGCTTCAACGAGCAAATATCTTCTCAATGCCCCCCTCTTCTCCTCTCTCTAACAGACCACTCACTAACACCATAGATAAAGAGACCTGCTCCGTCCTCCATTCCATGCTTTCCCCCCATTGTTTTAACAACTGTGGATTTCTTTCTTTCTTTTTCTTTTTTTTCTAAAAGTCAGCCTTAAACGACGGACTGAAAGTGCTTTTTTTCTTTTTTAAATGGAATGGTTTTAGATAATACATGAATCTAAACAAAAAAAGCAGACTGTGGACTGCACTGCAAGCTTAGCCGGGGGAAGCAGGTACAACGTAAGCTTATTGTTTCATGGCAGTGATGACGATACACATTATTAATGGCAGCAAAGGCAACGATTCGAAGAAATGTTTCCGTCTGGCCTCGAGTTAGAACCTCAGCCCCTGGCAATCCACAGCCTTCTAGATCATAACAAAAATACATGCGTAAAAAATATACTAAGGTTACATAAACCATTTTGGAAGAGAAGAGAATCTTGTTAGGGAATCTGTCTAGGAATTATAATAAAGTGACTAAAGGCATAGCAAGCGGGGATTATATTTACACGGCTAGGCTGCAGAAAAAGCAGGGAGCACTCGTAGCAAGTGTAACAAGGTACTATCTATGAGAGAAAGACACAAATAACGTCTCTTCTCTTTCAAAAATAGTTTCTGACACACTTGAAATGAACATACCCAGCATTGTCGGTTCAGCGACAAGTTGGGGCGAGTCACAACTACTGTTGTCGTTTATACAATTTTAAAATCCTAGATAGCCTATATCTTTTTCGCTTGTTTTATTTTTGACTTAGGACGTAGAGGAGGGCCGAAGGACAGAATTGAGATTTCCTTTCATTCTCTGTCCTCCACTGGTGGTCCTGGCCAGCGATAGCCCAGTCATCAAAACCACAGGGGATGCAGCCAACAGCAGCAGCAGTCAACAGTTTGGGCGCGCTGAGGGGCAAGTTGTCGAGGTATTGGTCGGATGGTGGGGTGCAGGTGTGAGCCCATTTTCCATTTGTCCCATGAAGCCTTTGGCCAAAGCCCATACCCAACAGAAACAAAGACGAAGAGATTCATCATCGCACACAAGATGAATAGCGATCCGTTCAGATATTAATGTCTCTGACGTCTGTGGGGGTGCAAGAGAGGTCCACGTCTTCCTCCACTCTTTTGGTCTCTGTGGAGATGTTGTGCTGCTGAGCTTGTCTGAGACTAGATTCCAGCAGGGACTCGATCTGCTCCTGACACGATCGCAGACAGTCCTTCGGAGAGAGAGAAACGGGGAGATTAGCAACAATGACAACGACATATTGGCTCTTCGGCTGTGTTCTATACGGAAGGTGGAACACTTACAGGGTCGCTTCTGATGACTTGTGAGAGGAAGTTGGTGAGGTTCTGGGACGAGAGGCAACTGTCGTTGCTTTTGAGGTACAACCCCTGCACTGCTGCTGCAACGCTGCCGGCCGCGATCATGGATGGAGGGCTTGCGATGAAGTTGACATCTACAAAAAAAAAACAACCATGGTTGGAAATCTGGAAATTCTCAAAAAAGGTAGCAGCCCAAAGAATAAAAGGAATAAAATGGATAAGAAGCTAGGGCTGGGATTGAGCTCATAATCAAGCATAGCATGACTAAACTATAATGAGAGCAGGGTTGGTAGGGGACAGTCCGTGACATTTGGGGCCCGACACCATTCTGCAGCAGGGCTCAAAGCCTTTGGGGGGAGGCAGAGGACTTTGCTGTAGGTCCTGGGCAAGCTGCCCCCTACTGCAGTCTTCTCTTTCCCAAAACGTCCCATAAATCATGCCTCTATGCGCACGTTAACACTACAAGTGCATAGAAATCTTAGGGTTATCAACATCTCCTACTTCAGAAAACACAACTTGCTCAAAACGGCTTCATATCCTGAACGGCCCCTCACGGACAATAAGAGGAGCTTATAAATCAACGCCGCCTCTTTCCCTTATACTCTCACTTTGCGCTTCGCCCACACATGACGAACAGAGAAATACAACTGCCTTTCTTATAGGAAGTCATCTGGCATTGCTAGCTCAGAGACGAGAGGGCAATTGTCAAGACAAATTGAGCATAAAGGCACGGGAGCCTTCACCCCAGCCCATTCATTTCATTCAGCAGCGCCCACCCCCTTCCCAGTATCTATCCAACCACACTCTCCCTGGCTGAGATCCCAGGCTACTTCCCAAAGAAATGCAGGTCATAAACATAAAAGGGGAGCGAGCTGCGGTGATACCCACCATGTAAATGGAGGGACAAAAAGAGTGGGGAATATACCGGAGCAGTTCCTTCCTGAAGCATTACTGGCTTATTCTAGCAGGTGATAAACTGACTGCTGTAGGTTGTGCAACAATGATGTGTATAGGCAAAGAATTTGCAGGATTTGCAGCCTAGCATCTATGCACATGCTCTTAATCAAAGAGACCTGGACATCAAGACGTCTAGACATGAGAAAATGTCAGGTTACAAAGCCCTTTTTGCAAGAAAAATGTCAAGAAACAGCTTCCTCTTTTTGGTTCACATGCGTTGCGTGCATAGCAGTGGTGTCGTGAAGCAGGCAGGGCTTCTCAGTAGCCGTGGTGCAGTTACAGCAATCACCACAAAAGGAAACAGACTTCCTCTCTCTTGCAGAGGCTCACACTGGTTTACAATAACTGCGAGTGAGGAATTAGGACAAGCGAGATGGCTCTTTCCATTGCAATAAAGCAGTCTGCCTGATAGCAAAGTACTGGGTGAGGTAGGGGGAGGGTCTTCAGTGCATGTTCGTAACAAAGCGCTTAATACTTTTGCTTGGTCAGCAATAATTATACTAAGGTAAATTCTCCTAACCGAATGAAGCCGAACAAAGTAAAACAGAACACAAAGAGTTAAACATACCTGTTGCACAGAGGGCCACAAAGGTCTGGGCGTGCTTGCGTAGTATCTGCTTGGAGCTCTGATGTATAGGCAGCTTGGCGAGGAAATGTTCAATGAAATCATGCGGTGTCACTGAGGCCAGATCCCACTTCAGTTTATTTAGCGCCAGCAGTTCCATTTGCTGCGAGGGAGATATAAAAAGGCCCAAGTTTACATAAAGGCGAATTTTCCATATACGATTTTACACTCTTTGACCGCTAGATGGAGATGTCGATTAATTGCACGGTTGAGCAAGGTCTACATTCAATTAGCGGACACATAAAAAAAGTACAAAGAAGTTTGTAACCTGCGCGTTTATATTTAAGTCTGAGGGTGGCTTTACATTTGCAGACCAAACCAATTATCTGATTAAGATTTGTTATTCAAGACATGCACACATCTTTGAGCAAAAATACGTTACTTGTATGACTTTAATCGACATTAGTTAGGTAGCCTAATATAAGAAAACCGTGTTTAGCTGTATAATTATGAAGTGTTGAATAATTACCAATAATTCGCTGGGGCGGACGGAGTTGTCCGTGTATATGCACAACTTTTCTGCTGTTAGAGGCACAGTCTCTTTCATCTTGGAGGCCAAAAACATACAAGTTGCTCCTAATAGCTGTAATCTGGTCTTTTTGGTGGGCTCGACAGATAAAAATCTGTCCAGGTAGTTCATAGCCAGCGGAAAAACTTCCTCTTCGCATTTCTGTTCTTCACAGACCTTTAAAGAAAAGAGAATACATGTATTAAAACAAATATCTCGGAAGAATTTGCTGCTTTCCTGCCTAAATATGCGGTAAGGATCGAAAAAACCCCGAATATGTTGGCGAACGTGAATTAAATTAACGAAGTGAAATATTTTTTTTGCTATGCTTTCATCTTATGGAGTTACCCCACGTGTTTAGCATCTGCTGAGTCGTGAATTTGCACTAGAAAGGGTTAAGTTAGAAAAGCGACTTTTGCGAAAGCTAATAACAGTGCTTAATCAGTTAGCTGATATAAATATAAAGTATTGGACAAAGTATAAATATTGCAATTTGCTGATGATGCTAGCGGTCGTTGCTTTCCGAAGCAAAAAGGTGGCGTCCACGCTAGGTTCAGGAAACAATTTTCTAGTTCGTCATCTTTTCAAAAAATATTTAAAAATATACGAAAATTGTTTCGCTCGACTTAAAACACGTGTAAATGTTGGGTAACGCATGCTTTATTGGATAAAAGCAAAATCTTTCGAATTCAGTGACAAAAACGATGTGAAACGAATTGAATTCTAAAGCCCCAACATACAAAGAGAAGCATGCGACATTTGCGAGAAGCGGGTGTTTCAAAAATTAATATAAATTATTCCAAAGCATTAAATCTAATGTTAAACATCTGTAAATCCAAATCATTCGATGGGAAATATAATCCGAACATTTATATTGCGATATTGAATTTAGAAATTTAAAAAAATATTATATTTTCAGACCGTCGTGCAGGAGGTCTAAGGCAAACTGAAACAAAACTTTTAAGATACAAATATTACGTTTTCTTGCAAAAATGGGGTTTGAATTATACCTGTGATTTAAAGGACAACTAGTAAGCGTCTTGACGCATGTGATGTCAATAATGTTTCCATTTTAGAATTTAGAGATATAAAAAACTTAAGCAAAGGACAACAAAGATGGCGTATAATAGGCTACTGGCACGAGTGAGAATGCATACGTGTACATTGGTATTAAATTGAAATAAAATCTAAATTTATTTATATTTTCTTTAGATTAATAAGAAACGAAACGTATGAATGAAGAAAAATAATCGATTTAAATAAAAATACGCTAGCGGAAACCACGGGAAACGTCCCAGGTCTAGGATTGATATTACTTTCGCAATAAAACATTATTTTTACGCAAAAAATGACCAATAATAATCAGGCAGCATATTTCTGCGTGATACTTCTGAGATAGATAACAATGCTGAAGAACTCAAGTTACATTTAAACATATTTTACATTTATTAAACAGTTCTTGGGGTCCAAAGAGCAAGAGCAGAATCATCATGAGGCAAACTTGTGTAGCTAATACAAAAAACAACTATTATCCAAAAAACAAACCTCGAGCATCCATGTGGCGACGATTTTCCTCATTTTAGGTACAATTTCTTTCTGAACACACTTGAAATAATTTGGTGATGGAAGATAAATTTCCTCTGCTTTGAGCATTGTCTGTAAAACTCGGTCATTCAACAGGTTGCTGTCTTGGTAAGCTCTTCTAATGGTATCCACTTCACAGCAAAACAACTGGTGTTCCATGTCTTCAGCGGTGCCCGAGGTTTAACGGTGACAAAAAGTAAGAAAACTGGATGTCGTGTCGGACACTGGTCCCGTGGATGCTTTGCTGCCTCTGCTGAACCCTCTAAAACTCTCGCTGCAGCTCCGCTTGACAAAACTCCCCTATGACGTGACTGTTGTTAAGGGAAGATCAAAGCAGCAGCGAGCCTGTGAGAGCGAGAGGCTGTCTGCTCAGGGCGGAGGATCAATCTTAAAGAACTATCTTCTCTCGAGCTTGGGCTCCTTCCTTTAGCAGTATGGAAATAGGAGGTCCTATATGCCGGGTGACTAGTGACCAAGGAGAATCGGTGGGGGGTGCAAGGGGGCAGGCTGATAGTGTTGTGGGTATCGGGGGTGGAAAGACGGGGTAAAAGGGTCTGAAGATGTGCATTGGTGAAGTTGTATTGGTAGGGGGCGGTATAATAGCCCAAATCAAGGTGCATTGGGAAACTCAGGACCCAAAGTTTTATTCATGTCAAATTCAAAGTCTATGTTAACAACTGTTTTCTGCTTAGAGACCCTTTTAGATTGTTTGAAATCTTTATGACTGAACTAGCCTACGGTACGATCACTTAATGAAGTTGTAGCTATATTAAGAGTCATTTGTGCATAAACTCGAATGGGGTTTCCGTAGGCTATATAGGCTACGAGACAAATGTGTGGTCTGGCGTGAAAAAAAAGCAAAGTCTTTTGGGTTACCCTAAAGAAGGAAGCACAAATTATCCTAAACCAATGAACGAGAACGCCTGTTGCCAGGCAGAAATGCGGCACTATAGCTTTCAACTGAAAACTCCTCGTGAAGATATATAAAGTGCAAAATATTCAGTACAGCTTTACGAAATCTCAGGAGAGGTGTTCCACTTGTCATTCTAACTTAATAACGAAATAAAGCTCCTGAAGTTTCAGTAAAATGTTTATTTATGTCAGTAGCATGTTGCATAAAATGCTGAAACATATCATTACACCTTTTAAAATACCTAGTGAATAAACACTGTTCCTCCTTTTAAAAAGTTCTGGGTTGTCTATGGAGTATAGACAGATATGCACATAGCGTTAACAACACAAATTGCTTGATAGAGTTTGATCAAATAGGGGCGCTCTCACTTTAAAGAACCTCACTGCTGTAGCTTCAGGATGAATTGAAGCTTTACAAATTCCACACATTCCAACTTCGGTACCGTAAAACAAGTAATTTGGTTGTCCCCAAAAACTTTGGAGTTAAGACAGGAGCTAGCAAAAAGAAAGGAGCAAGTTCTTCATATTACACCGTTTTGTTTTTATTTATCTATTTATTTATTTATTTTTTAATAATACAGTGATATCAGCGACAAACTTAATTGTATTAATTATTTTTATAGCCTGCAAGTAAACATTAGTTCAGTTGCTCTTTGAGATCCAATGGTACATACTCCTTTATTACTATTATTCTATTTATCTTTTATAATTAAGACTATTGTAAGCGTCCATGTTCAGAACATGCATCCGAGTGCAATTACTAAACATAATACATATGTTATAGGTAGCCTATCAAAATCATTTGGAACTTTTCAAGTATGAACAAAGTGAGCACTCTTCAAGAAAAAAAAATGGACGAATTTGTTACCCACGGCCACAATAATAATTATAACAACAACAACCATAACAGACTTAATAATAATAATAATCTAAAGAACGTATCTCACAGTCATTTTCTAAAAACGCCTTTTTGGCACTTTTTCTCCCTGACAAGACTTGCGATCGACCTATAAATATTAAACTGTCAAACGTTGTTGCAGGAAAGTTTCAAACTTATCCTATTGTAAATAGAAAGTAAATAATTCCTGATAGCTTTCTTGGGGTACAAGAGTGTTGCTAACAATGAATGACCGACCATGTGAGTTTTTACTTGTACTTCTATCACTATAAATACGGCAGAAAGAGTAGGAAGTTGTAGTGCTGCGGTCCAATCGGATATCGCTCTCTTCTGTCTGCAGACAGTGCGTGTAGCCTGCATTTCAAGTTCGACTGCACTCTAGTTAAAAAATAGGTAACAAAATATGAACAAGTATCTGAATTGATAATATGTTTATTGTGGATTACTGATGCAGTTTGTAAGTTTTTGTAAGTGACTGAAAATATCACAAGGAACCCGAAAGCATTTAACACAACATTTCTTTCTTTCACCTCATACAAAACAATTGCCGTCGGTTCGGAGGAAATTAAATTAATCTGATTATTGAGTAGGGCTATGATAGTGAGCTTCTAATTTAGCCGAGGATCTTTGCAGCTAAGAATCTTTTAGTGGTTAACTTGCTTGACAATGAATGCAAGCTATACTGCACTTTTAATTTGAATGAGGTTCCACAGTCATGGGAACTTGGAAATATTAGGGAATATTAAATTGGTGACTTTTGGGCTTTCAAAGAATTTAAAAGATATCCGTCTAAAAACAAACAAACAAACAAAAAAAACTAATAACTATTTAACTATAAATAATTAATAATAAAAAAAATCAATTAATAAGTTATTGAATCATAATGAATGAAACAGTACTGCGAAGTTATTTGTGATTTAGAATGGAAAAACGTTTTTTCCTCTTTTAGATTATGTTAAATATATTTGCACACACATACATACACAGATGACGTTTTTGTGGCACAGTTGTAATCTACACACATTTATAAGGATTTCCTCAGCAAACAACTGGATTTAAAAGTAGAACAAAAGAGCTGAGTTTTTTTCCATTGGGTAATGTTCAGGTGGAGTCTTAAGCACATTACCCATCAGGGAGTTTAAGATGAATGTGGATGCCTGCGTATGAATGTGGGGATGAGGACACACTCTCTCTGGCTACCTAGAGGTAAACGACTTGGTCCTGGTGAGCACTGAGATTAAGAAACAAAAGTAGCAGGACAAAAGACTATCCTTTTTTCAAGGATTCAAACAGGGTGTCGGTCTAATTGCCAATGAATGCCCATCTCCTCCCCCTTTATACCTGTGCAGTTATACCTTCCATTTGTTATCCACTCTATTATTTCTATGATGTCAATGGCACATGCACTGTACCCTGCACATATGCAATTTTTTGTTTAAACATAGCCCTGGATGCCTTAATTTATTATTTTATTTAGTACAATCTCATTCCTGATTTATTTTCTTTCTTAATTATAATGTTTTTTTAGAGGGCTGGACATCTGTCCACTGCATCAGACAGAGGTATCTGAGAAGTGGTTTGTGCATCACCATATCGTAACAACATTGAATTTGCTGCATTAGTGGTCACTTTTTCGGGAATTAGTGGCTGCATTCAGTTATAATAAAACAAAATTCCACTTTTATAAAACCTGGTTCATTTAGATCAGGGCTGTCCAAACTCAGTCCTGGAGGGCCGGTGTCGGCAGAGTTTAGCTCCAACTAGCCTCAACACACCTGCATAGAAGTTTCTAACATGACTAGTAGAACTTGATTAGCTGCTCCAGGTGTGTTTAATAAGGGTTGGAGCTAAACTCTTCAGGACACCGACCCTCCAGAACCAAACTTGGACAGCCCTGATTTAGATGTTTCCACATTAAGCACATACAAACTCACAACTATTTTTTCAGTGCGTTAATCATTTTGTACGTATGTTGTTTTATATTTCATACTTACATAGCCTACTTTCTGCTTTAACATTTATCTACAATTACGAGTAAAAGTCAATATTAATCTGCCACTGTGGTTTAGAAGTAACATTAAACCCTGAAAGACAAATATTCATTATATAAGAGCAGTCTGCAGTAAATTAGCAATAAATCATTGTGCTAGTGCAGCTTTCGTAATACTCAGTTGCTAGCGCAGAGCTAACAGCTATCCTAATGAGCTGATTGCTGGTCATCAATCACTTCAGCTAATCCCTCCACCTATCACTTTTACCTGCAGGCTCACTCCTGTAGTCTTCGTCTTTCTTACTGAATATTACCACTCATTAAGCCTTGGCTATTTGTCATGTACCCTCAGGTGTACAAGTACTGATCTTGTCCGTCCTGTAGCATACAATAGACTGGTAATCTCTAGCTCTTAGAATGGGATGCTTTCTTGTACTCAATTCAATTCAGGTGCTTTCCATGTCTATAGGAACCAAACTAATCAGTTGAATACTGAACTGATTATAATAATCTGTTTGACAGCTCAGATTGAAAAGTCTTCATGTAAGTTACTCAATCAATGCAATCTGAAAGAAATATTGATCTTGAAATTCCAATCAATAGCAAAAATGTAAGCATGTAAACGGTTCAATGCTATCTTCTCAGTTGGATTCAAAAATAACTTATGAACTGGTTACTGGAGAAGACTGAATATTTACAATGTACATATGTTTTTTTTGCACGTAAACTAAAATGTGACTTTTTTTTCGATAGTCCACTTTAGACAATCTACTAACTATAAGTAACTTTGTTAATACATGTCAACTAATTCTCATTAATTTGCATGCCTACTAACTCTCAGAGTAGACTGTTATGTAAGGTTTAGGGTTAGGAGAATAAGTTGGCATGTTGCAACAGTTCTCATAGTCAGTATGTTGTATATTGTGGACCTATCAAAATAAAGTGTTAGACGTTATAAGCAGACTGTCTACTAATACTCTAATTACTGCTAGTTGACATGTAGTTGCAAAGTTACATACTGTTAGTAGAATGTCTAACGTGGACCACTAAAATAAAATGTTATTGAAAATTGGATTGAGAATAGGGTTCAAGTCAATTGGATTCATTCAGACGGATAAAATTTGTGCATGTAATCAATCTTAAAGTTAAATTTGTTTGTGGCACAACAGCTTGGAATGTAAGTATTGAGAATTTACAATGTCGTAAAATAGAGATGAACAGGACTTCACGATGAAAGGCCTGATGAAAAGTCTCAGCCTTGATAAAATCTTTATAATGGAAAAAACAAATACACCGGTATGGTACAGCACCATATAACAGGGATCCAAGATGAATGAGTAGCTTAACTGCATTTTTACAGGTACATTCTCAGACGGCGATGCACTGCAAAAAAGTTACATACAACAACAGTCACTTTCAAGATGTACTTTCAAGACCCAACAGCTGATTTCGATTCAGGAAAAAGGAAGGACTAAATGTTCCCTTTTTTCTGCAAGGTAAGCAAAATGATATAATCCAAAGATTCTGTGTTTAGTTCTGCTATCATTTCTGTAATGCTCATCTGCACATTTTTGAACAGAAATAGCAGTGGAGTGGAGTCCTGCAGCCTTTCTGCCCCCAAAACCTCTTTGTTGACCATTCCAATCCCGAAGCCAGTGCACTCTTGCCCAGTGACTACCTTTTATTCCTCTAATGGTGATGAAGATGAATGTGGTGCCAAATGAAAGAGCCATGCAGGAGGAAGAGCAGCAGGGCAGCAGCAATTAATCAGTAATTGCATTGTACACAATTACAATTTTCGAGAATCAGATATTATATCGAATAAATGGATTTTATGATTTGGGAGCATTATGCAACTATGTCTTAAAACATGTCTGTGTTCAGTAGTTCTGGTCATCTTAACAAAGACAGTCTGTTAAGATGATAAGGAGGTCCATGGACCCTTGGTCCTTGGAGATATGGCAATGCACATACATAGAGAAAGCATTATCCCGTGTCCATTATTTGACACCAGAAGTCTGTTAGTTCAAGGGGCAAGTCTTGAGCTACATACAGTAACACCACATTACATTGGCTACATCCTCTCATCAAGTGAGGAATGCATGCTAGCATATATGCATAATTGTATGACTTAAGTCTGTAATTTGCCGGGTGGGTGTTGACAGGGGCACACGGGGTCACCTTGCACTGCAGAGAAGCCTTGTTCTTCAGTGACCAGATCACAGACAATGCACCATCTTCTAGTGCAAATGCTTGCCCATGAGATTAGTATTTGAAAGCCTCTTCAAAGAATTCCTGATTTGCTAAATCAGTACTTTGCTTTATCCCATTTATCTTACAATTCTATATTTAAGAATGCTAATAACTGTGTATTTGCAGACCACATAGGCACATACACACGTCTAATCTCACTTGCAAACATATTTATCATAGGTCTAGTAGATATAAAATGTGCATGTAACTTTTCTTTGTGTGGTCAAAACGAGACTTAGGATCGTTTCACATGAGTATTGGATAATTCAGATAATCTAAATTATGACTCCCTGGTTTTGTACAGGCCTGCAAGCATATATATTATCATTTGTCACCGAAGTCTGACCTCTGATCTAACCTCTTTCATTAAATTGGGGGAGGTCACTGTCACACTAAGTCCATCTTCAGCTTTGAAGTCTTGACTCCTCTTCGTATCTTTGATATGTGCTAAAAAAGAACCATAACAGACAAAGTATAGGGGGGTTCTTTTGCACCCTCAAAATCCTCCCCACCCACTTCCAAGAAAACCCATCAAAAGGAAAGGAAAGATCGAGCAAGAGAAAAAAAAAGTTCCCCACTGAAAAGGACCCTTTTCTGAAGGCAGGGTGGCACTACAATAGCCTGTGAAAAGATGGATAGAGTGATTGTCCTGTTTAGTGATCCGCAAACGTAGAGAAACAGGGTTCCGCCGCAGTGCAGGGGTGGCCTGCGTCAGGCCTTCACACGTATTGAAGCCAAGGGCATTGAGATGTGGAAAAAACCCTATACGGATAATAGAAGTCCTTGGAAGAGACGGCACAGCAGTAGAAGCACTGGCCGCTGAGGGCCATGTGAAGACCAAACATAGTGGACAAAACCCAACCACTTCCTTTTTCTCTGAAGATTTAGGACATGCATTTAATTTCACATCACAGTCGAGTTTTATTTTAGGACTTATTCAGGGATGTTGACTTGAGGAACTTTTTTTGTATATATTTGTTATGTTTACACACACAAAAGCACATTTCCTGTAGCTCACACAATATAGCATGGTGCAATAGGGTGTACATGGTTCGATTCTCAAGGGATGTATGAACAGATCTGTCTATAAATATATATATATATATATATATATATATATATATATAAATTGAAAAGCAATATATAGCTTCAATACCCCCTAACCTTTTGTTAGTGGGGTTCAAGCTTTAATTAGGAGGTTAGACTGCCCAAAATTCACACCCTGAACATGGACGTTGCATTTTCCCCCGACCATTATCCCCCAACACATACACGCATGCAAACTAAACACTCACACACAGGCACACAGACCATATTTACACATGTGCTGAACGGGATCAATGATGGCTGATTGATCAGGCAGGCCCATTCTCCCAGTCAGGGTTGACACCGTTCACTTTCTTCTAGGAATGTTGTTTACGTTGTCACCTCCGAAAGGGCCAGATGGAGAATTAGAACATTCAAAGCCAATTAGAATGGAGGAATGGAATCATCCATCTTGTTTTCCAGTCACTCTGACAATGCCATAGAGGTCTAAAATGGAAATCCCATTTGCATTTGGAGTTTTCAGTGTATTGCAATTTGTTAAATATTGTTGCCATGCTGGGAATGATGGTATATTCTGACATTAATGCGAAACCGACATGATGAAACGTCAACAGATCTGAATCCCTTTATTAGATCCATCCATCCATCAAAAGATTTCAATCAGAATATGATAATTATGATCATTGTTTTTTATTGCCAAGTGTGAGAGAATTGTGAATTCCTACTTCTCCGTCTCCATATAGTACTTGTCTGGAATTTTCAGTATGGAGTCATATTTGGCAGATATGTGACACATATGTGACCCTGGATCACAAAAGAGAAATAATATGGGTATATTTGTAGCAATACTTAACAGTACATTGTACATTTAACAATCAATTTAAAAATCATTAGGATATTAAGATCATGAAGATATTTAGTAAATTTCCCACTATATTTTGATTAGTAATATGCATTGCTAAGGACAACTTTAAAGGTGATTTACCCTCAGATTTCAGATTTTATGAAATCAATGGAAAGCTTATTTATTCAGCATCATGTGATTAATCGCAATTAATTAACATCCTATATGAAAGGTTTTGTTTACTTGATATATGTGTGTATACTGTGCACATTTATTTTGTATAGTGCACACATACAGTATATATTTCAAAAATACCTAATTCATTTGTGAGACGGTCTAACAGAAGATGAATTTGTTCTGATATAATTTAACTTGTCATATTTTATTATCGCTTTGTAAACTATATAGTGAATATACTTTGATAATGTGAGAAATGTTGAAGGTGTCTGAATGCTTTTTTTTTTTGACAGTATTTCAATATTAGTAGTTGACGAGTGACACCAGTCTGCTTTGGCTCTTGATTCAGATTTCTCGCACTGCTCTCTCTCTCTCTCTCTCTTTCTCTCTCTCTCTCTCTGACAGCCTCTGGATGCTGGTTCTCTGCTCATTTGCTTCTGAATGCCCTTGTAACCCTCTTTTTTCCTGTCTTGAGGTAGACATACAAAGAGCACTCGCATTCTGTCACACACACACATACACACACACAATATGAGCATGCTGGGAGAGGGGGCTGGAGAGCGTTATCACCTGCTCCTTCTCCCAACAGTCATTTGAATGTCCTGCTCAAAGGCTGTCAGTGTGCCCCAGGTGACCTGATAAATCTTCATAGCTCTCTGTCTGCGCCCCCGATATTAAAGACTCCAGACTGTATTAACATACATCACTCCATTCAAACTTTGACTTTGGAAGGAAACAAGCATTATTCCATAAACACGTTTTCCAAAATGCATAGTTATCCAACAATGGTCGTATAAGTTCCTTAATTACCAACAAAGTCCAGTGATTTGGTGTTTCTCGTATACATGTTCCAAAGAACATTCACAAATAGCAGCGCAAAGTTGTGTGGTTGGTGAAACTACAGCTCTTGGCTTGTGGTTTGAAGCATAGTATGACATGTGGACGAATAGATTATGCACTTGAGCAAAATTAAGCAAGTTAGCATGCCGTATAATCTATATCGCTCATCTGTGCAGTAAACTTTTGAAGTGCATCAAAAAAAATTTTGATCAAAGTTGACCTTAGAAATAAACACATTTTGATGAATGTTTTTGATCCACTTCAAATGTTGATTACTGTATACTAACTTCATTCTTCTTCTTTTAGTTTGAATATTAGAATTGTTGCATGTGTGTACTTGTTCTGTTACCGCAAGGAACGCACAAACAGCAAATAATGCAAAACAAATGCCATGTCTGTAATTTAAAACAATAATCTGATATTAATTTGATCTTGATTCAGTAGCAGAAGTTATCACTCCACTATCTGTTGTAACCAATGTGGTTTGAACTACGGATGTGCAAAAAAGTTCTGGAAAAAGTCATGACTAGCTAGTTTGTTTCTTTGTTTCATAGTAGTTGAAGGGTTAGTTCACCCAAAAATGAAAATGCTGTCATCAATTACTCACCCTTATGTGGTTCCAAACATTTCTTTCGGAACACAAATGATTTTTTTTTAATACATACTAAGAGCCGTCTGACCCTCCCATCGACAGCAATGTAGTTGACAGGAGCAAGGAAATCGTTAAAATAATCCATGTGACATCAGGGATCCCACCATAATTTTACAAAGCTACAAGATTACTTTTTGTGCGGAAAGAAAACAAAAATAACTCCTTGCACTCTTTGAATTCATCAAAAATATCTTCATTTGTGTTCTGAAGATTAAAAAAAAGGTCTTACTGGTTCGAAACGACATGGGGGCGAGTAAATAATGACAGAATTTTCATTTTTGGGTGAAATGTCCCTCTAAGCACTTACATCATTAATTACACAGATTACATAATAAACAGTTTTGGACATCACAGACATTCATTACATGGCCAAAACAATTCTTCAAAGCATTTTCTGTTGTGTTCCGCAGAAAAGTAGCAAGTCATAAAGGTCTTGGACAACATGAGCATTTTTCTTTTTTGTGTGAACTATCCTTGAACCATACAACTTTTTAGGAATAATATTAATGATTCTCACACTGGTTGATGAAGACCCCAGATCTTGAGCACGCCACCCGCCGTGGTGATGTGAGAGATTATCTTCAGCTGGATTTGGGCTGCTTCAAATGAAATACAGACCTCTTTCAGTAGAATTCATTTAGAGCATGGATTTGACTGTGTTGCTGAGGAAATGCAATACCACCAGCGTGCCTTAGGCATAACGAAAGCAAGAGAGAAAGATGAAGGCAGCGTGTTCTGAGACAGCTTTTGTTTGACCCTTCATAAAAATGTTGATGCAGTTGTGGCACGTTCCAGCTCATTTGCATAAGTTTGCATGCGTTTTGCCTTGGCCGTCTAAAGAAGGCAGTTCCTTGATAGCTTATAATGAACTGTTTAAATAACCTGGAAAAGCACCGGGAATCTAGTTGTAAGTAAAGCAGGCCAAACATTTTTTAACACAATCACCCTTTCAGATCTCGAGCAAACCGCACGGTTTTTACTGTGTGTACTGCATGCTAGAAATCATCTAGTAAGGCAAGAAAAAAAGCTTCAGGGGAAGATGAAACAGTGCCAGTGCGAATTTAAATAAATAATACTGCATAGTTAAATGGAATCATTCTTCTTTGTTTAAAAAAGGAAGTTAAGTGTGGAGAACATTTGCCTTGTTTTTTTTTTTACACCGCGCATAACAAACAGTGAAAGGAGCTTGTTTACTTTGCTGTGTTAGTCATATGTCAAGTACAGGTGCTCTTGATAAGAATGAAGAACAGCTAATGTACATTATGACTCACAGACCCGCCTTCTAACTGTAAAAGATCTATGTATTCGGTGCGATTCGGTGCGACCGTTTTAAATCTACACCTGAGGCCGTTCTTTCAACTATTGATTTAATTACCAAGATTCACAGCTCAGCGGCTTGCTTTATTTACCTTCTGCCTTCCGTTTTAAACACCTGTCTTCCAACGGAAGTCTTTGTTTGCCATCAGCTCCTAAATGAGCCAATGACTAATTGTACGCTTTTACTCTGCTTGCAAACTGTGGGCTATACCTTGAAATTGCATTATGAGTGGGTGGGAATGCAAAATGTGTGTGTTTTTTGCCATACAACTCTATAATAGTTAGCTGCGGCGGTACAGTGCGAGTTATGTAATGAAAAGGTCTGACAGCTGTAAACTGGGACTCTCTCGCAGGCATTGAGTTGTGGGTATTGTTTGTCATGGGAATGTGCATATTTATATTCACTCCAAGCTGGCGTGGGCCTCATCTCCTCCATCTCAGATAATGACACAGTCCCTCACTGTGCTCCTCCTGTGATGTGCCCTTTATGAGCCATAACAGGGCATGAAGGTTTGATCTTTCTCTTTCTTCCTCTGAGGCTCCTTTCTGGATCTTTTTCTGCCGATCAGTTCCCACTCTTGTCTTTTTGGGCATGTTCAAGAATGTCAGAAGCACACCGGACAGGCTCATTATCTTCCCCCTCATTTTGCAATTGTTGCGCAGCCATTGGAGAGCAATCTTGTGGTTCCCTCTGTTCACGGGGACGTAATCGCATTTGAACTCCCGCCTGGGTCAGTGACAAAATGCAGCGCGCACACACACACAAAGCAGAGGAGGGATGCGTGCCGCTAATCAGGTTAGCGTAGTTCACGCCGCTGCAGCCCGCAGGATGCTGGGACTGCGGCAGATGAGTGCTGCTGCGCCGCGGGGTTTCCATCATCCGCCGCTCCATCCCTTTTTATACCCCATAATAATGCCCACAATGTGTTTATTAAGAAGACAACACAGGACGGCCTCATCGCCAGTAATCTCAATTATGGTAATAATCTCAGGATACTGACAAACACTTTTTGTGTTCCCCTCTTGAAAGTAAATCATCCTCAACATTAGATGCTAATGGAATTTGTATCAAAGAAACATCCTTCCCTAGAAAATAGGCAACTCCAATGAGATCTCATTAGCATTTGTAGGTATTTGCACATAAGTTCAGTATTGGATCTGTGTCACACTTAGATGCACAACTGTTTTTTGGATTTAATACGCTTAAAATATTTTGGTAACACTTTAGAATAGGGAACAGCAATTGACTATTTACTATAACTTTTCCGTTAATGAATTCCTAATTGGTTGCATATTAACAGTTGGTTAATAAGATAGTTGTTAATAACAGATATGGGGTAAGACAAGGGATGTAAAATAAGACTTAATTAGTACTAATAAATGGCTAATAGACCGTAAATCAAAGTTCTACCATATATACAGTATCTCACAAAAGTGAGTACACCCCTCACATTTTTGTAAATATTTTATTATATCTTTTCAAGGGACA
>JAUCMS010000127.1:26259913-26279938 GCA_032357445.1 Enteromius radiatus
CCGTTCGTTGTACGTTTGCTCACTTTAATTGCAATACGCCTTGGCTATTGTTGCGGTCCTGTTTTTTTTTTTTTTTTTTTTTCTTCAAATCCTCTATAGATCAAAGCTCTGGAATAGACAGGCAGGTTGGGGTGACATGAATTGGGTCTGGACTAAAGAGTGGTGGAAACTCACAGCACGGTCTCTTCAGAGAAGGTGGGGGTAAAAGGAGACAATGAAGGCAATTCACAATAGTATTAGCTAATGAAGGGACTCAGGCATTCCTTATTTTGGAATGCAGGGATGGATTAAACTGTAGCATACCTTTTTTGGCTCAAAAGCTTCCAGACAGTCTCATATATCTGTTAGCAGTTGCCAAACAGGAAATGTACGAATGACCAAAGGATGTTATAGTATATTAAGCTGTAACCTCATTCTTGCATTAAAACCTATTTGAATCTGACAGTTTTACGTCTGCCATTTGTCTCAGGACTCAAGTGTTTAAAGTAACCAAGGCCACGAGTTGAATACGACATGACATAATATTAGCCATAAACTGCCTACACACACACACACACACACACCAAAAAAACAAGGAAAAAACAATAGTAGAGTTTTTTTGTTGTTGTTGAAAGGAAATATCTGAATGTGATTACTGTGGTGCACTTTGAGTGTTGAGAAGAAAACCCACTTGTTTATTTAATGCAACTCCAACTGGAAGTGACTTTGTGAGCCGTAGACAACAAGCCAGGATTCATTGGCTCTGCTTATCCAAACAGTGTCAACATGTTCATTTTTACTGGTGGTCTTTGACTTTCCTGACAGACCCCATCTGCCATTTTACAGGCTTATGGGCTATTTAACAGAGGCTCTCTATAGCCACCAGAAGAGCAATGAAAGGGAATGCTGGTATTCACCCGAAATTCTAGACTTTCACTTTTGAGAAGCCAATGATTTGACCACCTTGAAATCTGAGACACTTTAAATCCAAAGGAGCTGCAGGAATGCCCCAGACCCCTATATAGCCCCCTTTCCCAAACGTCCTTCTATGTTAAGATGTTGAAAGAAGCCTTCGCTAGGACTTGAGCAACCATGTCTTGTCACATTTCTGCTATGCTCTGTTGAGGCTGATCACTGTAGAGGTCTGGCAAGTACCCTTTGTTTCAACACTGGACTAGCTAAGTGCTACTGGATGTAGCTGAGTAAATGAATGTTACATGTGGGGTAGGCCTGGGTTAACATAGGCTTCCATCTTATCCTGTATTGTGCAGCATCTGTGACAGAAGCACTGCTTTTTCATTGCAATCAGTTCTAAGTTTAGTATGGTAGATGCCAAGCCTTGGTCACCTTCGTAAAGCCTTGATTAGTCACATTAATGAAATCAGTGGCTACAATAGTCCTTACCTTTACATTAAAGCTTGAAGATCTTTTCTAAAAGTAGTTTGCCCTTTGTAGTAACCACAAAAATCCAATTACATGAGGTGAAGCTGGCATAAAATAGGTTTATGAGCGTGTGAATCTTGTTGAGATCATTGTGTTTCAGCTACAACACCAGAATGTGTTGGTTCTAGAGAGTAATGAATGGTCACAGAGCACTGACACCAGTTTATTTTTCATTTCCTCCGCTCCTTTCTGATTCATACATGATCGAGTATGTGATGATTGGGAAGTAATGATGTGGAAGAGTAAATATTTACAGATTGGTAATGAGTACTGGAGAGCTGGCCACCCACCCCCCTTTTAGCCCAGTGACCATCCTTCTGTAACTCCTCCCCTCTGGCCATACCATGCATTCCTCTTCAAATCTGGATTTCATTGATGGCAAATCCAGTTTGCAATGGTGTAATTCCTGCTCAGGTTTTGTACTGACAGCAGTGGTTAAGGTGATATCTACTCCCTGGCATAAATAAAGTCCATGTCAGTTCAGCCGTTGATCCTGGATGAAGGACTAAACGTTGCCACAGCCAGGGTTTCCAATTTGGTGCTATTTAGAATCTACGCTAGTTGCGCTAGGGATTTGGTTTCAATCATTGTTGATTAGGGTTTGAGTATTGCTTTGACTTCCTGCCACATTTAGAAACTTTCATAAGCATCCCAGTATGCTGTTTCTGTGAGCTATTAGCTCAGATGAGATCTGGACCACGATGGCTTCCCTGATCTATGTCACCTCATCAGCTGGTTTCTCCTTCTGAAAGATGCTAGGTATTTATGTCTGCTTCAAAAGACATTCCTGTTCTTCCAAAAAGACAGGGGTCTCTGCTTTCAGTCCTTAGGCCAAGCACACACATGACCTCCCCTCCTCCCAAACCTCTGCTTCTCCCCCACCTCACCAGACAGGCCTTTCATGACTGCCCAGCACAAAGCCTTGCTGCTTGTGAGAGGAAGTTTCCAATTTCCAATTTTGCATGTGGGAAAATATGTATGTTTCTGAGAGGACCTTTTGTCTGGGGCCGTAATGGCAGCAATTGGAGTGCAGAGGTCATAAAATGCAGTGTGTCAGCGACACTACGCAGGCATGCACGGGGCTTTTTATAGGCTCTCACTCTAGACTGCGACCAGAATGGCTACCATGACAAAAAAAAAACCTCATATAGTGTATGTATCTGAAAGGTCCTATATGTATTAGAGTGTGATGGGTGGTTCTTTGAAATTTGAGAATGTAACATCTCTAAAAGATGAATAGTGGTAACGATGAGAAGGATGCAATGTTTTCATTGACAACAGTAAGTGGGAAACAGTACAGTACAGTAGTTTTCTGAATACACAACATGTATTTCTCCTTTGTCACCATGTAATGTTCAATGAAAACATAAGCAGACCTAAACTAAGTCTTGCATTTTTCATGGGAGCAGAGGAGAAAATACTTTCCTCATTTTCTCCTTACTTCCCAATGCTCCTAGGGGCCACAGGGCGAAGTGTGTGAAACAAAAAAATAAAAAGAACCTTGTAAATTCCTCACACACAAAAGAGGTAAAAGCACTTTTATTTTGAAATGTTAACAGCCAGTTGCTGTGAGAGTGGCTTCAGAAAACTTATGTATTGGTTGCACTTTGTTGTAAAGTGCACTTATTATACTGGAATTCATTTACGTACTGTGTAATAGTTACATGTACATGTGCAGGGTTAGGATTAGGGTTTGGTCTTGGGTTACTTGCATGTGATTGTGCATCATTTATTGCTATTATAATAGTAAGTGTGTGTAACAAGAACAACTTGTAATAAAGTGTTAACAAAGTATTTTCTCTAAAATTCAGTCAAAATAACACATGGGAAACAAATGGTAAATTAGCTCTGAAGATAAGAAAAATGACTGCAGCTGATTTTCTGCTTACTTAGACTTTAGCTTGTCTACAGAATAGTCATTTATGTAGTTGTCTTTCACAGCAGTCCCCTCTATGGGATGTCCATCTTCACAACTGAAGAGACTGCTGGGAGGGCAAGCTTGGTGGTCAGCGCTCACTGCAGTCTCCGATCCCCCACGCTGCCCGAATGCAGCCCCTGTCGCGTCTACCCCATGATTAAAGGAATCATTTCCCGTTCAGAGGCTCATGGGACACAATGCAAGTGCCTTGAGAGGCTCACCACAAAGGAGAGCAAATCTTCCCACAGCCTCGCCACATCTCTCTCTGCAAGGATTTCACAAAATGTATCACCATATCAAAAGTGCATTCTACCTGACCCCATTCCCCCCAACTGCGACCTCCAGCTTTAATGGCGACTCCAAGACAAATGGTCACTACATGCCCTGCCCAGCTAACCTTTTGTCTCCCTTATTTCTCATCACTCCAGTTCTGACAGGTAGGGTAGGTCAAGCCTTTTTTCCTTTTCTTTTCATTTTTTAATAATTAAAAGAAGAAAAAGGCTGTTCTAAAACTTTAACTCTGCAATGGAAATTTGAAGAATGAGCATGACAACAACATGCCAAAATGTTGGACAACCAGAACAAAGCAGAAAGACACTTTTATTTTGAGTTAACTGAAAAATGTGATCATAAAATAGTTTGTTTGTGTGTGTGTGCTTGTATAAACAGGGCTGTAAACCTTATGATCAGGCCCAGTTGGTATTTGTGGACCTTTTCACATTTTGCTGAAGTGGTTGTGTGGGAAAATTGACAGAATTCTGAGAATTCTGGATGCTTAAAGATTTTCAGCTGTGCTGAGGGCAGCGGATAAAAGCATAAGCAAATTAATAAAAATATTACATAAACATAGAAATAAGGGATGGGTGCGTGTACAACTTTGTGTTGGTTTGATCTTTGCATGCTGTGTTTCTGTGTTGGCCATCTCATGATTAATATACTTTAATCTACCATCACAGAACATTTTTATCAAACCAAACAAGTCATGCACGTTTACACAATCATATACCATCTCGTTTTCTCTTTCTCGCAGTGTTTTGAGGGGGTTGTTCGCACTCACTTATCCCTATTGATAACCCCTTCCTGTTATCCAGCCTGCTGGTTCAATTGAAAAGAGGGATATTCTTATTCACAGACGAGTCTCTCCCTTTTTCTCTCTCAAAAACGAGCAAAAAATCTGCTTACTGGAGTCGTGGTCCTGTGTAAAAGAATATGAACATATAACATCATCATAACAAAATCATAATTTCATATTTCTCTCTCTTTTTCACTTCCTGACAAAGGTTTTTAACACTATAGTGCAGCAAAATGAAGAGCAAAAGAAAAGAGAATTATGGGAAATGTAGTTTTGATCATTCTTAAGCCAGCCTGTCACCTCACAAACCAGCTAAATGAGTAATTTATTCTGGCACGCTCGATCACTATTGTTCACAACAGAACAGTCTCAAGTTTCCCATTGGTAATTACGACATCATGCATTCATCTCGTAAATACTTCCATTCAGACATGACTTAAAGGCATTGCTCTCAGTTCAAAGCAGGCATCCATCTATATCTAGAGTGGTCAGAGTGAACTGACACCTGGGCTCCTCAAAGCACAGTGGCCTTCTAGGTGTGGATAGCCTGACCACTCACTCAGGACCGTCCCACCCCGGTCTGAGACGAGCAGCTGCAGGACACCTTGTTGTCTTCTATTTGTGTTTCCAAGTCAATTTAGCTTAACAAACAATTGCTTTGGCATGATACTCAGCCTGAATGAAGCTAGCGCACTGAGGTATCCTTTTAAAGAATCAGTTTGGAGAGCAAAAAGGCAGCACGAGGGGGGATATGAGAAAGAAAAGAGCCCAAGCTCGCTCAGTACAGATAAAAGAGTTGCTCATAATAAAAGAGCATGTAGGAATGTGGATTTGCATAAGGCGCGACTAGCAGGCCACACAGAAAACCCAGCCACACCACCATCTACAACCCAATAACCTTTCCTTCTTTGTTTCCCAAACGGGCCGTTGGAAGTGATCCTGTAAACAGACATCAACGTGTTAACTTTTCGAAGTTGTTGCTGCATATTAAAAGTCACTAGCGTACGAACGAATGACAAAGAGGAATGAGAGGCCTTGAAAATGCAACTTTTTTGTCCTTATAGGGCATGATATTTGGTAATCGTGATTCTTTTTTAGCATAACTCTTTCGTAAAGTAGGTTCATGTTAAGTACGGGAACAGTTTGTCTTTGTCAACACTTCCAGTAAGGCCAGAGACTTTGCCAGAGAGTAACTTTCTTGCATTTAGCTCTACCTTTATTGACAAACCAGCCAATGAGGCTTCAGCCTGCAATAAGGGAAGTCACTGTGGTTTTGAAAGTACTGTGGCAAGCATACTTCCTCAACAATAGCGATGCCATTATAAAAAAAAAAAAAACATCCTTAAACCAAACTTGCTGGTGGCTCAGGGCACATACTTGCACTTTGAGATGGGTAGTAAAAATGCAATCCATCGGCAAAATCCACAACTCTTTGGTTAAATATTGCTTACGCGCACTGACACCAGCACAACTGCTGATGGGCATTCCTCCCACTGTCTTTCTCCTCTTGAATGCATCAACAGGTGAAATTAGGGAGGACTACATCTATGTTGCTGGAGCCGATCAAAAGAACCTCTCTTCTCTGCAGCTGTTGCGTGTAAATCAGGGGCGATTTCCGCACACTGTCCGCTCCTAAGCAGCCAGAGAGGAGGAAGGAGGGGTGACGGGGCTCTCTTGGGTACCCATTGTGCGATGCAACTGCAAAGACAGATTCTGAAGTACAGAGGGTATATCGAGTGGATCCAGGCAGATCGGGTTGCGACTCGGAGATGACGCAGGACCCGCGGGTTCGGTTGATCAGAGTGCTGCCAGAGGGATACGTGGGTAACAGCTGGAGGTGGAGTGGAGGGCCACTAGTGTGTGCATTCCAGGACATTGTGATCACATGAAAAAGGGGTGATGGCTTTTCACAGAGGCGCCTGTGTCTGTGGAGCTTTAGTGCCCAGTCTCTTATCCCCAGGAGGAAGGTTGGTAGAGAGAGATAATGTAATTATGACCACAATGATATGCAGGGACATTTATTCATTCAGATGATGCCATGAGGAATGTACATACAGTATGCGTATGAGTGCAGGAAAGACTGCTCCGTCATGATGAGGTTAACCCATGGGAAGATTTTTCTGCTTAGTGGCTGCGGGGTTAATGACATTTGAGAAAGGAAAACTCTTTGTGTAAATTATATCGAAAAGCTTTTATTTTATTAACATTTGTATTTGATAACCAGAAATGTGTGGTAAAAGGTAATTTGGGTGCATATGAGTGTGCCCATTTTAATCCTTATTTTCAAGAAATGTTTATTAATATATTGTTTAACGTAAAAATATTATTAATTCATAAATATCATTACGTTTTTGGGGAGGTGCACCAAATACAACCTGAACTATCCATGTGTCATCATATATATATTTTATTATGTAATATTTTACTTATTGACTTTTGTAGATGACCTCTCTATGATATAATTTCCCATTTTTTATGTTATGTTTGTCTATATTGATTTATTTATTTATTCGTTAATGTATTTATGCCTTGGCATACTTGAAAAACTGAAAAATATGAATGAATAAATGAATGAATAAAAAAATGAAAACTTAATAAGTGCTGTCTAAGAGATCTCATTTGCAGAAACACCCTGCCAATCTTATTTACGCAGTTAGTATTATAATAAATATATATATATATATATATATATATATATACATGATAATGCTCCAAATACAAGAGCAGTTGGGTGATGCTATGCATGAGGGTTACTGTGCTAATCATAAAAAAAAAAAAAAACAGATCTGATTTGCATTGAACAGGTGGGTAAAATCATAGGAGGTTTTGTAATGCTCTCCTCTCTGTGCTTTTGAACTGAGCACCATTCAAGAGAGCAGAGGGGAAACTCAGAAGCGTAAAAGAGTTCGTGGAAATGGGAGGCATTAAAGAACAGCCGCAAAAACGGCAGCTGCCCGAAAGAACAGCCTTCAGAACGAATGTGAGGACTGATGTGACAGAGCAAACGATGGTCTATTGCACTATGAGTGGCATTGGGAAGAAATGTGCAAATGTGGAGCCTCACACACAAAAGCTGACTTAAACTTGCGTACCTGCTGCAAAGAAGCTTTGAAGAATCCAGGCTTGTGGCACCTCAATAGATCATAAGCCGAAACGGAAAAGTATGTTTTCCTTTCGATATGGAGTAAGGCGATGTGTGTGCGTGCGTTCGTGCGAAAAGGAGTGGGGGTCAAGAACGGATGAGGTCCATTGGCAGGAGGCCACTATTAGCTATTCAAGCATTAACGGCCAGTGGTGGAAGAGAAAGAGAAAAAGAGACATGGAGAGGCAGACAAAGACAGTGAGCGAGAAAGGCACACTAGGCCTGAAGTAAGTCACTTTCAGGGGTGACAATACCCGGGGAAAAAAGAGGCCGATGACTGCTGCTAGGAGACTTCATTGAGAGGCATGCGGACAGCGGGCCCCAAGACCCCAAAAACATCAATGGGCTCATCCAATCCTCATTAAGGGGCTGAAATGATAGAGATATACATGAGAAAAAGCCCATAAGAGATGAGAGAGAAAAGAGGACCATGCCACCCAGTGAAACAGGGCTGGCGCTGGCCAGAAAGCCCAGTCAGACGGCATGCAAGTCACCCAAGACCATCTGCAAAGCAGAGGGAAAAAAAGCTTATTTGTTTGTCTGAAAGGAACAAAATAATCAGGGAGTATAAAAAGTTTTACACCGATCATGCTGAGACAGTCAAGCGCGTCAAATGCACCAAATACATTAGCAGAAAACGCATGGTACTTTCTTTCTGTCAGCTGATATTGCTGCTGGTGATGATGGGACATTTGTCACCATTTGGACACTTCAAACTAAAAACATCCTGCTCATAAAGAGCACAGCTGACCTGTTTCTGATATATTTTACAGCGTTTTTTGTAAGCTGTGTATGTATATTAAATGCATAGCTGTATTTAATGTATGTATACCTATTAACTACACAAGTGAGTTTTTAGTAAAACTTCATCTGTGGTTGTCACTAAAAATGTAAATGTAGTTCATGAAACTTGTGTGTTATACTCCAAGTGCTTTAAACCTTCTAATATAATGCACACGTCTTCATCCTTATTACAACTTGGACAGTCATGGTTACTAAAGTTTTTAATGGAAAAAGGTTTTATGATTTTTTTTTCCCATGGAGCACAAGTAAAAAGGGAGTAAGGAGAGTAAATCATGACCGAAATTTCATCTTTGAACTATTCCTCTAGAGTAACCAAAATCACAGACACTAAGTCAGCATTTGGCAAGGGTCGAGGAATGGTTGAGGTTACGGTTGACCACATGTTCACACACACCAGACACGTTTAAAAACATGAAGTGCTGAGAACACTCAGGTACTCATAATGTAGTCATGTAACCAGTGATTAGTATCGAACATCCTGTGGTCTAAAGAGCCTGAGCTCAAGCTCATTCCATTTCATTTGCAGGAGCTGAGTAATACCTGCAGATATTATAACCTCGCACATTAGAGGTGACTAAGGCCATTTATATGTTAGTGTTCACCAATTGGGTAATAATATGTTTTAAATGAATATTTAACTTCACTGAAGGAATGTAAAAGTGGAATCAACACAATATTGAGAGAGTTTATAAAGAGCATGAGGTTGACAAGCAACTATATTCTTTAGGACGGTGTTACATCTACAACTACAGTATATTGTCCAGCATAGAGTGCCAATTTGGAAGTTTGCAATAACTGAGATGTCTCACGTCTCATGCTCATACTTTAGTTAAAATGTCTCATACTCAGCAAGGTCGCATTTATTTAATCAAAAAGAGGTTCTTCAGTGTCGTATCATTAATCGTTCTAATATGCTGATTTAGAGCAATATTGCTATTTTACTGTTTTGATCAAATGAATGCAGATTTGGTGTCCATAAAGTACTTATTTAAAAAGTAACAAATTAACAGATAAATGAATAAAATATTTTTAAACGTTTAACTTGTAGTTTATACAGAGATCAACTGTAATTTAAACTTCTTTCTTCCAAAAATGTTGTAGAGTGAGTTTAAATATGGTAAAAAGTGTGAGTGGAAACTGTGAACACTGCTTTGAACACCAAAGTCTTAAAGGGAAAATATTTCTGTGGGGTGTGAATGAACATGATTGTATTCTGTGGAATTCTGTGCAGGTTTAGTTATAATCCAACCGTATTCATTTTTTTTTTACCTTCAAGATACTTAAGGTTGTCTGCAGAATTCTTTTCACAGGCATCCTAAAGTATCCTTAAGATTTATTTTCTTCATCTTTTATAATTATAATTTAATATAATACCATTTTTAAAAATGATTATTAATATTATTACAGAATAGATTAAAGTTATTCCAAAAGGTTCCTATGAGAAAATCTCTGGCTTGGCAGAGAGTACAAGTAATGGTTGTGAGGTAAAGATTGAAAAGGACCCTTGGCCTAAAAAAAGTTATGATTATGGTGAGCAGTCATATTCTGAGAATATACTCTATGTGGTTGACTTTATGATATGTAATAATGAGAGTGAAAATTCTGTCATTAATTACTCACCCTCATGTCTTTCTAAACCTGTAAGACCTTCGCTGAAAAAATGACTCTTTGAACTAATTTAACTCCACACAACCAAATTGTGTTTTATTTACATTCATAGAATTTGCTGAATTTATGCAGACTCCTTGCATTGGGTCAACACAGTTGAATGAGGAAGAATCTATATGAATGTCTAATTGTGGCTTCACTGTAACTTAACCCAGTTACGTTTAGTGAACAAAGAATTTTTATGTGTGTAAGGAGAAAATCACAATTTTTGTGTGACCGTTCCAGTGGTCAGTTTGTGCTTTAGTTGGGCTCTTGGCCCTTATATTAGCAGAGTTAATGTTGTTTTGGCTGCTGTAGTCCAGACAAACCAAGAGCAAGACTCATCAGTTGATGATTATGTTTTTTTGTTTTTTTTTTACCTGAAACAATGAGTGTCAATTACTGAACTTAAATGTATAGTAACATTTTGACTATTGTATATAATGTTAAATTTGCAATTGTGTGTTTTAGGGAATCGCCCTCTCTTGGTTGTGTAATGTTCTAAGTTGTAAGTTATAAGTATAAAAACAAACTTACATTTTTATTTTTCTTCTGCGTGCAGTTATGTTTATTTGTTTTGACGAGATTCTCTCACATTGACAAGCTGTGTGAGTTTCACTGGTGTTAACTTCTTGTTACTCGTTATCTTATTCATCGCCGTTTACATGCACTGAATATAATAAAATCAAAAATCATTCTAACCAAGATTTCAGTCCAGCTAAGATGTTTTGATCAGATTACTTGTCTGGTCGGGCAAGTAAAATTCTCTTCTTTCACTTGCCACTTCCAAAAATCTACTTGTCTCAGATAAGCATTAATTGTGAGTTCTATTACTGTATATAAAATTCAACATGCCTGTGTTACCCGCCAAAGCTGAAATACATCTGCATTTGACAGGTTGGTGGGTGTTAATGTAAAGCCCTGGTGACATCAGTGGATCAACATTAATACACTTGCAAATGACTAGAGCTAATTGAATAAAGTCATTACTTTTTGTTTTCTTTGCACATAAAAATTATTCTCGTAGCTTCATGGAAGATTGAACTAATGATGTCACGTGGACTATTTTAACAATGTCCTTACTACCTTTCTGGGGCATGAAGGTGTCAGATTTGATAAAAAAAAATATCTTAATTTGTGTTCTGAAGATGAACAAAAGCCTTATGGGTTTACATGAGTTTGAGTAATTAAAAACAGATTTTCCATTTCTGGGTGAATGTTATTATTATTATCCAAAAAGTTAATGTTAATGTTGTTATTAAGAAGAAAATCTAGCTGTTTTGGCAGAGAGTGTGTGTGGGGGTCCCAAGGTCTTTAAAGGCTGAACACCCCTGATCTCCAAAGAGGTTAAATTTTCAAATCTTTCCGTATTTTAGCTACTACCCCCCATTCTCAGTTCCAAAAGCAGGACCCCCCCCCCCACCCCCCCCAGCCCTATCCCCTGTCCGCCTGCTGCCCACCTCTGGTGCATTCCTCTATCCACCCTTCACACAATCGTTCGGCCAGCAGCCTCTAAGCACATAATCCCCGGCAGCAGAGCCACTCACTGCTGTCCTACAATCTGCAGAAGGGGAAAAGGAAGGGGTGGGTCCAGGGAGGAAGAGCCGTGGAAAAGGGGGTGCGCGGTGTGAAAGGAGCATGGTGAACGAGAGCAATGCAGAGTGAGGGAGGACTTAACGAGTGGAGGAGGGCAGTGAAAGAAGGGAAAAAGGGGCACCAGGGAGAGAGAAAAAAGTCAAACCCTGAGATGGGGGAAGCAATTGTGCAGGAGAAAAGAAAGGATTAGGTGACAATATTGGACAGAGCCGAGGGGTCAGGGGACCAGGGGCCCGATTGGCCTCCACGGAGAGAGACAGATGAAAGGAAGAGCCCCTCCTCCTGTGAATGGACATGGTTCAAGTACAAGCGCACCTCTGGACGGGGGCAACCTGCAGTGCCCTGTGCTTTCAGGCCTCAGACCCACTGTGTGAGGCACCGCTTTACATTCATCCACATATATACGGCCCTGTGGGATCTTCACTGATACATGTGGCCCTTGAAAGAATTAAAGTGAACAGGAAACCTGACTACTTTAGTAAAAAGTAATATATTTAAAATACATACTTAGTCTAGTTTAAATCTATTAACATATTTACAAACAAATTGCTCGAGACCTATTAAAGCCACTTCTGCACAATGCCGCTTTTTTATTACCAAGCCTAAAATGTGTGGGTGTGTGTGTTTTATTTTATTTACAAAAGTGCCATCATACATTTTTTTTCTCATTTCTTTTAGACACAACTCATAAATCAGATGACAGAGAAAGTTTTTCCAGATTGCTTTTGGAACATAAGCTTATCTGTATACAGTGAAAGTCTGGCTCTTTTGTTAAAGTTGCATTTTTAACCTTTAGTTTTTCAACTTTTTTTAAAGGGTGCGTCAAAGCAGTTGACATTCAAAAAGATAAGAACAGGTAGTTTTTAAAAGAATTTGAACATAGCTGTTGACTGACAGAGAATTGCTATTGCAAACTATCTTTAACATGGCCTAGTAGTTGTAAAAGTGTCTGTAAATATAGTTTGTTTAACCGATTCTGTACTTAATTTGGTTGAACCATTTGCAGAATGTGAAGGCAGAATGTAGCTAGCATGTTGTCAGCTCTCTGGAATAGCTTTATGATAAAAATTTAAATAAAATAAAAGTTACCTTCAATTGTCACCTTCAAAACTTTGTGCAAAAGTTGTGTTAAAACAGCGAAATTCTATTGATACTATTAAAAAATATGGTTGGTTTGTTTTAAGCAAGAGCAAGCAATTCTCAAAATGTTTTAATGCGATTTAGTTGTTTTATGTAAAAAATAACTTTAATCGCAGTTTCCCAGTGGGAACCAGCAATGGTTACCAAAATTTTTTTAAATATCGTCTTCTATGATCAACAAATTTATACACATTTGGACCAACTTTTGGAACAAATAAATGATTTTACTGTGAACCGTCCTTTTATTTCAATGATTAATGTCTTTTGATTTCAGGAAAAATTAATAAAACATTGTCAGGTAAAGATTTTAGTTAATTAGTCCTGAATTAGTCCCCCATTTGAGTTCTGAGTTAGTCCTCCGCATAAACTGTCATAAAAAGAGCAATAGAAAAAATCCATTGACGAGGCATGGACAAGCAAATAGGTATAGATAAAAAAACCTTGACCTAAAATACTGATGATCATGATACAACCAATTGTTTGAACTGGTGCTTTATTTGTTTATCAGAAACAAGTTTAACTGTATGAATTGCAAATGGATTCTTTAGAAAGCTGCTGGCGTGGGTCAAACTCTGGTGCCAAAGAGGTGGGGCAGCTGGCAGAGGTGTGATAAGCCCAGGCAGTCAGTTAGGAGATCACAGAGGTTCAAACGCTCCTCCACGCGCTACTTTTTCAGGTTCGCTTAATCCAGCTCTAAAGTGCTTTCAGTAAACAAATAAGAAACACTTCCACGTTCCTTCCTTTCCTGCCGCTATTTTAGGATTTGTCAAAACAGCCACGCAATCTCAATGTCATGGCCAGGAAGCTTCTACTTTTAGTAATTTGCATACAATAGTAGTCTGTGTTGTTCCAGCGACGGTGACTGTAGAAAGAGTGCAGAACTGGGGGGAGAGTTTCCATATCCTTAATGCGGCAGAGGGACTTGCACTATTGCCCCTGCCTATCCCACAGTCCTCTCTGCTCAGTCACTGAGATCACAGCGCTGGGGGGACAGTTAGACCTGCGCTCATTTGTGGTCCAGGACGCTCTTCCTTCCTGGCTAACAGACAATAGAGGGGGTAAACATGACTCCACCCTCATCCTTCCCCGCACACGACCGCACGAGTGTTGTCCCCCACCTCTCACCCCTCTGCTGCTCATATGCACTTACAGAACGCACAAAAGGAAGAACAGCTTTTACAATGCACTGCAGCGGGACAGACGCAGTCAGGGGATGGCATGTTTATGAATAGGGCCCAGTTTATGGAGGATGTAACATCTTTGGGACTGAAGCGACTCAATGACGTTCACAGCTCTCCGACAAAGTCCACAGAGAGCAATCTATTGTCATAATGTCATAGCCCTGAGGTGCTGGAGGTGTCAAACTTGCTGCTGAAGGTGTCGAGACCCGATGACACGAATCACTCGCATTTCATTTGTGCAGGCAACTCAACGACACTGGGGCTTTTACAAACACTAGCAGCAGCCCTATAGTGTCTCAGTTAAAGAGTATTTTAACTAAACATTAACTTAGCAGCTTTCATGTTTATTGTACAGAAAGAAAAAAAAAGTTTGCACATCTACATAACTATTTGGGTGTTTCAGACGTTGGTTTTTTTTTAATCATGAAAGATTATTAAGACTATAGTTAGTCTATTATAGAGACTATACATAGAGACTATCTATCTATCTATCTATCTATCTAAATAATAATAATTATTTCTTTCTTATTATTATTTAATATGGTTTAAATTTTCATTTTAACTTTTATTTTAGTTAACAAGTTTCAAACAAAAATAAAAGCCACATACTAGTATTTTTCTTTTTTCAAAGTGAAATCGTTACATACAAAGCCATGTTTATTCAAAACTGGTTCTTCAACACCATCTTATTTCTGTGTATATAAAAATTCCTCTATTTTTAAGAATTAGACATATGATTTTGCAAGAATATTTTTCTATAAAATACCCCCCCCCCCCATATATAGGCCTATATAGCACAAAAGCACATTTGTTTTTCTTAATTGAACTCAAAACACAAATGTATTTTGTCAGAGACTGATGTCATCTAACTGTAAACCACAATGTTATTAGTTACAACACAAATATGAGTTGTTATCTCATTAGTTTATCAGACATCAGGCATGTGCTGATGTTGCTTATAAATAACAAAGGAGGGAAATTTTACAAGACTTGCGATCAAATGTTACACTTAACACTTTATGTAGAAACAAGGTGTCGCTTTGAAATTTGAGAAAAGTTTCCCATAGCAGGCAAATGTCACCTCTAAAAACAGCAGATTGTTAATCACGTGAGAAGAATAGATCATGCCAAATTTCAATTAGGTTTAGGCTAAATCCTTTAAACAACCCCATTTCCTACATTATAACACTTATAGGCAGGATAATGCGACAAAAAAGACTTTAGCACCTTTTGAACCTTTATCTTAACATCTGTTCGTAGAATATCTAAACCAAATTGCAAAGACAACTATTTGCATAGGTAATAAAGAGGCAATTTATAATCAGTTAAGTGTCAGGTGAAGCTACGCTCTGTCTTTCTGATCTAATAAAAGCAACGTGCGTGATGCGAAGCATTGTGCTTATTTTCTTTCAGAGCGCCTTTGAAATGAATGCTGCAGGTTTAAAGCTGGCCTTGTGTGGAATGTGGAGGAGATTTGTGGCAGATGAGGGCTATCTGGGACATGGTGACCCCTACCACCCTGCCACATGTGTAAGAGGTTCATCAAACCAAGGTCAGGGGTCAGGAGGTTAGGATTCTGTTTCCTGTTTCACACAGACCGCGGCTTCATCTGGGTCCAGATATCAGCGCCTCCATCGAAGGCCTGTCAATGGCAGCCATTCAAGCACGGGCCTGTTCTCAAGCCATTACAGAACAGACACAGAGCAAGCCTAAGAGTTTCACTCTGATTATGACGAGACGTGCATGTCAGTACACTTCCTCCCGGGATAATTCTCTGACAGCTTTTAATTGAGCTACTGTGACTGATGTTTACACGTCACATTAGGTTTGCCTGATGATTTTTGTCACCTACGCAATCTGTTTGTTGCATTCGAAGATCGAGTTAATCATTTATCCTTGTGGAACAATTGCACATTGGAATAAATTCATATCTTAAATGGTTATTTATGTTCAATCGGACTTGCAGATAATGAAATTCTGAAATATCTGAAATAGCTTGTTGCTGTGCATTCTGGGAATGTCTTTGTTGTGAAGGGGACACTATTTTAGAATTTGACAAAAATTAGGAATCTTATCGCAAGCGATTTAAAGGCTTGCTTTTTGGAACATCATTCATATCAGAAGCTTACCTATTATTAAATCTAAATCTGAAGGCAACTGACATGGTTTTTGGAACAAAGCAAAATACACACAATCACTAAAACAAACCTCATCCTTCAGGCATACAAAGTCACAAAGGTCATTTTAAGCAGTCTTCTGTACATGAATGTGTTTTAGAGTTGACCCAACCCAGAGTCAACATGCATCAGCAGTCCTAGGTCAAACTCAAATACCTCTGGGTTCCATGAACCCATTCACATGTGTCTAGGGAAAGTTTTTTTTTTTTTTCCTGCAGTTGGTCGCAGGTAAAGTATACATTGTTTTACAAAAGCTCACTGATGACTACCATGAATATGTTGTCTTAGATGGGTGTGTATGGCTTATTATTGGTTGGGGTCCACTGAAAGTCAGCTGCGGTGAAGACATACTGCTAATCAATTGGAACAGAAAAAATACGATGAAAAATGCGTCTCGACTGTTTCAGTTGAAACATACTTGAAAAATATATATAATGCAAAATAATGTTCTCTGTGAAATCTCATAGTTTAATCTCATAAAGTTCATAAATATCTGAAAAATTATGCAAACATGCCAGTCATTAAGTTCATGCAGTGTAACACAGCTCTCAGTGAATGATTAAAAAACAAAGAGTCGTTTTTAAAACGAATCCCAAGCCAAACATTAACATATTGCCTGCCCACTTGTTGGTCTTTTCACATTGGTCTAAATGAAAATGCTAATTCATTCTTTACCACTAGTTGCCACTTTTGGAGCGTTTCCCAGTAACAGTAGTCAAACAAATCACTGTTCCCCTTCAGTCGAGTCTCTCCAACGTTACATCCCATATGTAACGTCGCCATTCCCTCCTTCAGGGAACATGGGTTACCTTCGTAACCTTAGACGTTTCCCTCGTTACAATGGCGTTACCGAAATAAATGTGGCGTTACTATAATTTATTATAGCCTCAGTTCATCTTAATGGATGCGCAGTGTAACATACCTGTATTTGACGTACCGGTCACTGACGCTTTGACTCAAAGAAAGATACAGAGCTAGAGTCTTACATAAAACACAGTATTGACGCGCTACATGTAATCCATATTCTTTGTTGTATTTTTACTGTCAGAATAACAGAGTTCCTTTGGAATTCTTCAACATTGCCGGTTTCTCTGGGAGTGGGCGTGGCTAATGCACTAATGACTCTTATTGGCTGTCGCTCACCTATTGTCGGCCATGTTTTGATTTCAGGAAATCAATTAGAGCGAATGCAGACTATGTGATTAATATCCATGAATCCAGAAGCTCATTAATCCTAGTGTGTTTTATATTGTTATTATTAGTAGTAGAACTCATAGTATCACAATTACGTTTGTTATAAAAATTGTTTTTCGTTATATGACAACAATATCGTAAGCACCACCACCAGTCAATAATATATTGAATTTGATAGGTGTCTCTCACATTGTCCTACAGAAACATTAAAATAGTGTAGATTAGTGTACAATGTTTTAGAATAATAATTTATTCTATTTAGTGTCCTTTTCATTAATTTAACATATTTATATTCATATTTATTGGGGACATTCAAGTTATTTGACAGATTTGAATAGTTACTTCCCCTGGTAATTAGTTACTTTTATAATGATGTAACTCAGTTACTTTTTGTGAGAAGTAACTAGTACCTATAACTCATTTCTTTTTTAAAGTAATGTGCACTGGTTGTAAGACAATGAAAATGTTTTTGACCTTGCATGCATGTCCACCTGTTGTTGGGGACTCCCAAAAACAAAATATAAACCTTTCATTGCCCACAATAGGGGCATTTTTAAGTACCACATAATTCAGAATGTGGGGTTTTCTATATTCTTAATGCAAAATCATGGTATCACCATAGTACTTTTCTTTGTAAAGCATGTCATGTAAGCTACTGGGAATGTGGAAGAAGCCTGGATTATTCAGGACGGGGTCTTATGAGCACCGCCATAGCCCGTGTCTCATCACCTGGCTCTGGTTACACTCCTCAATGTGTGTGACCGTCGGACAGAGACAGCACTCTTCCTATCCCCTCCCTGTCGGCCGTCTAGGTGGGATGGGCTGATAGGGGCCGGTGGTCTCGCACCATTGCGTCTGTTAGGGCCCATACCCAGGCGTGAAGCACGTCTCATCTTCATAAGAGTGTGGCAGGACCAGGAGTTCTGCTAAATTCTTCACCTTTGTGCAGCCCACATAGAGACTCTGTAGCCGACCTGTTGGTCTCGTCCACACATCCGACAGTAGATCACAACACGGGGAAAAGGATTGCCAATTGTCAGGGAAAGAAGTGTCTAGAGACTATACAAACAGTCACACGGCATTAAAGAGAGTGTGAAACTTTTATTGGAGGGAAATGTGCAGCCTGGGAGGTGGGAAGTTTCTTTATTTCTTTTTTTATCAGCAACACTATAGCCATGCATTGTAAAAAAGAGGTACCATTGTACTTTGATGATTTCAGATGTAATACCATGGCAATAATACATTGTAAAGGCACACTTAAGAAAAATCCTGTTAAATAATAACCCATGTGTTAAATAGAAAGCTAAAAATGAAAGCCCATCCTCCCAAAATTCAGCAAAATGTACATTACAGACAATCCAGATATACTATATAGACAGGGCACAAGGTTATAAATAAAAAGAAAAGACACCACAAGGGCAACTCATGACAATAAAATAAATGCAATAAAAATTAATTATGTAGAATCCAACACAAAATGTACAAAATACCTAAATGTACAAAAGTTATATTTTAAAGGGATAGATCACCCAAAAATGAAAATTATGTATTTATATATGTAAAATGCAATGAATTGCTCACCTTCATGTTGTTCCAAATTATTCTTATAGCTTCATAAAATTAAAGTTTTTTTTGACCTTGTATGCATGTCAAGTTGTTGGGGACTCCTGAAAAAATATAAACCTTTCATTACCCATAATTGGGGCACTTTAAAGTACCACATAAATCAAGTAATATAGTAAATAAAGTAACTTTCAAAGGGCAAATTAACAGGATATTTATTCCATTTACTTACCTTTTTATTTTTATTTTTATCTAGCTTCAACTTTTTTTTTTTTTACTCAACATTTTTACAGTGTTTTTGTTAGGTTCTCCCACCCAAGGTGAAAGGGCTTTGCTCTATGGGGGCTGTTAATAGTCATGGCAAATCAAAACATGCAATTGTGTCAAGTTTTCAAATGCCTACACATGTGCATCAATTCAACCTAATTTCTAAATATGCTATATTAAAGGCTTGTAGCTAGGTTTTACATGATATTGTGTTACATTTTCACATCATTTAACACTGAGGCGTGAGTCTAGCTACTTATTAAGTTAAGCATTCAAATGTTTAATGTAATTTAAGCTTTACACACCCACATGTAAACATGAAGACGTACAAAGTGGAAGAAGAAAATGAAAGAGGAGTTGATGAGACCTGCGTAGGTGTATTTTGGTATGAATGGTCTCATGTGAACATGCTGGGAGGGATCAGAGAACCGCACAGAGAGTAGGGTGCGTCTCTCTATCCATGCATTGCTGAACAATGCTGCCAAGGAACTGACAAAGGTCAAGCAAGAAAGAGAATGAGCATGCCTTCTTATCGCACCATTGACCTACAACTCCTACATGCCATTCTCTTAAAAGCAGGTGCAATAGTTGCTGCTTAAAGGAATGAGGCAACAAAGTCAAGGTGTCGGTTCCTTAAGAAGTCTCCATACAGTTAGAAACTCTGTATTAAGGTTGAGATAACATTCGATCATGGGATTTCAGTTAGCAGAACCACCACAGCTCAACAATGTTCAAACTGGATATTTGAAGTCTGCATAATTTGCACTTGTGCATAGGCTCTGTCTTCAGTATGATTTATATACTATATATTATTTGAAGATTTTGGCATCTCGCATTTCACAAGATTCACTCATTTAAAAGACCATTAATCCATCAAAGAAGACATGCAAAGTATGCTTTTA
>JAUCMS010000127.1:26288923-26302266 GCA_032357445.1 Enteromius radiatus
GAAGCTTCCAAATAAGGCAAAAACAGACTGTTTCATTCTAGGGTCAAATTCTAGGGTTGGAAATGGACCTGGAAAACTGTTTTGCCTATCAATGACGCAATATCCGCGCTATCCTCTGTATTCGCCTATAAATACTACGGCAACACGCGTGGACAAATCCAGAAGTGGTAGTTATTTATTATGCCTTTCCATATCATGGATCATGATTACACTCTCAACAATCCCAAAAAACAAAGATGTATACAAACTGAGGCAAGAAGATACTGAAACAAATAAACGAGAACAAATATCGTTGTGGCACTTTTTTGAAATGCAGGGAGCTTCGTGAAAACCTCGGACTGGACAGAGACTCCGCTCTCGTGTAGACCGGTGAGCAAACATATATTATTCACTGAGTATGTAATAGTCATGCGCAGGTGGTTAGGTGATAAAACAGATATAAAATGAGCTTTTTATCTGTGAACATGATTTGTGAAAACGACATCTCCCAGTGTTCTATGCTCCGTCATCGATCTTCACCTCGGTTATTGTTTTGAAAACGCAACGTCTAGTGGAGAAAACTGACGTATTGTGCCTTTAACAGTCAGAGCAACACAGTCTCACGAGCAATTCGTACATATTCGTACGAGGTGCCAAATTTGTGCCAATTCGTACTAGATTTCGTACGATTTGTCTAAAACCACGTGATGGGTAGGTTTAGGGGCGGGGTTATGTTTAGGTAATTCGTACAAATTCATACGAATTGGCATCTCGTAAAATACGTACGATTTAGAGTAAATCGTATGAATTCGTACGAGTGAGGTCGTACAAATTCGTACGAAATAGCCACCTCGTAAAATATGTACGAACTGCCGTGAGATCAGGTTGATCCTGCTGGTTCCATAGCGAGAGTGGCGCGGCCAGAGAAATGTTGGGCGCCAATAGATGCTTTTGGGAAATACAACCCAGAGTGATTTGTATCCCAAAAAAATTATTTATCATTTCAAGTATTTAGGGTGCTTCTCAAACAAAGGCTGCATCCTTCCTAGATGAGCCCTCTTCACAATTAAAGGGTTAGTTCACCCCAAAATGTAAATCCTGTCATCCTGATGTCGTTCCAAACCCATAAGACCTTCTTTCATCTTCAGAACACAAATTAAGATATTTTTGATGAAATCAGAGAGCCATCTGACCCTTCATATACAGCAATGCAGCTGAAATGATCCAGCCCAAAACCTGCTTTCCATGGATCCTTTAAATTGAGCCTCTGATGACACTCAAAGTCAAGATATGCATCAAATAAAAAAAACAAACGCATGGCAGTAACATCAAACCTCATTAGTTATACTTACAATAGCATGTCTTGTGACTTGATGACTGAGTCATGTGACTCAGATGGTTGATCAGCTCAAGTGCTGATCGGTGGAACTAAAGTTTGCCTGGAAGACCATCTTGGTCAAAGTGGTTAGAGCTGGTAGGCCACCAACAAACCAGCTATGCTTCAAAAACCAGCTGGACCCTTTTAACTGGTGTGATCTGTTTATTCCCGCAGGAAAAAACCTCAAACCCATACTTCTTACCAATCTGGGAAGAACTAATGGCTTCCAATATCAAAATCAATGGCCACATCATGCCGCGAAAGGCTAAAGATCATAATCCCAAGCAGACATGTATTATGTTACATCATTCAAATCATAGCCATTATGATCCCAGGATCACCCAGGAGGGAAAAAGTCAACAATCTGCTTTGAAGAACTCTGTGGGTTAATTTCCCACACAGATCATCCTAAGTGAGGGGGTCTTTGATTTATGATGTTCAGCACTCTCAAATTTGTCTGGATATACATAAAGCATGATTCACAATTGCGGATGGATATCTACCTGTGCTTTGCACAAAAATGCGAGCTCCTACAGACTCTTCATGTTATCCAAAGTCACTGCAATATCAAAAGTGTGACCTTGTCAAAACAGACAAGAGTCCCAGTCCAAAAACTGATATGGGACCAGCGTGGGGTTTTTCATCCATTGCGTTTAAAAAGAGAAGGAACATGGAGGTGGTTTTCGGAGGCCTGTGTATCTTTCTTCCCCCAAATATTTAGACGGCAGTCTCTGTAATTGACCGGTGTAGGGACAAAGATAGTTAGCGTATGTGTGTGTGTAGGAAAGAAAAAAAATCACAACATCTTTAATAGACAAACATAATGAGAACTTGAGAATAAATTAAGACCTTATTTATGCAATAAACAAAATCGATAAAACATTCCTGGGTTTGTCAATCTGATGAACACATGTACAGATCACACTCCAAAATCAAAACAAAGACAAAACAATACAGAAAAATTGGTTGCACATTTATTCTCTACACTGTAAAAAATAGGTGAATGGAAATGTCCATAAATAAATGAAAATTATTAAATTAAATTAAAATAATGTAATTATTAAATTGTACTCTATTTTTAATAATTGAATTATATACAGTAAATGTTAAATTTCATTAGAATTTCAATTTGTAAAATGTATATATATATATATATATATATTTTTTTTTTTTTTTTTTTTGTGTGGATGCAAAATATGAGGCACATATGCTTTGTGACAGGTTTCACATGTTTCATCCCAGTTATTTGTGTGTATCTAAATAAAGGTTACTGGGGTCAAATCATCCAAAGCCGCTGTCTGCGTGATGATGAGTCTCTCTGGGTGGGGTGAGTTGAGCTATGCCTAGTGCGGTCGGCAGTGGCAGATCATCATCGGTTTGAGTTATAGTGACCCAACTATGGCGGCCAGCAGCATGCCGCTTTCCCTTCGTTCACATTCCTGGTCTCTCCATGCAATAAGACACTACAGAGCCACCGACCTTACCACAGCTCTAAATAGACACTTGGTTGTTAAAGCTAATTAGCTGTGATTAAAACAAACTTATCTTGCCTGCCGTACCCAATTACATGTGTGCACTAAATGGGTGATCTTTCTATTCCAATCTGTCTCATTCTGTCACTCTCCTAGATAAAAGCCTGCAGGTTATCTTGTACAGCTCAAAAACAAAACAAAATGAGCTGTTTTTGCTTAGACTCAGAAATTAGAGCATTTCCTGTGTTGGCTCTCAGACATACTGTACATCTCCCCCCAGCCTCAGTCACCGTCCACATCCCCATCAGGATGCAGTGAAAATCTGACAAATAGGTCCCTTTTCCGCCCTTCCTCCAGTGAAAATAGCACTCTCTTTCTTCAGTGATCATCAGGAAATTCCCCTCAGAGAGGGAAGCAGAAGTGACACAACAAAGCTCGGGGCAGACAGTGGATGTCCTGATCTAATGTGGCCTAAGCCACTATAACTGTAACTCAAATACAGTATTATACCATTTTAACAGCTCGTGTGCATTTTGTCAAGTTGAGAAGCATCAGCAGTGTTGGGGAAATGGCACAACATTAATGCGTTAAAATATTGCATTACTCCCTAAAAAAGTAACTAATGTTGTACTTTTTATGGACAGTAATGTGTTTCATTAATTTGAGTTACTTTTTAAATCTGGTCAGGACCTTCTTGTTTGTTTTTAGTATAAATAAGTCCTTATTTTACAAGCAAAAGCCCTTTTCACAACAAAAATGAATCTGCCTCAGGCTGAAGTTTTCATTTGGAAGAATTGATCCTTTCATTGCATTCATTGTATCATCCAATTATGAAATAGTTTTTAGGCAATTTATTAAAAGTCATAGAAAGCACCAAGAACAAAAAGCCTCATGGGTTGTGCTTCAGGTGTCCCGAATTTGTGTACATGTCATATAAGTACTGTACAAATATATGTTTTATTTAACCAAAAAAATCATAACACTCATGTAGTGGAAGAAATATCCAATAACAAAAATGTATATTAAATGAGAGTTAATTAGTGTTTATTATATTAAAAATACAGTCCAAATTATATGGATTAAACTTAAAAAAACAAAAAAAACAATCAAAAGTACTGCTGTCAGGCAGATTAATCAGGATTAATCGCATCCAAAATGAACGTTTTTAATTGCATAATATATTTGTGTGTTCTGTCTATACTTATTATGTCTATATAAACATGTACAGCATATATTTAGAAAATATGTACATGTATTTACATGTAAGTATTTATATTCATAAAAATAAATATATTTAATGTATAAACACACCATACTTTTCTAAAATATATACATGCATTTGTGTGTATTTATATATCCTTAATAAAAATACAAAGCACGCATATTATGTAAACAAAAACCTTTATTTTGGCTGCAATTAATCACAATTAATCACTTTTTAACAGCACTCTGTTCCCCCATGGGAAGTTATCTTTTGCTAATTTTTGTAAAGATATCTAGCCACGCTAAAATATTTACAATTCACAGTTGAATGTATCATAAAAGGATATCATATTGTAATACTCATACTGTATAAAGAGAATGTACAGTGTTAGAAAAACTCAAAAGTTATAAAAGTTTTGCTATATAATACAAATTGTAACTTTCTATGCCTATAAATATTATTAGTAGTATTGTTGTTGCTTACACAGGCATTTACTGTAGAATTTTTGCATTCTGTTTCATTAACGTCAGCTTTAAAAGCAGCTGCTTGTCTGATTCTTGCTATCCGAGCAGACGGTTCTGCCAGACAGGTTCTCACAGAACCGCTCACAGAGTACCTGATCAGCCTGTTTAACTCCCCCACCCACAAATACCCTCAGCCAAGAAGAAACAGTTAGAACTTTACCCTCATTTTTAAACATGCTGTTGCCCGCCATGTGGAATGTCATTTTTTCATATATTTACATAATTTGCATATTATTTGAATAGTGACCCTAAGTTGCCTGGTTGTTGTGTAACCATAACGTGTATTAAATAACAGCACAGAAATTCCCTCTATCTAGTAACAGATTGATCTCTATCAAGTTTCTGTGTAAATATCTGATTAGATAAAGACAGCAGAGCATATGGATGCTTATCAAAGCTGAAGGAATGTGTTTGCTCTGCCAACAGGTAACCTAGTGAGTTCCCTCCTTCCTCGCTAAAGCGCTGGCGTGAGGGAAAGGTCGCTCTAAAAAGAGAGTTCCCCTTTAAAAGGCGCTGAAGCAAACACTGCATCCATCACAGCCTGTCCAGGGCCATTTTCCAATGAGTAACTCCACCTGAATTTGGGGGGCATTTATAAACAAAGCAACTTTTCGCAAGTTCTATTAAAACATCTCGAGGGGCACGGCACAGTAACAGGACACACTGGCAAATGGTGCAGCGCTAGCTATTTTCACACGGCTCTAGCAAATGAGTACAGTATATACATGAACTTGTTTCTCCTTGTAAGTGCCTTTTAACTGACGGAGAGCAGTGCTGTAGGGTTTGAATCAACAGACAACTCTCACTGTCTTAACTTTCTCTGGTATCAAAGCCGATGAAGGCTAGGGAATGGCTGCCTTATTGAATTCTTCAGAACATATGTAATATTCTGGGGGGATGAATGAGAAAAAAAATATTAAATAAAACTGTTTATAGACAGTTTTAAGAAGGACATGCATGTTTTTTAGGTTTGATAATATTTCTTTAAAAATATATATAAAAAAAAATAAATAAATATATATATATATATATATATAATTATTTAAAAAATATTTTCAAAAATATTAACTAATTAATTAATTAATTCTTAAGAAAGATAGACAATACAGAAACAGAAAATAATGTATTTTGACATTTGACATTATATTTGCCCTTGAATCATTATTATCATGAGCATTCAGATTTTTTTTATTATTATTATTATTATTATATTTATGGTTACTATGATTATGATGATGATTAGTATTGTTGTTGTTGTAGCTCTTCAGATTAGTGACCATGTCTCATTATTAACTAGTTGCTTATTAGCATGCATTTTACTAGCATATTGTCTTTTGATTAGTACTCATAAAGCACCGACTGTATTCCACACCCCTAACCCTACCAATATCTAAACTAACTGACTACCTTAATAACTATTAATAAGCAGTAATTAAGAGTTCATCGAGTCGTAGTTAATTGTGAGAACTGGATCTTAAAATAAAGAGTGTCCAGGAACACAATCAGTAAATTTGCTGCTTATTAATAAGGTACGTTCTAGTAATTATGTTTAGGTGAAGGGTATCAGGGGTCTAGGTGCTGTATAAGTACTAATAAGCAAGAAATAGGCATGCTAATAAGCAACTAGTTGATAGTTTCACCTTATGGAATGGTATAGCAGTAGCAAATTATTACCAGTGCACAATTAAAGGAATGTGGAACTCTTTTCCGTTTACAGCTGTTCTTTGCAGTGCCATCTCCAATAGGCTGAATGAGTCTTTTTTTCCCCCTCCATTCATTTGGCAGCACTAAAGAGTCCTTGCATTGGCCACCCCATCACAGTCAGGTTCATGGGTCAAAGAGATGAAAGAACAACCTTTTTGAAGGGTCTTATTAAAGAAACACTCTAAATCAACATTCTCATTTCGTCCAGTCTCAAACCCGTGCATAACTTTAAATCACGAGGTGCCAAGGCTTAAAGTGTGTTGGCCAATAGCCAGACCCCTGCAAATTATATAGACAACTGAGAACCACCATTAGTTGTACAGAAGGACTACAATGAATGGCCTTTTTATAGACAACAACAGCAAATTAATCAATCGATTGAATGTAGATTGTTGATCCACACTGTAAAAATTGCAAAACATATTGGGCGGCATTTTTGCAAGAAATTAAAATTTCACTTTACTTCAAAATTATCCCTTGCCATTTCTAAGGGATTTTTTTTTTGTTTTTAAGTGAAGGCACTTGCTGACCATCATGATAATGACTTGTTAATTTTCCAATATTTTAAAACACTAAATGAATTCTCATCTGTTCTGAAAACAAAGGTTTGGCAAAATTGGGCCATTTCTGAATCTCTTGATGCCTGCAGATTTCTCCCATACGTGGCAAAGTATGGGTGGCCTTCAGATGGGAGGTAAGCTCTGGTGTGAAAGTGGCTGACCAGTGCACCAGGTCACACAAGGGTTATCCTTGTGACAAGAATGTACAATCCTCACACATTCAGGCTTCAGCAGCTTGAACGAATGCTGTTGGGGAGAACAGGCATGGATGGTCTGGACACTCATTTTTGGCATATTAGGCATTGCTCATTACTCTCTTGGTTACATATTTCCTAGAGGAGCACTGTGTTCTTTGATTTGCCTTTAGGGATGACTGCCTCCCTGTACAGATGAAGGAAATGAGGTCTGCCTTAGAGCACATACCATGCAGATTCAGCCCAAGGCCAGACTGTCTTTTGATGCCTTTCCACCACACTGGGGCAAAAGTCATTCAACAGTGGGTTTAAATGTGTTAGGGCCCGTTCACACAGGATCAGTAATTGTGTCAGTCTTTAAATGTTTTACATGCAAATATGAAATAGTTGATAAATGACTAAGGAACAAAAAAATGATGTCTGCATTCTGTTTTTGAAATTGAGAGCACATCTTCCTTTGCGAACAGCCCCTTTGCATGCATGCACGCAGAAGGAATGCGCACTGATCAATGTTTCCATACTCGTGAAATAAAATCCTATAAGAAAAGCCCAGAAATCTTTTGCCAGCTTTAATGTGGGAGGTGGCATATTTCACGTCTTGTGATTTTATTCTGTGAAACAGTGGTTGTGTCTCTCAGCTTAGCGCCTGGCTGGGCTAAATTACAGGGTTGTTCATATCGCATAGCATGGCTGTCGTCTTCATAGCTGGGAAGATTTACTGTCCGAGATGTCTGCCCAAGGTCTTTTGTTTTTAAATTACCTGGGATATCCGGTCTTTGAGGCTGTTGCTCATCATTTTTATCCTCTTTCTTTTTCTTGTAGAAGTTCTTCCTGAGTCGCTTACACTGTTAACTCAGCCAAACTGTAAGAAAAAAAGTCTGCAGAAAATGACCAGTACATTTTCGTTAACTTTACATACATTTCCTTGAAATAACACAATGCAGTACAACGCATAATTCAAGAAGGGATAAAACACCATGGAAAAATCCTTCATATTAACGCTTTGAAATTTAAGACTTTTCCTAAAATGTCACGTAAACACTTCCTGTAATTGAATCTACTGCATGAAGTAGTAGATTTAACTATAAAATACATTTACATTATTCTTTTTTTTTCTTAATTTACATTTAAATTCACTTTATATGCCATTAATGCATAGAAAGAAGCGCAGATTTCCCACGTGCAGTCATTGCATTTGTACAGTATATCCCCTTTCATAACCCCTCTCTGACAACATTCTTTAGCATTACACCAGCACCATGTTTCTAAGAAAAACAAATGCATTTAAGAGCAGACATCCTCTGAACACCAAAAACAGGATTCAAGATAAGACAAGGATACCCTATATGACCTAATCTTTTTATGAGCGAGGGAGGACAGCTCTCATTCACAAAACCGGATGGGTAGAAAAAGTTTTCTCCTTTTTTTTTCTTCCTCCAGTAAACCTCCCTCTCCCCAGGCTGATTTTGTCAGCATGTCTGTCGTTGGTTCCCACTTAGGCCTCATGTGATTTCCTATCGAGGCCTAATGACATTTAGCTATTTTTGTCAATGGCTTTGTGCCTATTGTTCCTTGTAACCTCAACCCTTCCTCCTTCACAAAACTAACAGCACAGACCTGGTGAAGAAGCGGCATGCAGACGGAAGTAAAACTAGCAACTGATGCCCACAATGTATGGAGCGGTTCGTTTTTTTAAATATGCTTTGACTGCAACAGACAAAAATCTGCAACATGACAAGACAGGAGCAAGGCATTCTGCAGTGTTATTAATCTAATTGGCTTCATGTTACATTTTGTTCACATCTAAGTAAATAACACCTTCATAATATACTATGATAACAGTTATTTCAACCTTATTAAGGGCTCAGCACAAAAGTGAAAGAATGTGCTTCCCTAAAACAATAACACTAAGGTGCAAGTGATTTCAGTGACCTGTAATGACTAGATCACACAACTTACAATGTTGTCAGGTTTCTCTTCCTGCTGTCCGGTTCAACTTTTCAGTGTTGCATCTAAACATTGTCATAATTGGAAAAAATAATATAGAAATAATCACAGTTAAACAGAAATCTGTGTGAAACACACATCCCTTGAAGCTAAGGAAGTTTGTCTACAGCTTTTCTATCCTAGAGCACAACAGCCATGCTTCAACTCGTTTTTTTATGATCAGAGATAAATGGAAGGAACTATTGTAACTGAAATATGAGTAATCAGGATTATATCTCGGGCAGGGTGTATCAGATATTCATAATATCATGATTGTTCTGCAGCCCAGCGCTGTCTCACTCATCTAACCTCGCCTGACCTGAAGTGGGTCAGAAAAGGTAAAAAGAGTTGAGCGTAAATAAGATTTTTTTCAGAACTGCGTCACATTCAGCAGCGGCAGCTCTTAAAGAAATAACAGCCAAAATAAGCTATAATAACCAGCTGCTGTGATGTCTATTAATCAAAGGACAAAGAAAAAAGGGGATAGCTTTATGGATTCATCTATATTTCATTTAGAATGTGTCTAATTTCAATCTCTCTATATTTCTGCTGAAATAAAAAAAAAAACAGATGCTATTATACAAATATTAAACAATGTACTGTCTATTATATTATGTTATATTATTGCAATATAAAAGTATATTTAAAAACGTTACTGTTAGTTGGAATTAATCGCAAATAATTTCTGAAAAATATGCGATCAATTCGTTAATTTTTTTAATCGATTGACAGCACTAATATATATATATATATATATATATATATATTATAGTATATAATATATTATAATATATATTATAGTAATACCACGTTACATGAGATTATGTATGTAATATCTTATTTTAATTTATTAATAATAATAGTTATATTCAAATTTAATATTATATGATACTACATATTACTAATAATAAGTTTCATGAGACTGGTCTAAAAACAATACAATATAACATAATATACAGAAGTTTTTGCAGTACTTTTTGCTGTATTTATTTATTTTTATTCTGATATACAGTGCTACACTGTAAAAAAAAACTGAAAATAACAGTAGTTATTTCAAATTACATTCAAAACTTGGTATAATTACAAACAATATCTGTAAAGTCATAAATTGACTGTCATTTTTATACAGAAAAAAAATCTGTATTATTTTTGCAGTATTACTGTCAAATTACACGCAATATCTGTTAATTAACGACTTGGCTGTGATTTTAAGTATTATTCCATTAATGACAAATTACAGTAATTTTTATTTTTATACAAAAAAAATAATTGGATTATTAATACAGTATTTTTTTTTTTTTTTTTTTTACAGTTTTCTTAAATTATTTACGTAAAATTAGACTAAATAATCTGCAATTTAAAAATATACATAGTTCATTGCATTAAAAGTATTTTTATGTCCATTCTATCAATTTAATGTTCTTCTTTGTAATTTTAAAATAAATCTTATTGGATTTATATTTATTTTTACATTTAATCTCTGCAATTTTAAATAGAATAGAAATATAAAATATAAATCAGCCTTAAGATGCACATATCATATTTTTTGTTAAAAAAAGGTTTTTTAAAAAAGGAGAAAAAAAAAACAACCAATAAAGAGTGACTGCATCTCACAACCATGTCATATTTTACAAGGTGGCTTATGCACTAATTAATTCGACCTCACTCATAATACAAATTATGACCCACTTTGTGTGAGGGATAGGTGTACGAATTCCTATGAATTTGCCACATTTTCAACATTTATGTATGAATTTGTGCGTGTGAGGTCATATATTGATAGGTACAAAATATACGTGAATAGCCGTTCAATTACTGCTAACAACTCAAAACCTATTAGGCAGATTGTAAGCATTGAGTGCCCATGACTTCAGTAGCTCAACAGCAGCTGTTATTAGAGATGAACAAGGTGGAAGCGGTCGGTGACAGGGACCAGCAATCAACAAAAGGCAAAACACAAGACACAAACAATTACAATAGGGACACATTGTGGATGCGAGCCGCAGAGCAACATTCCTGGAGGAAAGGCCTGGAGGTAAAGCAGCTCCTTTCCCCAGGTCATCGTTTTTCACAAGGACGCGCCACATCAGACGGGCCTTTGCTGGAAATCAGATCCAATCAGATGTTCCCGAGGCTTTGAGAAGGCCGGTAGAAGTCACCAACTTGATATTTGATCAGATTTGCCTGCCCCCTCTTTACCCTGGCTAAACCCACCCACTCTCTCTCTCTCTCCCTCAGTCTACCCTGCTTAATGGGAAGTAAAAGATCAGTAAGCCTTGTGGAATTCAAGACTCCTGTTACACGAGCATGTGCTTGCCGTCTGGACAAGGGCCTTTTTGCTCCCTCTTTCTCCTCCTCCCTTTCTCGCATTTTTTTGCTAGCTGCTCTGTTCTTCTTTTGGGAGTGCTGAGACATTGTTTTGGCGATGGGAAATGTCACTGCATGCGTCTGAGTGAGTGTCTTGTGCATGCTTTGGGAAAATCAGTTTGTCTTTGTTGTATTTGCAGCCGTCATATCAGCCCTCTACAAACAGCTACACCCTTAAGTACCCGGCAGAGCATGTCCCTGGCTTGCAGAAGCATGATGTGTCATAACTCAAGTATCTTAAAAACACCAAAGCAAATGTCTTTTCTTTCAGGCTCAGAAGCTTCAGCAGGAAGGAAAAGGTAAGGTTGTTGCCTTTATATAGGTCAGCAAAGCAAAAACACAGGATAGTAACATGTCTTGGCTGGGCCTGTAGGAATCATTTTTTCCCATTGTATGTCCCATTGTATAAGAGCTGTACATTCACAATTCAATGCTTGACCTCCTCCCAAAACAACATACCATTTTAACAATAATTGATTATTTAAAAATAAATAAATATGAAATAGAAGTTTGTGTGCGTTACATTGAAATATACCATTATTGTCATTATAGTGCAGGAAATGCATTGAACCCTGTAAAGTCTATTATGTCGATATGGTGACAATAAAACTAAATTATCAGCATGATCAAAAATTTGCTGAATAACCCATTGTGCACAATTTACTGCATGCCTTCTGTGGTCTGGTCTGAAAATGTCCCTCTTTCTGGTTATTGTACATGTGTTTTGCAGTGAAACCTTAAATGATTTTTTATAAAGTTTGTAATATTTCAAGAAGCATGCTTACACTCTTAAAAATAAAAGTGCTTCATGATGTCATAGTAGAACCTCTGTCTAAATGATTCCATTAAGAACCTTTAACATCTAAGGTTCTTTGTGTTGAAAGAAGGTTCTTCAGATTATAAAAAGGTAAGAACAAGATGGTTCTTTAAGGAAACTTAATGGTTCTTTGTTTTTTCTTTCACATTGATTTTATGTAAGTATTCTGCCACGCTTTTATAAAGATCTCATTGATTTGCATTAAAAACCACCAGGATTTCACGTTATTCTTATAACCGCGCCAAATTGCATATTTTTCTCTGAATAAAATGTTTTGATTATGAGTATGATTTTTAGAGTCTCCCATATCATACTACAGAATGACCCACAACTTTTGAAAAAAGCAGGCGGTAATTATTAAACATCTATTTTCTTTATGAATTATGAACTTGTTTGTCTTTTGTTTTAATGCTAAACATTTTCTAAATAAATAAGCAAAAACCAAGAAGTGTAAAAATGATTCCTGCTCTCCCCAGAATTTGTGATTGGAGACATGATATATTGAATTAATTTATTTTTCCATTTTTTTTCCCTTCAGTTTTTTTAATATAAAGTTCCAGTTGTTCCTACAGTTGTGACAGGAATGAAACAAAACGTTGGACACATGCTGTGAATCTCTCATGAAGGGCCAAAGATGATATACATAGCAGAGGAACTCTTTTCCTTGCCACATATTTGGGATTTCCTGGACTTGAACTCTCCACGCTCTTCATATACCAGAAGAACATTATTTGACTGACACTACTGGTTAAAAGTTTAGAATCATTAGCAATGGCTTCATGTTCTTTGAGAAATCATTTTGATATGCTGATTTGTTGCTTAATTATCAAATATTAGTGCTCAGTTATAAATTGATGTTACTTGTTGGACTGAAAACTTTTTGCAGCTTCATTTTCAATTTAATATTTCTAACTTATGACTGGGGGTATAGAATAAAATAATTTGATTACACAGAGTTTGTTTAGGCTTAGTAATATTTTTATTACTATGGCTTAAGAGTAAAAACTTTGCCAAATTTTGCTTTTTTAAAAAATGTTTTGATCTTGAGATTGTCTCTGTCATATAATTTTATGGGTGCTAGCCAGTGTTGGGAATAACGGCGTTATAAATAAACGGCGTTACTAACTGCGTTATTTTTTCAGTAACGAGTAATCAAAC
>JAUCMS010000127.1:26302366-26324491 GCA_032357445.1 Enteromius radiatus
AACTCAGTTACTATTTGTGATAAGTAACTAGTAACTATAACTAATTACTTTTTTAAAGTAACGTGCCCAACACTGGTGCTAGCAATGCATACAATTCTAAAATATCACTGCAACAAATAACAAAAGGAGGCCCCAGGCTGAAAACTCAAAGAATGCTCAATGCTCTTTCCATAGGACCTTCACAGAAAGCCTGTGGACACACATTACAGTTGCAAGACTCTGCAGAATCACTTCCGGCAGTGATACTGTCCTATTTATTCAGTGTCAATGGCCCGTCTCAGACACAATCAGCATAGCTTTCATCGTTTCGATCTTAACTTCAGTCATAACACAAGTTCATAGTTGAAAGGTTGAACCTCTGCATTCCAGAAAAAGTGAATCTATTACAACCCTGCAACTGTCAAAACACCAATATGAGAAACTGATCACAGTAGCTTGTGTTTCATTGTCACACTAATCTTACTTCAGAAAAAGGGCTAGATTTTAAACACACAGTCAAGGCAGACCTGTTGGTTCAGTCTTATCAAACTTAAAACAAACCGACCCAGAAACCACCTCTCTAATCTACTGAGGCTACACCAATGTGTGTTTAAGATTGATTGAATTACTTGGAACCAAAATGTTAAATGTCATTAATATTAAATCCATTTTTAAACTCTTGGTTTTAAAGGACCAGTAAGTGGTATATTCTGGGATTTCCAGAGATTTAGGTTTTAATGTCCAGTCAAGTAATGATGCATCTTATACTTATTTTTAAGACACTTGTCAAATTATATAACTAACAAATACCTGATTAAGATGCAAAGAATACAGTGAGTGAGAATCAAGTGAGAAGAGAACTTGGGTGAACTTTCCATTTAATACTTGTATCACAAGTAAACTTGTCAAGCCATTCTAAAAAAGCAGTTACAACAAAAATCTGTGGTAAAATAAATGTTATTTTAGAAGAATCCAGGTGAATGTGAGCAGGTCCACACAGAATCAGTAACCGCAAAAAGATTTCCACAGAATTGAAACGCCTCTTGCATTTGTTTCTTAAATGTATTTGGCTAAATGTATTATGCATTCTTTCACTTTCATGTTTTACCACAGTTTTCCTCTGTAATCAGTAAAAAAAAAGAGTCATATTTTAGTAGGGATGTTGAAAAGATAGCATATCTTATAGTTGGTGTGTTTGATTTGATTTAAAGATATGGATGAGAAATCCAGGCGCACTATTGCAAACAGAGCTTGATAACTGCATTTAGAAAGTTGCATAGACCACTTGCTAGACTAAAGGACATAAAAAACATAGTTTCTACTAACTAGAATTGAATGGACGCACACAAGTGAATCTCAGAATGAATCTGTCTTGAATAATAGTTGAAAATGGAATAAGTTGAAAGAAACAGTGTATTCGTTTAGATGTGAATAAACATATTGATTCACAATAAATGGTAAGTGAGAAACTAGCACACACACATATAAGTAAAGTACTTTGATGTATACCAATAAGTGCGTTTGTGAATTGCATGCATGCGGTCAGACAGAGGAAGCATAAAATCTAACTTCCCTTTTCTCTCATTTTTTTCAATGTACAAAATCTGTAGCAGTGAAAATGCACAGTGGTCTCTTTTTTCTGAGTCAAGCCTGGTGGGTGAAAGTACAAAAGAAACATTTCCCATGATGGTTTAAGCGTGAGTCCGGAAGACTGACAACACACATAAACACTCACAGCAACAGTTCAACCTTTCAATGGCCAAGGCCAGATACTTCTTCAGTCATCCAATCAAAGACAACCCCTGTGCCAAGAGCAGCCAATCAACTTCCTGGATCTCTTCTGCAGCAGTTCCTGCAGTTTCTCATCCCCAGCCCCATTCACAAAATGCTGTAGGGTCCGTTCACATGTGCCATTTGTTCTTCATTGAAACTATTGTGCAACCCCTTAAAAAGAATCAGGAACTGAAAAAGCAAAAGCTGTGCAAGCAGTCAAACCCAGCACTTCCATTTCCAATCATTTGTTTAATATATTCAGAACGTGACCGAGCTTTGCAACACTGACAGTGTTTAAAGCATATCTAATAGGATGAATAAAACAATCCAATGTATTATATTAGGGGACAGATGTGTTGATAATAGTCATTCAATATTCACACAAAACTAAATTCACCTTGTGGTTGTTAGTAGTTGCCAAAAACATTTAAAAAAATCGTCATTTAAGAGTCATAATGACTTATTCACCTCACACAATTTAATCATAAAGCCTTACAGTGTGTTTTTATTCTGTAATGACATGTGGGTGAGTAGATTCATTCAGCTCCCCATTCATTTTCACTTTTTTTAGAGGAAAAACTCTGCAAAAGACATCAAATTTGAAATTTTTGTACAAATGAACTCAGTGGAGCACAAGAAATAGCATGCATGTGGGATTTTGATAGCAGTGTGGGGGTAAAATAGTTTTAACAGGTCTGACCTCTCCAGAACAGGAGCCCTTTCCATCAACACTGACTAGCCGTCTTATGCAACACATTACCTCCTACCCCCCCCAAAAAATAAGGGTAAAAAGCCTAACTTGTGGGACTGTCATAAGAGGAGGTGATCTATAGGGCTCATATGGGCGGAGGCTTATAAACCAGAACAATCTTTGTGGGGGAATGATAACAAAGACATACGCTCCTGCACTTTGTGCAGGCACACACTTGAAAACAGAGCGATTTGGCGATAATCGTTCTGTTGAGTGAAAACTGATGGTCTTAAAGAATTGCTGCTGTGCACTGTGGTGGAAAGTGGAGAAACACTATATCTCTTCACATCAACGAAACTTCCAGCCGAGAGGAAGACATAGGAAAGGGGATGTACAGGGGGGAAAAGATAAACAAAATCAGGCACGGAGAGCTTAACTTCTCAGACACAAAAGCGGGAAAGCTTTTTGAACACTGCATAGCATCTGACATAACAGATTTAGCCAGATGCTTGTGCTAACTGCTAACTCACATTTAACTAACTTTCATTTATTTTACATGATAGATTCAGCCAGGTGCTTAACAAACTGTATGCAAATGTGCATGCATGTCACCATTATCTGAGGTAGATAGCTAAGTGCACTGTTCTAGAAAAAGCACATGCTAGTGTGCTGTGCTAAGAGCACATTGCTCAGAGGAGAGTTTATGTGGGAGCATTACCCTAGTGTGTGGGCTGGGAAGCCTTTGTTGTAGATTACCGTCCCATGAGAACCTGGAGCAACAACCAGGCGGGGGGAAGCAGGCTACATGAGGGAGGGGTATATGGAGACAGACATGCATCAAGCAAGGAATGCTGTCGAACCCCACCACCCCCATGCGCGCACACACACACACACACACACACACACGTACACACATAGAAAGATGGGTAGACATACGCACAACGCAGCCTTTCGGCGAAAGGCGCATTTGAGCATAAAGTAAACAAAACTGATGAGAAAACTGCATGAGGAGATTCCCCTTTACAGAACAACAGCTGGGCTGAGATGTGTGTGTATAAAGCAGTCAATAAGACAATAAGACAAACTCAGCGTTAAGATAAACACACAGTTCCTTGGCAGATATTCCTGTCTGATGAAAGATCAATGCTCGGAATGCCATCGGATTTGGAGCTTCTTAAGGTAGAGATGGGGGGAAAGTCTATTTATATGAAGCGCAGCAAGCTGGGTTTGGCTAAAGCTTGGAGTTCATGAAAACTAAATTCCGAAGTCTGTTTGAGGAACACTGACTGATGATCTCCTTGAGATCGCTGGAGAGCAGCCTTATTGGACGACACATCATTATTGTGGATGCTATACATCAAGCATCTGTTTGAGGTCATGGCTTTGTGTGTGCCTCTCTTTTTTCTCTTTGGGGAAAGTACAAAGTACACATTAACTTGACATAAAGTGAATAGCTCCCGAACCTTAAAAACAACTAAAAAAGTCCACATTAGGATTGTCACATGCTAACATGCTACGTTATAGGCCTACCTTAGATATCAACATTTGCAGTTCACTCTATTGCATTGCCCTACTGCACTTAAATGCACCCGACTTCTCACCTTAGAGATGTCACTGAGTGTACGATTGTGTATCATGTCTTAAAGTACTTGTACAGCCGTTCGCTCAAAGTCTCATAGGAGCAACTGGATTACAAGCACCACCTAGAGGACCGTATGCAGAACTACAATTGGCTCGTTGCATCTGGCACTTGGAGAAGAACAATGAACTTCACAATGAGCAAACGCCACTTTCCCAGGAAATCTTTATGACTCAAAAGTGTTTTAGGCTTATTTTTATTATTATTATTAACTTATGACATCTGAGTAAGGTGTCTTTTAAGATTAATCATGCAATTGGCAGAAATAAGGTGTAAGTGAAAGTATGCCACAATAGTCTTGAAAACATGTGCTGAGTTGACCTAAACGTCTTAAGCAAAGCTCAATCTAGTCTTGAGAAAAAGACAATTTCACTTTCATTATCACACTACAAAGCTCAAGGTCTTGAGATAAAACAGTCATTGTCGGTTTATGTAAGTTTACATCTCTTAAATAATTCTGCATTGTACTGTAAAGATGTTGCAACGTACAATGCTGTTTAACCTTAACGGTGCAGGAAAAAATAATAAATAAAAAAAAAAAATATATATATATATATATATATATATATATATGTGTGTGTTACCTGCTTTTAAATCAAAACAGTTAAACTTTGAAAAATAACCATTATACATTGACTAATTATAATACAAGATATATGTGTCATGTAATGTTACAAGAAAACCCATTCCTGAGAACCACGAAAAAGGGGTTCAGTTCTGCTATTCCTTGATAAGCACAAATGATCACACACCCATTTTTTAAGAGGGTGTGTTCACGGTCCACAATGACATTGCACTAATGATGTCCTGATGTTATGTCCTCCGTTGAGGGGGTCCGCGTTCGGTGCGAGGTGGACTGAGTGCTGTGAGAATTGCAGTATTGATAGCAGTGTCTGAAGCTTTCTTCATTATCATGGTTTCCAAGATGTCACATCAAATCTACATCAGAGATGATTTAAAGTGACAGGTCCCAGACTCAAGACTTGGAGGCCATTGTCTTTCACTCCCTGAATTCAAGAAAGATAGCGGGTGCCGGTTAAGCCCGATCCCCAACAACCACTTGTGGGTCTAAAAGTGTGGAAAGGATTTCACAGGGTTGTTTTTTGAGCTGTATCCTTAGGATAAACACATGGTAAGGTTCATTTAGTCCGTGTGGTCAGATTCATATCAATCTTTTTGAGACTGACGAAGGCAGTGCTTCAAAGCTGAATTATGAATGTCTAAATGCAACGTCAAGAAATTCAGTTTCAGTTTTTGCGACTCTACACAGATTCCATCCAAGATAGACTTATCTAGTGAGGTGCAGTACGAACCAGTCAGCTGTTTGCCGTGAGCATTTCCTTAGAGCAGTGGGACAGTTGAAACCTCTGTGTGACCTTGAGAAGATGTATGAGACCAAATAGGGAGGGGTGACTTGTCTGCCACGATTGTTATGGCTTACCTCAGGCCAGCACTCTGTAGGCCTCTGGACACACAACAATGGAAAAAAGCAGCTGCATACAATTATAAACAGCCACCAGTGAACAGGGTATACCTTACCCCTAAAACCAGGTGCAATCTGTCACGGCAGAAGGTCTCAGTGCCGGCCCGGGATCAGGCCCTTGTTTGCATGACCAAGAACCTGAGTCATTTGTCAAAGAGGCTTCTTTGGGATGGACAAAGTCACCGGTTCTGTTTAGACTGGTCTGTCCTTCCGTTTACTTGTATGTGGGTCAACCATGCATATCATCATTCAACTTGCGAAAGAATACAAGAGAAGGCGATGAGAGACCCCTTCATCATTAATGCGTTGTGTAAATATGACAGGGATTTTCTTTTCTCTCAAGACTGACTTGCACATACACAATTAAATGGCTCTGTGTGAACACACCCCAAAGTAAAACATTCCTCATAGAAGACACTGGCTTTGTTCGGAATAAAGTGGCATGCTTTTGAAATAGCTCCACACAGTGCTATCATTATATGATATCGATATTCTTTCAAGGATGAACAACAGTAGATCAATGGGCTTTTGTGACAAGATCTAAGCACTGCTTTTATTCAAAGCTGTAACTGTGACGTGTCGCTCGATGTCACATGAATTGCACCCAGGTTTTCTCTTAGAAGTCCTCAGGAGTGTGTAAGAGGAAATGATGAACTGTTCATCAGGTACACTCAGTTGGAAATGAACTACAGGTAAACATTAATAATAGCACCGAACGTTTAAGTTCCGCTATCCACCCTTATTTGAACAGTATAGGTCAGGTGACTGATGGTATAAACATTTGTGAATGAAGGAGCGAGCTGCTGATATGAAGAGGCCTCCATTCATGCATTCCAGCCTCTTAGGGAAACATGAGCCAAGGGCAGAGGGAGGGATCAGTATCCTGCTGTACAGGCACAAGGCTATTATCCCGTTCACTGAAGATCACATGGGCAACCGCTGAAATTAAGAGCTGAGAATGAATGAATGGATGAATGAATGAATGCAAAGCCAGTGAGTGAATGACTGACTCAATTAACAGGCACTGAATTAATGAAAGGAATCAATGAATGAACAGTCAGGCCATGAGTGAGAACATGAACGGATTAAATTTGATGAATGAGAAAGCAACTGATTAAATGAATGGATGAACAGTACAGATTAACTGAGTAAAATAATTAATTTTTTAAACAAATGAACAGACTTTCTATGAGTGAGCAAGTAAATGAATGAATGTACAGACAGCTAATGGGTGAATTAAGTATAATCAATTGACTGAATAATTGCAAACAGTCCAGATAAACTGAATGAGCGAATGAAGCTTAACCAATGGATGAATGAATGAATGAATGAATGAATGAATCAATTAATGAATGAAGAAACAGACAATAAATGACTTATTAAGCGATCATACACTTGCTGCACATATCATAAAAAATCAAAATATGTGGGATTACGAGAAGATAAATTTGACGATGGAAGAGAGAACTGAATTCAGCCCGGTTTCTGAGCGAAGACACTGATGGATTCACATAGCGTGTCTCACACAACGCGATTAAGTTACTCTTGAATGGAGAATTACACATAAAATTATGTCAAATTTTCCGTTTTAACTAAGGTAAACAGAGTCGATTATGTATTACGTGAATGTAAAGAGTAAGGAACATATATCAGTACATTGCATTCGCGTGTATTCGGTTTTAAAGGGGCCGCAGCCTAATTTAGTCATGTTAATCAAACAACAAAAGTGAAATCGCTTAATGCTCCTGACTGAACCACGTAGCACTTAGTAGTTCTAAAGATGGACATAAACTTATTAAGAAAACCATGTTCTTGTCCTTTATGAGAAGTGGTTATATTTCATTTGAACATAATGGCATGTTGTGTGTCACCACAGTTAAATCAGTGTCTATTATGATAAAATATTTAATGAGTTTGGAAATTTTAGAGAAATGCTTAAATGAATTATACTGTAACTAAACCCATTAGACTAAATTTACTGTAGATTTAGTCAACTAAAACTAGATTAAACCTAAAAACAGTTCAGATGACTAAAATATGACTAAATACTAAATAAATGGATGAGTGAATGACAAGTACACAAGTGTTAATTAATGTTATTATCAAATCAGTGAATGGACGAATGCATGAATGAATGAAAGAAAGATCTTTCTCAGGGTCACAATTAATAAATGTTCAAGGCTCTTCCTAGGACTAACAAACGTGTGTGTTTATGGCATGAACATCTGTCTGCATATGCTTGACAGCGCTGGCTTGTCCATTGTACAGTATATGAAGGAGGTAACCCAACTCCACAGCCAGCTGTTGCTCAATGGGTGTTCTGAAGTCAGGAGAACATTACTCTTCACACTGGCCCCCTTCTGCCAGCACTTCTGAGGAGCAGTTTATAAAAACTGGGGCACTGTCTCAACAAACCAGCTCATTCCTGCACTCCTGCCTGACCTCTCCAAATTTAACCTTTGGCCCGGAAGGCCAATATTAACTCTTGGCCAATTGTGGGGGGCTCCTGACTTCCCCTGCGCAGCCCGTGAGAACATTCCAGGAGCAGTTGCCTGGCAAGATTGGGTGTTAGAGCGTTGACCTCCAATATGTCCCGGGTTACCCTTGATCTTCTCGGCTACCCTGCGGGTAAACCCCCTGCTACCAACCGTTTAGAGGAACTACTATTCAGACACAACACCTTCACAATCATCCAATTATCATTTGCCACCTGCAGACATTTTCTGATAATCATAATCATCATTAGACTCAACTTTCACTAGTTGAAGAGTCATTAACTGTTCACCAGCAGAACATCTAGAATAAATCCAAAAAAATATATACGCATCAAAAAAAAAAAAAAAAAAATGCATTCAAGTTCACTTAATCTATACACTAAAACAGGAGGTCATAATTCCACCTGGAGTGAGATGGTCTACACTGATATATTCACTTTCCATTAGATAATTACAAGTCTCTTCGGTCACTTGGGGATTACAGGATCTGTGGGAGGAGACGTTTTGCCAAGTCACTTGTGAATCAGTCCGGGAAGGACCTGAGAGAACAAAGGCTATCGCCGCTCTATCACTTTGTGGGAGGATGAAAGTCTAGTCCCTATCAGGCCTGAGCTAAGGGCAGCTGAATTCAGCTGAAAAAAACAACAACTATATAACACAACACACATTGCAACACGAGTGGGTCCAGGAGTCAGGTGACAGTGGTCTGCCTTTGAAAAAAAAAAAAATACACAAACGGTCAGCGGCACAGAGTAGAAGGTTTCTCTCAAAGTGACAAGCCGGGAAACAAACCATCAGAGGTGGGCTCTGGGCTAATCAAGTTTTCCTCATTAGCTTGACAAGCAGGCAGAGGCCGGTATCTGAACAGAACAATACAGCATTGACAAATTAGCAGCACTAAATGATCATTTGTCAAGCAAATAATCAATGATGCCAGGCTTAAGATTAATGTTATCAGAGGACGGCACGGTTCCGTTTTAAGTCAAGGCCCGTGCAGATTAGCTGCAAGTGTAAAAAGACTCAGTGTGTCTCACAGAAAATAGAAAGTGAACCCATGCAATAAGTGACCAGAGGACGGTTATGCAAAACTGTAGTTTAGTATAGCAGTTAGTACAGCAATAAAACCATGCAAAACACTTTAGCAGTAGCTAAAACCACCCTAAGTTTCTGTTCAGAAAATCTAGACATATTTTACATACTGTTTTTAAGAACAACGTAGGACAAATTACATAATTGTATCTTCTTATCACTGCAGTGGCGATATTGATGTGAGTTGCTTTTCTTATCACAGTATAAAATGATTTGACATGTTCCCTAGCATTTATTGTGATTGTGATTTACAGTGATTAAAGATGTTTTATTTACAATTTAACATATGTATTTAAATTTTTCAAAATTTATTGTTTTCTATACATTCTAAACAGCTGGTTTTAAAAATGTGCAATATTATCAATTATTACCAATGGCACAGACTCATGCAAAATGATTCAAATAACTAGGAAAAGTAACCATTTAAGGTACGCACTTGGACACATGGACCAAATAACACTGGGCAAAATATTAGCCATATCAAGTGACAGACGAATGTGTGCCAGAATACCATAAAGTTTGATTGAACATGCGGCCTTTGATGTCAAAAACAAATGATAGAGAGGAATGTTCTCCTCCCTTTTAAAAGTCAATAAGCATAATACATTTGCTACACTATGCATGATTCGATGTTTAGTTGCATTTAACATCTACTCCTACTGTGCGCTAACAGAACAGATTCCCACGGATCTACAACAAAAATACACTGCTATACTGAAGTCACAGCCAGTCAAGCTCTTAGCACATGCTCAAACTCATGACTCGTCAATCTATCACATTTACACAGCAGCTCAGTCAGTCATTTACACTTCAGATTCGGCTTCCGCATAATATAAATATCTTCAAAGACGTTTATAAAGGTTAGTTAATGATCACAGACGTGCGTGAGTGACTCAGATATCATCAGCACAGGTTGATCATTCGGTGGGAAAAAAGTGAATTCTGCAAAACCGAAACTAAAAATATCATAAGGTTCTGGATGTTGTAATATTCTGGTGCTGAAGATATTTTAGTGTATGCAAATCTCACTGTTTGCTTATGCTGCTGAATTCTGCTCTTCATTCAGGTTCACGTGGGGAAAAAAAAAAGAAATCTGGTTTAGAATTTCTGCCTCATAAAACAAATATGTCATAACTTCCTGCCTCACAGTTTACTAACAAAAGACCCAGACCAAAAACCTGACAGACTGATTGACAGTGATGAATGCATTTTGGAGCATGAAATATTTTAAAAGAGAGCTGCAGTCAGAAATGCATCTGTCCTGTGGCTTCCTTGTCTATCCTTTTCTGTTATGTTTACCTTTTAAATTTAAAACAGTTTTAAATCCCCTCCAGATTTAAGATAGATTTTGGTCATATTTAACACGACTCTATATCTACTATTATATTTCACCTCAAGACATACTTATACTATAAAAGCAAAAGTAAAAGTCATATAGAGTGATGCGTTTGGAATGTTATTTTTCCATCTGACAAGTTAAATAGGTAAAATTAGGTCAATTTTAGGTCAAAGGGTAGTTAAATAGGTAGAATTAAAGCTAGTTCCCAAGAGAGCATATTAAAAGTAAAAACTGAACATCAACACACAGCTGATATATCATGTCATGAATAAACTCTGATTAATTACACTCATGTGTACTGACCATATCAAAATAGCATAAATAAAATACAAAAACATATGCTCTATGAGGATGTTTAAGGAAAGTGGAAAGCATTTACTTTAGTTGTTGAAAAAAATGAAAGTATGATGTGATTCAAGCTTTAATAGAGTGACTCACTGACACTTTCCTTTATAGGCCACACAGGAAGCTTAACAATGGAACACATGCCCTGCAAAACAATGCTCTGAGACATTGAAACGCAAAAAGGTCAAACTATTTAAAAAGCTGATGATTCAATGTAGTATTTAGAACCGTTGACTCAAGTGCGAAATGAAAGCAGCGTTCCTATTCTTTCTGTTTGTCATTTCTACATTACACCTGGAAGGGCTACAAAGACTCTTGCGGTAATGCATCAGAGGCTGTGCGGTCAGGCCGGATCGATCACAGGAGAATGACCGTCAGGCTGACACAGCGGTTCTTACTGACAGCATTCTGAAGGGGAGCTATGAGTCAGCAAAACATTCCACTCATCACCCCCAAGCTGTGGCTTATGATCAAAGACAGGAAGGTGGGCTAAAGAGACTGATGCAAATGTCACCACAAGCTTTCTTTCCCTGATGTATAATCACACCCTGAAAACAGAGAAAAAACACTGAATTATAGTTCCATCAGCTGACAGCCTCAGGAATGTTTCCAAACACGATTCCTAGAAAATAAAGCTGCACGCGTTTAGTCCACAACTACATCACCAGTCAAACATTTGGATACACCTAACTCATAAAGAGTAAAAAAAATAAGTATTCACTTGTATGCTTACACTTTAAAATACAATAAACATAATATACAATAAATATCCAATTCAAAACTTATTAATTAATTTATACAATTCGAAAATGCTACAAATGTGTTATTACATGTAGAATTTAAGAATTACCTAGATTAATTAATCTGGTCTTAAACGGAATAAGTATTCTATTTGCAACATATTAATTTGTTAATTTATGCAACTTGAAAATTTCAAAAATTACAGTATATGTCGAAATTAACATGAACCTATGTTATTAAATTATTTAAAACAAAACAAGTTAATTACGCTGTAAAAAAAAAAACACCTTTTTCAACTTAAAAACTTTGAAAAGTCATTTGAGGATTTATTTATTTATTTATTTTACAGGTTTGTTTTTTTTTTAAGTGCAATCAACTTACATTAAAATTATTTGTTTAAATTGATGAAAAATCTAGTTTAACTTAAGACTCAAAAACGTTACATTACGCACTGCTACTGGTTTTGGTTGATTTTCATTTCTCGTGTTATGGCACTGATGTGTGTGAGAGCGAGAAGGCCGATTAAAGTGCAAAGGGCTTCTGCTGCTCAGGGCGAGAACAGCTCGACCCGTGTTTGTTCATCCAAGAATTCACTGGCCAGGTGAGAAATACACAGAACTATGAAGCTCTGACAACCACACAGCGGCTGTAAGAAAGACATTCCTCTAGTGAATGATTGAAAGATTTTCGCAGCTTCGCAACTCCTCACATAGGTCGCGTTGGCTTCACCTGAGCTCGCATCCCCCCGTTTCACACCGGGCTCGCTCGGGCCGAGGGTTAATTTACACAACTCTTTTGATCACACTTTATAGATACGGCCACAAGTAACCTTGTTTTGCCTTATTTTTCCTGAGTTTGAACATTAACCTCCTAATAACCAGACAAGAACCCGACTGACAAATGGGCAAAGTCAAGCTTTGTTTTGGAGAGAAAGCCTTTCTGTCAGCTGCTGTTTACTTAAGGTCTCTTGGGGAGAAAAAGCAATGCTTTGTGAATGCCTCAGCATTAGCAGATTCCATGTGCTTTTATGGTGGTGATCACCAACTGACCCTCTTTTAGGCAGCATATATACGTAACACAATGGTGAACAAACAGCAAAAGATCCAAAATTCACATCTAACATATAATAAGTGGTGGGTTAACCTCCTAAGATAAAGGTTGTTGTATAGCTAGAGGTCAAAAACTATTAAAAGACAGACAGAAAAATTTGTGATGACCATCTGTGGGAATCCTTTGAGCTCTTCTCCATTTGTTTGATTGCTGTTGTGCTGTTTTATGTAATACCTACCCATTTCTACATTATGTTCTTCCCACTGACCAATCATAAAAGTATCAGGGAAATGAAAAGAGTCTAATTGAGAGGGTGGCGAGATCCCACCCCTCTCATGTTCAGAGTTAAGTGGTCCACATGGCCAGCTGTTCATGTGCAGAACCTGATAATCATGGACCACCCCCTTTTCTCAGCCTGGGCTGGGTTAGAGATACCAGAGACAAGCCCCATGATCCCAGATCAAAGACATAGGTGGAGAACTTCAAGCTTCACAATGCAACTGTGTGATATACACCTTATCATCTAAAATGCATCAGCTGTCCGTTGGCGGCAAAAAAAGAAAGAAAGAAAAAGCGACCATGTGCAAGCTAAAGGCAGTGAAGTTGCAGACCTTCTGTTGCAGGAGGCTTAATCCCCACTCGGAGAGACCACAAGGCCTTTTGAACAGGTTGAAAAAATATACATCACCCTGTAAAGGATGACATGTGAAATGTTTAATGCAACATTTTATTGAGCCATTTGATTGTGTGCATTTTCCTGAGTATCATATTTGATGCATTAGGCTTTTATTTCTTGTATAGTATGATATAGTGAGAATATGGAGCTCATATTCGAGGGCAAGAAAACAATTACATTTTATTCAGGGGCCCTGAATAATTTTATGGCACACAAGTAAAATTAAATTTGTAAAGCTTGTAATGTCAATCAAGCAAATCTTTACAACATCATAACAGAGTATTTATATAAAATGCATAAGCTATAAATAATAGTTGCCATCTAGCAAAAATGTAACAGTCCCGTAAATGGTCAAAAAGTTATTCTTTATTCTGTTAATATATTTTATTCTTAAATTCATTTCGATTTTTGTTAAAAAGATAAACTTAGTAAAATAATAAATGGTAACAATAAGGTTCATTAATTAGCATTAGTAAACAACATTAGTTAACATGAAATAAGAATAACAATGCTTCTAGCATTTATTAAGTAAGGGATAATGTACATCCAGCAGGTTGTTATCTTTCCTCCGCTTATCTGCTTTGGATCAGGCAGCTGATAAGCATGTTGGGCTTTATTCTGCAATAACAACCTGCTGGATGTACATTATCCCGTTTATTTCACGGCTTCTTGCCACAAAAATACATATTTAGACACACAACTTTGTCTCTTGTTGTTGTTTGTTCAGAGTTAGGTTTTTTTGTTTTTTTTGTTTTACCCGGGAAGTCAGTCAAGTCATCTTCTATCCACTGCTGAAAACTTTTTTCCGTACATGTTGAAATTAATGTTGATAATGTTGAAGTCCTCCATTGTAACTCATGGTTGAGCATTTTAAGCTGAAAGATGGTGCCAAACTATGAGTGACAGAGGAGTGATATATTATAACAGTCAAAATGATTCGTGGCACCCGGATGCCTCTGTGTTATTAGTTTTACCTGTTGTTATATCTGGGAATAACAAACCTTGGAATGTGGCAACTGACCAATCAGAATCAAGTATTCCACAAAGCCGTGTAATAATTTTGTTTAATGCAAATTTCAGCTTTTACTAATGCATTATTAAAATCACAAGTTGTGTTTGTAAACGTCACGGTTACGTATGTAACCCTCGTTCCCTGAAGGAGGAAACGGAGACGTTACGTCATTGACTGACATCATGGGGTCCCACCTGGGAGACCAATTGACTCTGATCTTTGGAGAAAACGCCAATGGGAATTGGCCAGTGGTTTTTGCATGCCAAACCACTCCCCTGTACATACAGGTATATAAGATCAGACTCCCCAACACAGTCCGGCCTTGTGGCAGGAGGGACGTAACGAGTCTACTGAGTCCTGTCCGGAAGCCAGACGTGCAGGTTCTATAGATCGGGACACGGGTTCCAGATTGTGCCCATCCCCTGAAAAGAAGGTCCTTCCTCAGGGGAATCTTCCAGTGAGAGGCTGTCGTCAGGAGCATGAAGTCCGAGAACCTGGTTCGGGTGGGCCAGAACAGGGCAACCAGCAGAACCTGCTCCTGATCCTCCCTGATCTTGCACAGGGTCTGTGCAATGAGGCTCACTGGAGAAAAGGCGTACTTGAGAAGTGCATCGCGTAGCTGAGTCGGATCATCCTGATCAACCAGCGAGTTGGACTGGAGAGCTCTAGCCAGGCCTCGAGTCTGCGAACAAGCAGGATCAAAGGAGCGGTCCCCGATGTACCCATGATGGGACAGCCAAGAGGAGAGAGGCGGCTCAACCCCAGAAGCATAGAAGCTCGGCACCTTGGTATCACGCCGGGGCAAAATGTGCTTGATGTCTCCGTCTGCTTTTGCACCGCCGAGAATTTCTGGGTGAAATTGATGTGCGTCAGGTTCAGCTACAGATGGCGCTCCTGGACCACCATGGTGGACATCACCTGCCCAAGATGACCTTTGTTGCCCAGAGAGCAAAGTCGGTCGCCAAACGCAGCTCCTGCATCAAACTTGGGTCAGAACTACTCTTGTGCAGTTCTTTTAGTGACTTGGCCTGATGGACCTCCAGGATGGCCATGGCATGCAGGGCTGAAGCGGGCTGGCCCGCAGCGCTGTAAGCTTTGCCAGTGACAGCTGACAACAGCTTACAAGCTTTGGACGGGAGACGCGGGTGATTCCTCCAGGAGGTGGTGTTTTGCGGGCACAAGTGCACCGCAACCGCATGCTCTGCCTGGGGAATCTCTGTGTACTCCCTGGCCGCTCCGCCATCGAGGGTAGTGAGAAGGGAGGAGCTCAACCGCGCCCTAGATGTATACTGTGCCTTCCACAATTTGGTGAGCTCTTCATGCACCTCCAAAAGAAAGGCACTCAGGGGTCGGTGAGCGAGCATGGCAGATATAATGCTGTATGACTGTTCAGCAGGTGTCACATGAGAGGAAGTTAAACAATCGGAGGTGAACCCTCATCAGTACTCATTTCTGATCATTATTTCTTAATTTGTCTTAGAAAATATACAAATCTAATTGTAATTAGAAATGTTTATATATTAGAGAGGCTATAGGAAATTATGTGAAACGAGGGAAAAGGGTTGGGCTGATTGTTAGGAAGCAGCTCTATGACTCAACAACATAAAATCAAATAAACAAGCATTTGTTTTCTTATCTCATGCAGTGAAAAAGCAACACTAAGTTGACTGTGATTAAGACAGACCTCCTGCTGGCTCACTGAGAAAAAGCAGCATTGCATGAGCGAATGAGAGAAATGCGTCCCAGCGTCTGAAAGAGGAGCAACCTGAGGGCCAGTGACCCAGAGCAGGAAAGACCTCAGGTCAAAGGTCCCGACCTAAACTCACCCACAGCATGTAGCACACAGCGAGATGGTCCCAATTTTCCCAAAATTTGTCCCAAAATTATTACTATTATTATTATTATTAATAGTTTGCATGTTTATATCAAATGATCCTAAAAATAATTTACACAAAACGTAAAAACGGAATCGGTATAAATCAGCAAAAACAATAATGCTATAGCTGATTTTAAATATTTAGCAAATATTCTGAGATTTTAATTTAAAAAAAAGATATTTTGATCACATAACACCATGTATGAACTCTAAGAAAACCCCTTCAAATAATTAAAACACTGATATCAAAAACAATATTAAATACTTTAATTAATTAAATAATGCATTATTATTTTGTGAATACAACACAAATTTATCACATTTTTAGAATGACCCAGTTATTCATATTTATTCAGACCTTTTTTTTCGGTGTTCATACTTCCTGTAGCCCGTTACTGAAAATCCTTTTGACTGTTTAAAAGTGTATCCCCTTCCCAGCCTTTATTTGTTCAGCAAGCATGTCTTAAAATCTTTCAGAGTTCAGGATGCACTAAAGGACAGATGGCAAGCACTTAAAGGTAGAATCATGTTGTTAATAGTATGTTTAGAGTTGTTTGAAATTCATTTTTTAAAGTCACTGTCTTTCTTTCAGTTGGAAAATTACTTACATATCAGCATTTAGATTCATAAGCTGGAGATAATTCTTGAAAAAAAGAGCATGTGTGGCAAACTCAGAGGAACCACCTTTATTGACATAACACTGATTCTTCAGATATAAGAAAAACATGTCTTACAATTTTACCTGCCATTTGTTATGAAAACATCATTATTTCCTCTTTGAAATTAATCCAATGTGATCGTTAAATATTTTGTTTCCTCTTTATCAAAGTTATGATATTACACATAAAGAACTACCCATAAAAATCACCCTACCATAACTCATATATATATATTCTTATATTTATTAGAAATATTGTAAAATATGCATGTTAAATATAATACAATTTTCATAAGGTTTTACATCTGTGTGTCATTTCAAAAGGGTCAGATATTCATAAATATCAGATATTCATAAAAAAAAATATTATCAGCAAATAATATTAAAGAAATTAATAAATAATAAATACAATGTTAAACTATATAAAACTACTTATTATTTGAACATAATGTGTGTTCCAACAAAGATTTCTGAGTACTGCAGGACAGTTTGTTAAAAAATCATTAAAAAGTCTATCCACTGACTCACAATCACGCAGGTGCCAAACCGTGCTGGTCTCTCCAGAGACGTTAATATAATGCCTAACGCTGACCAGATCCTGGTGGTTTAATCCTGTTATAAACTACAGTATACATTCATTTACTCTCAGCCACCTCAACCACACACTGTGAGAGACAGAGAGAATGATTCACAGGGCAAAGTTTCCCGCTTTCCTCAACACAATTCAAATTGTCATTTTAATTTCCAGATCCGCGCTATGGCAGATTACTTCTAGCTCAGTGGCTGCGATCAACAGGTTGTGGTGGCTCATAGGTGGCATGTCCCGAAAAGGACAGTCACACACACACACACACACACACGTGATGTCAGCGATCCCCACAGAGAGGGGTCCCGCGGAGTGCGCCTTTTCTGGCCAGCTGTACCCTTGCTGTGTTTGTGAGTGTGTGCTTATACGTGTGCATAGAGTCGGCAATTGGGGGCCGCATGCCACTCATATGTCAGAGCACAATACGAGGGCCAGGACAGATATTGGTGAACAATGGTCATCTGTTTAGTAGCCCAGAGACAACGCGCACATAAAAAGGAGCTGTCAAAATTATTCAAACTAGCCCCACGGTCAGACAAGCCTTTGTTTTTGTCAATGGACAAGGTTGAGAATAATGAAATGTTGCCCTCATTTTTTCAAACTGAAATTGAATTACATATTCAACATATACTTGTACGTCTTCAAGCGCTATTCTATACAACTGTCGAACATTCACGTCAATCTCTTACAAAAGAATTAATAAAACTGCCATAATGCAGGCAGCCTTGCTAACACAGCTGTCCTTAGCACAAAAGACCAGCTCATCGTGTACCGCAACATCAACCTGTACTGTACAAGGTCCTGAATAAATCAAAATCCCAACAAAGCGTCATGCGGTGGGCTCGCTTCCAGGACGGCACTTGTGGCACGGCATTCAGCCTGTGAGATCGTTCCTAAAATGTAAAAAGTTTAACTTTATAATACTGAATTATTGTCTACATGCTACTGGAATGCTTGTTGGGATGGGGCCACGGATCTCTGTGTCTGTTCTCTGGGGAAGGTAGCGGAGGTGGGGTGGGATTCATCGTGTACCTGGACACACGATCCGCAAGGAATGCCTCTCTCTATAACTGAATGCATCCACAGCCTCTGAACCTGGAGAGGCAGTCAACTGAAGCTGCCCGATTCAATTCACCCCTGACCTGCAGCACAGATCCCTCTATTGTCTGAACAGCTCTGATTCAAAAGAGCACTTGGGGGCAAAAGGAGCACAGGCCAACGCTGACCAGCCAGGTTTGCAAACTTGTCATTTGTTGGGGATAAGCGTTAAGCATTTAAGTATCTCTAGGGTAGGGTTTCCCAAACATGGGAAACCGCAGGGGGGTTTGTGAGTTGATGAAAACCTAAAAATGATTAAAAATGGAACATAGCATTAAAATAAAGTTATAAATAAATAAATAAAGTGAGGAATGGCACTATGTGTTTAAGTCAACTTTACAATGTTCCATCATTTTTGTGGACAAAAAAATTACAGCATTTCACCAATATTCTGGGAGGGGGTTCTTCAGGATTTCATGTTATTGTACCAAAATAAAGTAGAAATATTTGTATTGTAAGCAGTAGTTGGTTCTTGTGAAGAATAAACTTTTGGGAAAACCTTCCATTAGCTCAGTGTTTGTCCTTTGAATTTTGATGCATTAGCAATATGACATATGTTCAAATAAAATGAAATGGCTTATCGCAGTTCACAATATATGATGAAATAATATCATTTTTATGTGTATACACATTTTGAAAAAAAATAAAAATAAGATAGTAATAATAACAGTAAAAATTTAGCTGAATTAGATTTGTACTTATGTTACGAGGTGGCTAATTCATACAAATGTTGTATGATTTGTCTAAACCCCAGTGACAGGTAGGTGTAGGGGTGGGGTTAGGTGTAGGTCATTCATACAAATTGGCAACTCGTAAGAAGCGTATGATTTGAATGAGTAAGGTTACACAAATGACGAATTAGCCACTTCGTAAAAATTGCCCTGAGATCACGCTGGCATCTCATGTGACCATTAACTGACAGGAAACTGTGAACATGTGATTGTGTTGGTAAATTATTCAAATATTTCAATTAAACATTTTGGGCCAGTTTCCCGAACAGGGTTTAAGATTAGTCCTAGATTAAAATAAATGTTAAGAGCTGTCTAAACTGGAAAAGGCTTGCACTGAGATATCTTAAAATACATCAGTGCCATTGTTTGGTCTTACAATGCTCACAGATAATGCATTTTTGTAAGACATGTTTCTAAAAATTCTTAAATGTCCTAAATTAAATGCCCAAATGTTTTGATAATATTGTCATCATTCACTCATCATTCATATATGTCATACAGTTTATTATTATATTTACAGTAAAATAAAGGTTAAAAATAAATAATGATACAATTTTAAATAAAAAAAACCCACTAAATAATGATTGATCACAAATTAATGACAGACTAACGTTAAAAGAGTCATGAACTGAGAGAAAAAAAGAGGTCATTGTGCTATAAAAACATCCTGTATGTTTCAGAACTTGAAATTTTCTTGTTAGTCCAAAAACAACTTTTACTGAAGCTAATCTGCTAAAACAACTTGTGGAAATGGACGGCTAAACACAGCTTCTACAGAAGAAGATCGACGCCGCCTTCTACATCGCTGCCTGTTTAGACCTGCCCAATGATTTACTTACACAGTGTAAATAACGAGAAGCGAACACATTTCTACAAAGGAAACAAACACTAAAGATGCCCTAAAGACAACAAGACACTGCAGTAGTAAAAAAAAACACTCCTTTTGATTCAAGCATTAGGAAAGAGTGAATAAACTTTAAATGATGAGGTAGATTCAAAACAGGACAGAAAATAGCCAATTACCAATTACTAAATTATGATGTTTTTGATGCGAAAATATTGATAACATTATGAGTGGACCTCAAAGAACAGTACAAAAAAAAAGTAAAAAGTCAGTTCATGACATTTTAATTCATTCAGATTAATTAATTTGTTTGTACTGCAAAAACAGATATTCTATTAATAAATTTTCTTTTTCTTTTCTAGAGTTACACAAAGTGGCCTGCTGAAAGATTAACAATTGGGTAAATTGTAAAACGTGAAAGAAACAACATTTAAGAGCTAGAGCAGTCAACACAATTCTCAGTGAATAGAAGTTCAAATATTTCTGAAGACTTGGAATGCAGCAAACAAGTCACATGAATTACATTTATAATACTTTTATGTCCTTCTGGAGCCTCTCAGCCTGTGGAGGCTTAAAATGGAGTTTCATAAAGAGCAGTCTAGACATAACTATTATAACTATATAACTTTTGCTATTTGTCAATGCTGTTAATTTTTCTTCAAACTTTCCCCTTGATACTTGTTATTTAACAATAGTGTTGCTTATTCAACGCAACTATTTTAGGTTCTACTGATCTTTTCTTAGATTGAATTTCTATGTTATAAGCATATAAAATCCAATTCCCATTCACGGCATTTTCCCCAATATTATGAGGTCCAATTAGGGTTCAATCTGGGAAGCCATTCAATGGACAGAAGGACCTTAGTTCCAACTAATTGAGCACCTTCAAACTTCTCTGATGTTGTTTTTGTTTGAAAGTTCCCTGACATGATGTGATGCCAGCGCGTGCCCCTCATTAACTTCGTGGACCCTGCCAAGCATCTGCTCTGTTTGCCCCAAGCTCAAGCTCTGTGCTCCATAGCACGAAATGACTCTGGCCACTGCCCGCTCTGAAGAGCTGCCACCTCCTGTGACCAAACCAAACTGGACCCTCCACCAACAGGGGGTGTTTGGCCGGTCTGGTGTCTGTTCCACCTTCTCCTCATCTGCCATCTGTTTCGGACTGCGGCCGCACGCTCCAGCAGCCCGCCAACCGTGCCAGAACCTCACGGCCATTCATACACACCAGCTTTGATTCCCTTTGTTGCTCCTAACTGTACTGAGGGGCTGACATTTGTTCTGGAATAAAGGAGGTCCTTGTATCTTTACTCAAGGGTGGGGCCAGGGTGCAGCACAGGGAGTGAGACACTGAACTTGTGTTTGTTTTACGTTTGTTTACCAGCACTTCAGACTAGTGTGCATCCCCCCATCTGACACTTACAGCTAGTGTATCTGTATCGTTCTGCCAATGTCCTCTCAAACAGGGATGCACTTCAGCAATTATTCTATTCATACACGTTTCAAAGGCTGCCATCACTGTAAACAAGGCTGGCGAACAAGACGACTAGATATCTTGTGTTTCGAACCATTTATTGCTGACTATAATGGCCATTAGCACACAAAAGGTGGCAGAAGGGTTGTTTGTTTTCCACATGGTCGAGCAAACAATGAATGGACACAGACTTGGTAGACAGATAATAAAGACTTGCATTAGCTACAGTAAGTGTCGCAATCACAGGCAAGTAAAGCATCGCTATACTGTCACTTTTTTAAATGTTACACCATGTCCTAACTACACGCGACGCGACAAGATTCCAGCGACAATCAATTTGGGTGTCCACACTATACGCGACGCAACACCGCGACGCAACAGAATCAATTAAATATCACAGCCAATCAGAAGTGTGTGTGGGCGGGCGCTGAGTGACTGATAACATCTCTGTTACGGAATACACTCGTTAGTTCCCAGCTAACACACGACGTAACAGTTACGTAACATATTTGTCATTTTTGGTAATTTCATGACTTACCAATTGGCAAC
>JAUCMS010000127.1:26324591-26336699 GCA_032357445.1 Enteromius radiatus
TACGTCTCTACGACGAAACTTTGGTCACCAGATTACGTTGCAGTTACGTAACAGTTACGCAATTTTGTTAGCTGGGTTCACAGTGAGTTTACAGTTTTAATGGTCATCTTTGCTTGCGTTTATTTTCAAAATCTGAGGTAAACTGTTGTTGCTTTCAGTATGGCTATAAGATCCCATAATCTGATATTTAAACTCATAGGACATGTTAAAGTTTGAATAAAGCATATAATCACCTGAGATTACACCATACATATACATGATTACACGCGACGCAATGATAAAAGGTATCTTTTCCATGTTAATCAGAGGTTCTGTCCTAATTAACTAGCCGCGACGGCGACACGCAAAATTTTTAAATAAGAAACTATTCTATTTCCGTAACATTGTGGCTGGAATAACACTGTACAAACTATATGACAGTGGATAATCTCGGGTGATTATGTGCTTTATATCTTAATTATATAAAAGAAACACAAATATTTTACTAAAATAAATGTAGTAATACCTATGTTTAAACATAAGGTTAAACAGGCTGGTCACTCGCTTTTGCCAAAAACAAACAAAAACATATCTTGAGAGTCCAAAAGTATAATTTAATGAAGCCTATTGGAATGCAGTTTGTCTGGATTTTAGTTTTTTATATTTATGAGATATGACAAGTAAGTTTTCTCGAATGTCAGTGTGTGAGCACAAACGTGTGGTTATATGTGGTATGAAATTTATACAGCAATAATTTCTTGTGGTTTCACCAACAAAAACAGTTCCAAACAAATCTGAAGCAGAACATGTGTGCATCTCAGAGCAACACTGCAGTGTTTTGTCCCTGAATGAATCTGTTTTTGGATTAATCATGTAAGTGAATAATTCAACGATCCATTTATAATCACTTGATTAATTTCTAGATAAATCTTGAAGTTAACATAAAAATGTCAATATTAAAATTTACTTGAATTCAATGGCTTGTCATTTCAGAGACTTTTCTCTTAAGAGTAGTATATAATTTCGGTGATAGAGGACATCAGTCTCCTGTTCCTAACTGACAAATATCATGATATATGTGGAAATTTCAAAATGACGACGGGTGGTCAACCCAAACAGTCTTTGCGTCTATAAAGGGTTTAAGAGTTCTGCTCGTAACCCGCAAAACAAGTGCAGCTGATGCAAAGTGTAAGCACCTCCCCTACCCCTTCCCGCTTTCTTTCCTTTAAACTTTTATTTTTCTACAGCTGGTGTAAGGGACTCGAGTCTTGGGGAGACGACTAATAAGTGTTTAGAAAGGGCAAGGGGCCACAAGGAATGAGGACAACAGGCTGGGGTAGAATGGCCCACTATTAAGGAGTTCTGACAGGCCACTGTCTTGGACTAAGCATGGGCCGCGATCCCCCACTGGGTCTGTCAAATCTGTTGGAGAGGAAACTCATCAAGTGGTATATTGGGGCTGAGAGAGTCAGTTTGATTAGGAAAGTGGAAGGGGGGATTACCAATGAACGAGACACTTCGGACTGGTCTGACTCATTATCCCTCCTTTAGCAAGCTTGACAGTCTGTGGACAAGACCGTTTGAATATCACCTGCCTGATAAAAGTGCCAGGTGCAAGATTCCATAAAGCAATAAGACCTAAGGCTTTGCATTACTGCAACTAAAGGTATGATGTTGTAATGCATACAAGAAAATACTTTCCGGAGCAATAAAAAATAGAACACAGAATGTGCCTTTCTTGATTCGTAGTGCTCTGTTTGTTATAGTGAAAAATAGATAAACAATAAAGATAAAAATATATTAGATCAAAAATACTGTATTTTACATAAATAGCAAACGTATGCTATGCAAATCTACAGTAAACAAATGGAAATACTTTCTAAACTACATTTGAACCAAACCATTTTGCAGATATTTTAACCAAATGGTGACAAGTTTTTTTTTTTTTTTAATATACTTTAATGCTGTCTCAAGTTCATGCAGGTGTCACCAAAATTGTAGTTCATTGTGTATTGGGTATTTCATACCCATGTTTCATTTTCTTGTGAATAAGTAGGCTAAGGTATGTTTCCCCAAAAATGTCATTGAACATTTCTCATTCTATACTTTTATTATTTAGTTGTGAAACAGAAAATATTGTATATAGCATTTGATAACTGTTGACTTCCATTTCATAAAAGAAAAAACATTTCTCAGACATTTCTCTATTTCAATTATCTTCTTTATGCAGGTTTGGAATTACATAGTGAAGGAGTATAGAATTTTTATTTTGGCTGAATTATCTATTTTTTGCAGCTGCTATATTTGCACAAAATACAACAACAAAACATTCATTTTACCTGGACATTTTCATTCATAATCCACTTAATTCTGATATTACCTCTATGAGATTATGTCTGTTCTAAAACGTTCTGTATCCAGTTTGCCTAAGGCCTCCAAAACGGGCAACAGGGTCAGGGCCATTGTCTGCAATCAATTCCCTTGAAACAAAAGAGGCACCTGTCAGATTAGTTTCCTGATGACCCATCAGCGAGCACGAGTATCACCCCCCACACTTGCCAGCCATGTGCCGGACACAAGGCCCCCTTGTTAACCCAACCACCCAGTTTCTCGCTTCCAGGAAAACCCAGGGGACTGAGTCCAACACGGTACACCCCAGGGTCATATTGTTGGGTTAGAACGTACAGTATGTGGCTTCATATCAGCTCTACTGTCTGCACTCCAGGAAAACAGGTCCCCCTGGGCCATGGACACAGTGGGGAGTGCAGAACACATGCACATGTCCTCGCTCAATATAAGCAATAAAGGATGCATTATGAGAGCTCTTACTGTACTAGTGGCCAATCTGTCCATGGCCGTGCTCATTGTGCCCAGTCGCAGAACCATCATATGCAGGTGCAGGTGTCATTTTCTCAGGCTGCTGCCAAAAAGGGCAGCATGGACCAAACCACATATGGCATAGGATTTGGCATGAGGCCTCCCAAAGGAAGTTATGTCAGACTCTTGTTGCACATCTGTCCAAGGCTCTAATGCTTTAGTTTCAAAGAGCTTCTCTTATTGCTCAGTTTGCTTCAGAATGGTAACATGCAAATGGATCTGACTATTAAACATGAAAGATCTGTGTAAACTTGCTTATACCTTCCAGTAAAATAACTTTCTGGGTTAAAACATGCCACCAAAGGCCACACAGCCGGAGGATTTCTTTAATCGGTCAGAGATTTACCATGCAAGATCGGGCGCATAAATCAAGTGACACCTGTATGGAATGCAAACAGATCAACATAAGTTTCTTTTAAGATTGCGTAAAATCAAAACACTCATTTACTGTAGAGCTGTGTTTTAATAGGTTGTAACCATACCTTGCATTGCCGGAATGCTTTTTCATCCCCCGCAAGGGTGTTAAAGCATTCCTCTATAATCTTATTAATATTTACTCACTGTAGTGATTGTCATGCAGCATAAGTGATCTCCTTTACGTAGTAATACAATTTTTTCACGCATATAAGGAAATGACACATGATTCACAACACGCTACCGTTAGAAATAACATAATGTCTTAAATGCTCAGTCCTGTCATTGAGTGTTTCAAAGCAGTGCACATGACCTAAAAAAATGTGTTTAGGGGAAAGCAGAACTCTAAGAATGAAATTCTAAAGTGGATTGCAGTCTGTCGGCAATTTCAATCAACAAAGTCGGCTGTTTGATAGGAGCTGATAAGGCCGAACACAGGTCAGCATGCTCCATACAAACTCAGGTACATGTTCAGTGCTCTGTACTGCCGCCCACGCCAAGATCAGGTTAGAGGGTGCAGTTAGTGCGGAGCTGCCTCTGCATTTTTTTTGGAGCGTAAATAGAGACCAATTACCATGTGATAATTTTGATCAGCCCTCTATGTTGTTTGTGGGAAAGGAGGCTTGGTTGTAATTTTCCCACATAGAACTCGAGGGATACCTCGCAAGCATATGACAATAGAATGAACCTGGAAGGACAGATCACAGAAGAGGAAAATAGATGTGCTTGAACAAAATGTTAAACACATTTGAAAAGTCCAACTATTTTTAAGTGAAAAATATGCAGTCAGGTCTACAATGTCGCAAAGTAACCAAGTTTAAAACAAAATACATTAAAACAAAGCAAGCACATGCAGAACTTCCACAATTAGAGTGAGCAGTTGTTTTGTAAGTGAGCGCCACCCATTGGTAAATGAACGCATTGGCCATGATTCAATTTCCAAAGGGCACACAAATTAAGAGGGACATCACTTCTGGGCTTTATCCCACACGATTCGCAGCATCCGCACAAAAAGCTCTCTTCAGTCTGAGACACATTTAAAGAAACTGAGGTCTCATCAGAGACTGAATGAAGGCAACAGCAAACCAGACAAACGTGCTTTCACGAGAGGGAGTTGCTGAACGCGTAAATCCGCCATGCTCTTTTTGATAGAGCTTCAATTCAGAGGCCAGTCGTGTAACAACAAAAGCAGGAACAACCTCGGCACCCCCGCCACCACCTTGTGAAAAACACAAGATCTTACCACGGGCTTGAGAAGATGGGCAAAAAAGAAGGCCATCTTGTGTTGCTCTCACAATCAAATTACTCTAATGCAAGTGGACAGGCAACCTCCATGCTATAGTTAGCGCGCACAATGCACTGTAATTACTTATTCACAAAATGCAAGCATCTTAAATGTAGGTGTAGGAGAACTATAGGCATGGAAAACCGAAAACAAGCACACACAGACGTCAAAGTAAGCGATCTACCCTCAGCCCCCAATAGTAAACTGGGCCCAGTGTATTCGGTGAATAGCTGAAACTTAGGCATGATACAGAGTTCAGATAAATAAACTGATTCGGTGCCTCTTACATCCCAAAGGTCAGCACAACGAATTCAAAGAGGCCCAAAAGTTTACCACAGGCTGTGTAATGCGGGTGGTTAGACATTGTACGCTTTTAAAAGAAGTGCTTTCCATTCACTGACTGACGAAGGAAAGAGGCAAAAAAGTGAAAGGATAAGTTATAGCCTGTTAAAGAGACGTGTATGTGCAAATAAAAGAATAAAGACAAGTAGCTCTAAGAAAGCGAATGTTGTAAACCTAACGTTGCTGATCGTATTAAATGGGATCAAACATCCAAATAATACAAGCGCAAACTACACAGAGGTTAGATTTCCAAGAACATGGGCTCTGGGAAGTTGTAATAAATAGCTCCTTTGGAAAGAATAAGCTACTTTACATGCTACAAATGAGCTACAGTTACCCTAGTTAGTTATTAAGCTGGTAAGTTAACCTAAATAAGCGACTGCAAAACAGATCGCGTGGCGTTATAATATCAATGCCGCTAAATGCTATAATAACTAATGCGATCCCAAACGTAGCGAGCAGAACAAAAGCTTGCTTTTGTCAATATAGGACAGGTTACAGTCAAAGAATGAAAGCTGTAGAGGGTCTATATTTTCTTAACAGATGGGTGTTCTGCTATGCTAAGCTGTGAGGGTGTAGCCCTTGTGGTGTATATGTTCAGAGATGCAAATGGAGGCCGCTGGCAGATGTGGCTTTAAATAGCGTCACACTGGGAGCTCAACTGCTGGAACCCACGGGGCTCAGGCCTAGCCAGGGCTTGGGTGGGGGAGCGGCCCACATGAAAATAAATGGATCTCTTTGGGTTAGAGTCGGTTCTACGGCATTCAGGCTTCTCACTCAGAGACAGAGAGGTCGGTGGAGGGGAAGGGAATGGTAAAAATGTGCATTTAGCACTGATGTATGAAGAGTGTCAGGGTGGTGTGGCAAAAGGGGAGCAGGGTGTTCTCTTAAAAACGAAAATGAATAGAGATAGCACTTCTGGTAAGCCAAGAAATTCTGTGCTCTTGCACGAAGTGACAAGATTATAGCTAAATAAATGATGATTGTGAAAATACTGAAATGTTTTGTCAATTGCTAAATCATCTTAACTAAAATAAGCATAATTATGGATAAAAAAATGACATATTTAGGCCCTAACAAAACCACTACCCTGAAGCCTTAAACTGCAGCAGGAAGTGGTCAAAGTTAAATAAACATTTCTCTCGCCATGCAGCGCTCACTCAGAGGTCTCCCAGACACAGTTTAAATGGGCCGGAAGATTCTTTTTTTCACCTTCTGGACGGAATTCTCATTCACAAAAAGATGAAATGTTGTAAAACAAGCGCTGTTCTTCTCATGTTTCGACGGCTGGTGAGGCAACTCTGTAATTTAAGAACTGAGCTTATTAACTTGTGTGATAGGAGGAAAAACACATTAATAAACGAGAGAGAGAAAAACATTGTTTTCAGCTATGATGTAACTAAACCCTGCAAAACTTTACGCGTTACAAACTACAAATCACAACTCTTAGCTCATTTTATAATGTTGCACTCCATTCACGATACCTGTAGAGTAGCTTTGTTTGCAGTTGTAAAAATATTCACACAAACACTAACCGTTAATCCTAACAGTTCTCTTGAACAACTTTTAGCCCAGTGGATGATAAACAACTGTTATCAGTCTGTTTTCTTTGACTCAGCTGACAAAACAAACAAAGGTATTTGCAATGACTGTATTCCATTCAAGTGATGAAAGACACAATGTTTACAGTAAACAGGACACTTAGTATATTTAGGCCACTAAGCTATCTTAAATTTACAAGTTCCTACAAATTCTTTGTTGTTTGGGAACTTTACCATTGAGAATGGGTAACAAATTTCTGTCTGGATATTTTAGATTTTAGGTCGTGGGCCCTGTGTTTCATCTAGTTGCCCATTGATGGCAATATTTACTATAGTTGCCTGGCAATATTGCTCAAAAAGTGTGTATCATCAACCTTAGAGAATACATGTGCACTCAAAGTTTTGTTATCAAGCAAGAAATTCTTGATTTGACCTGGGGATGTCACACTGGACTGATTACTTTGAACACTCATTCACAATCTGTCATCCATCCCACATGATCACTTGCAAATATCTGGTAGACAACTCACTCTTTAGCTTCCAGACTCTTTAGAGTCCATTACCCATTGACCATTAGATCATCTGAAAAGGGGACTTACTCAGATGACTCAGAATTTCAGCGGTGTCTGCTCAGAACAGCTGCTCTTGGGATGGAAACTACCAGTCTGGGTCATTTTGATAAAGATCACCTGCAGAAAAGCAAGGTGGGACCTGACCCCTTTCAGGCAGATAAGCAAATTGAAAGGATAAACTAAACAAACAGGGAAATGTCTCCAAAAAGCAAGCAGCATATTTTTTTTACCCCTTAGCTGCTTCAGGCATAGGCCTACATCTGTTCATGGTTTCTGGAGTAGGTCAGAGATGCTGTAAAAGTAACAGACCCCTTTGAGAAGTGTACAGCTTTACGTCCAATAAAAGAGGTCTCGATTCCATTCATAAACTCATTCCTTTCACATTAGCATTGTCTGGACTGGTCATGTGTTTCTTGTGTGTGTGAAAGCTTGAGCTGGTGAACCAGTTGGCTTTGCTACAGGCAACTTCTATCCATGGTGGTCCCATTAGGGGCTATTAGTTTTACTGATAATTTTTAAGGCCTTGGCATCCAGGTTGACCTGAAGCTTAACTGCAGGCTTCACATCCACCATCACTGACCACTCCTATAAACATGGCAGGAGGCTCTTACACCCCCAGAATCTTCAAAGCACTGGGGAGTGGCCATTTGGAATTTGTTTGGCCTTGGCATCTCTGGAATCCCTTTTAGGTTTGTTTAGAGGTGACAAAGACATCAAGAAAGCATTTGAGGAAGTGAGGGTGACCGGAAGACAGAAGGTAAAGGATTACCACGGATCATTGGTCTCCTCACGGTCAAGTGCACGTCTTCCCGTCTGTGTTCTTTATTGGATAGTAATTGACAGTTTGTAACTGAGAAAGTGGCAAAGGCAGAATACCTACATAAAGGCTAACTAAAACTGCAAATAGGTCCTCCTTTGAAACAAGTGGAGTCCATGTAAATTGTTAAGACTATAATGAAGCAGCAATTACCTAAATTTACTCTAGCCAAATCTTCTTATCCTTAATCTTGGTGTTTTTCCCCACTACACATCTAAAGTACCTCTAGCCTGTACCCTGTACCATTTATCTGGAGCAATTTGTATGTCTGTTTAATTAAGAGGTCAAGTAATCTTACCTGCAGGGCAGGAAATGTATAAGAAGCATTCTAAACCCAAGGACATTATTAATAATGATGGAAACAGGGTCTATAGGAGTTATCACATAAGCTGGGATAAAATGATCTGGTAAATGTGTAACATCTACAGTCTTTTACTGAAGTCTACAGATTCCCTAGCATTTGTAACATTTCTAACATTTCTAGCATTTCTGATTTTTAACTCCCAACCACCAGAACTTGAGCGATCTGTAATTCAGTGGACCTAGTTCATACTACAGTGATGACAGCCTCTATCACCCAATCCATGCACTTGAGGCAAAGCAAATACTCTGAGAAGTGTAGAGAGGGCAAGAATTGACCAGAGGTCACCACTAAGACACTGAAACTCCTCAAGGCACCTCCACAGAACTTGATATTGTGTATGTCGGTGTGTTTGGATGTAGGTTTGTCACTATAACATTCAAATTTTACAAAGTACCATAAACTCTTCCCCATTCTAATTCCAAAATTTTGACAAAAGATCTAATCAAAATAGCTCCAACTCCAAGACGGTCTACCAGTTCCGCCAGCATCATACCACCTAAACCATGTCAGATCCATAGCACACAGCAAAATTTGAGACATCTGCATATTTTCATCACTCTGCAGGTTTAAAGATATCAATCTGTCCATTCATTTACGATGAGTTTCTTGCAGGTTCTCTACTGACATTATGTTGCAGTTCAGTCTGGACAAGAAGACACAGAAGTGGGGCATTTCAAAGGACGAGCCCTTGACTTTGGAAGCCAATAAAATAATAAAAAGACACTAAAAGCTATCACTAAGAATCTGAAGGAGGGGAAGAGGTCACACCCACCAGTGTCACAATGCAGGGTGCTGATCACTTGGAGCTTTGTTGGACAACTGAGGGGTAGTTTCATAATATAAGTCACAAGACAAGAAAAAAGGGTGAAGAAGCAGTCTTACAATGCCCCTATTCTTAACGCAATTGAGGTATAAATGCTCTCAAAAGCCATTTGAAGAAGAACATCCCAAGAAAAAAAGGAGGGCATTCTTGTCTTGACATCCCCTCGTAAATGCTGATTCTTTTTGTGTGAATTATAGCGCCATACTCTTTAGTCAATCAAATCCCACTCTTGCTTCACAGGATCTGAACAATTGCCAATATCTATCAACACCAAATGAGAGCGTTTTAATACTTGAACCTATAAATTCATGAAAAGGAAAAGGAAGCCGAAGTCTGGTCCTTCTAGGGTGGAAGTTGAATTGTGTGGTGCTTAAGGTCTCTCACCTTTCAATGTCCACTGGAGAATGGACAGCACACCAATCAATCAGTGAGAAAGGTCAGAGCCAATGCAAGGAGCACATTCCACAGAATTCTCTCCCATGGCTAAGCCCACAGTCCATGTACACTGTTAGCTATATCCATACAAAGACAACTGTATCAGTCGACTGCAAACAACACCTTACAAACTACATATTTGCAGTCTTTGTCCTTATCAAACTGCCCTCAATCCATTACCTCCACAACTTTCTCTTCATCTTGATGGAGAAATGGTAACAGTCCACTGAGTGCAGATTACACTAGTAGTTTCGATAATGACATCGTTGGCCTCCGTGATGCCATATCTGTGTTGTATATCTGTACTGTGCACCATATAGTTGCTTTGGGAGATATGGTTGTTTTAAATAAATCTCATGTGTGTTTTTTGAGTATTTTGAAGTATTGCATTAAAAACGAGTGTCATAAATATGAATTTCAAATAAAAATCCCTTAACTCACAAAAAGTAAGGTGTTTTTTTTATTAAAAAGGGTTCATGTGAATAATGGGAGACGTAAATGCATTTTGCAAATAAATTCCTCAAAGCACATAAAAAAACATTCCTAAGACTCTGCCCTATTAGATAGCCTAACTTGACTAGCAGTGGACAGATCTTGTTCCACAGCATCTGAAATGCTGTTATGGTCGTTCTGAAATGCCTGAGCAAAGTCTGTCATCAAAGTAATTCTGTATAATTGTCTTACATGACTGCATTCAAAAATAAAACAGCAGGCATCCACCTCCGAAAGCAATGACATTGCATTTATTGTGTTCCATCTGCTCACTCTGAGGCACAAGTAATTTATCATATATTAATTTTCTTATTGATATTTAGTGCCAGTTTACCAGGAAGTGTACTTTTTGTGTACAAAAAGTATTCTTGTTGCTTCATAACATTAAGACTGAACCACTGATGGCAGAGGAGTATTCAGATTATGTGTTTTATACTTTTCTGGGCCTTTACTTGGCAATCAATGGGACAGTCACAAGCATCTAAATATTTTAAATTGTGTTCCAAATACAAACAAAGTTTTTACGGTTTGGAACGACATGAGTGTAAGTGATTAATTTCCACTTTTTTGGGGTGGAGTATCCCTTTAATTCACAGCTTTAGATGGAAACCCAAGATTTAATTTTCTTATATATTATATATTCTTATATAATTGCATATTCATGGAAATACAAATGCTAAATTGCCACGCATATGGTGCTTAAGTAAACTGATCAATATTTACATTTAGCTATAGTTTAAGAATTAATACATTATTAGACTATGGAATTATTGCACACAGTAATCTTTATATATATTTTTAAAATGCCTTAAATGACTTTTACAGCAGTAAAAATCTTAATATGTCTTACATTTTTAATCTTATGTGACCATTAGAACACCAGAAAACATTCTGAAACTATAAGGTGCTGATTAATGTGGCCCCCAGTTTTCCTTGATCTCCAGTCATTGTTCCTTCTCTCTGCCCATTTCAATGCCAGCGCTCGCCAGCCAAACAAAGATGTAGGAGTATTAATTCCGAAGGGGGGACAGGAGTGGGTACCCAAAGCAATGTGATCTCAGATGCATGCCATCCACAGGCGCAGGCAGCTGACAGAGCCAGGTTGGGTTGCTGTTACTGTGTTGTCAGGATGTGGTAGTAGGGGGTACAGTTTCGGGGGGGTCCCGCCACACTATTGAGCCCTGGCTTTACCCACTTCAACCTGCTAACAATGACAGCTCTGTCCTACAGAACTCCAGAGCGAGCCCCAGCCCCCTCCAAAAATAAGAGCCCTGATTTGTGGAGTGTGCCCCGCTCCCTTCTCCCTCTGATCCCTTTTCTATCCGTCCTTCGCTCCTTTCTTTCCGCAGCACTGATGTAATCCAAAAACATCCAGAGGAGCAGCTGCACAGCGACACTGTCCTCTCTTACTCTCTCCCTCACTTTCTCTGTCTTTCTCTCAGCTGCTTTATTTTCTTTCTTTCTCCAGTGGCATGCGAGGCTGTCACAGGGAGGGAGCGATGGGTAGCGGAGACAATCAGAGCCTTTTTCTCCGCTAAAATGGGCTATCACTTCAAATCTCTTTTGCCATCTACCTCTGTATCCTGTTTGAAGAGCCTCCGGTGTCTGGGTCGAAGGTAAAACGAAAATCCTCGGTTTGAAGTTATGCCTTTTCACAAATTAACCTAAATTTGTAGCAGAAAATCAGCATTAATAAATCAGTCAGGACGTCCTGACAGTAGTTATTGTAGTTACTGGTAATGTAAAAAAAGCTCAACTCCAGAGCCGTAGGCAATGATTGAACACGTGTGGTCTGAATCCACTAAAATCTCAGGTGCGACTCACAAGGCCTTGGACGCCGACAACGGTACATACACACAACTAAGTCAGTTGATAAAATCTTATTTAAATTACATTTTTAAAAAATTGACTGTAAACGTTGACAACAAAACAACACAGGTGTATTTCTGTTTTCACATGCAGAAACTGCGTGCTGTTTTGAAAGGCCTGAGGTTAATCCTGTACAGCAAACACTGATACATCACATCTTTTAAGTACAACAGACATTTGTTTGTGGTAAATAAACCATGTATTACTAAAGCCCTGTTTTCAAAACGTCTCGGTTACGTATGGTAACCCTCGTTCCCTGAGTAGGGAACGGAGACGTCACGTCGAGAGCCGACGAATA
>JAUCMS010000127.1:26336799-26359990 GCA_032357445.1 Enteromius radiatus
GTTGATTTGCCATCTCGAAGCGAGATTCCTATTCGTCGGCTCTCGACGTGACGTCGGAGAGACCGTACGAAAGGGAAACACATATTCAAACTTAAAACGAATCTGTTCAAGAACACAACATGCTTTTCAGGTCTTATCATCATTCCTATCTTCAAAAAACACCTCATGTCATTTGACCCTCTTTAACCTTCCCGAAATTTGAGTTTAGGTAAATTTCTGTGCAGTCACAGTGCAAGCCATTAGTAGCTACAACTGGGGAAGTCTGTGGCGCAGGAATAGGTCAGGGTGCGAGGGGTTTAGAAACAGGACCCCTATGCGAACACAAGGCAGGAAGTCCAAACTCAGAAGTATGGACAGAACCAGAATATGGGTTGTTTTAACCCAGCAGTTTGGGCTAAATATTTATTGCAACCTTCTGGATAATAACCCAATGGCAAAATGGATTTAAAACAGCATTTTTAAAGAGTGTATTAGATTTGCATTTGTAGGAAAAAGTGAACAGAGATATGTTACTTTTAGGCAATTTTTAATAAAAAGAACACTGAATGGGCATCATAATCAATTTAAAGGTGTTCAAATGCAAAAACGACAAGACCAATCCAAACATAATACGCAGATACCGTATAATGATGATTCTATCATTGTTTATTAAATATTAAATGACGAATATGGGGCAGTCGTGGCCGAATGGATAGGGAGTTGGACTTGTAACCCAAAGGTCGCCGGTTCGAGTCCCAGGTCCGGCAGGGATTGTGGGTGGGGTTAGTGAATAACCAGCTCTCTCTCCACCTTTAATACCACGACTGAGGTGAGCAAGGCATCATTCCCCCACTGCTCTCCAGGCACCGCAGCAATTGCTGCCCATTGCTCCGGGTGTGTGTTCATGGTGTGTGTGTGTGTGGTTGTTCACGTCTCACTGCTGTGTGTGCACTTGGATCTACGAATCTATGACTAGTTATCAGCAACACAATGTTTAATAGAGATTAATTAATTGTAGAAGTTTAATATTTACAGTTTACAAGAATATCTATCAAGCACACAGTGCAAGTTAGAGCCATCCTTTCTCTTTCTCAGTGGTTTTAATAAGTGCTTTTCACATACTTTCAAGCTTTTTTTTATATACAACCAGAGTGTCAGGTTTTTCCTTGTTGTTGGATTCAATCAGATGTATTTTAAACATTATAACTTCAGCCCTAGAGGTATTTACCAGTAGTCAAATTAAATAATATTGCATTCCAGAGGTACAGTCAGTTTTTTAAAGCACAAAGCAGGGTTAGGTTGCCTGCAGTGACTTGCTCCATTATCAGTCAGATCTTCACACACCCTGCCTATTCAGAAGCTCCATATCCTCCTCCACATCTTCCCATCATACAGTAACCGACGCTGAGAATCAGCATAAACAAAGAATAATCCAAAGATGCTTTACCTTTTTTTCTTAAATGGCAGCTATTTCGGATGTGATCTTCAGTCATCACACACCCACAACCTTTATTTGCCAAATGACCACATAAAAAGAAAAAGATCATGTTTGTAATAAATTCACATAATAACTAAATAAATGTAAATTTGGGAGAGGGGAACGCAGAATTTAGTCTGACAGCAAAAGCTAAAAGAAGAGGAAGTGGAACACAAAAAACTGAGTTCGACTGGCAGGACTTGACAGCAAAGCGCCACTGTGGCACTACATGCAGCAGCCATCTTGGTTTCCTTCCAAGCCATGCACAAGTGCCAAGAGATGAGGGCACAGGACCCAGGATGTGGGCTGACTCAGCAGCATGTGTGGGCTGACCCAACCTCTCCATATGCCTTGGCCCCTGTGGATAAATGGGCATCAGGGCACGTCTATCTTCATATATCCCCACTTAACCTCCATTGACTTACTGCAAGGTAGGTTGTTGTTTTTTTTTTTTCAAATGAAACATTTACTGTTAATTTTTGTTTAGTATCTGATACTTGTGGTAATTAGATATGTAGTACATAAAGTGTAGTTCCTTAAAATTAACTTCTTTAAATTCTGAAAATACCCATTTTATTTTTGCGCTAACTTACTTGACTAGTTTACTTTTCAAACTGTGGGTTCAGTCAGGAATGAATTCCTTGAAAACCAATCCACGAAGAGCTAACTAACTGAAATTTATCCCACTGAACTGCTTTCCTGGCAATACACACCATGCTACTTTCTCATGGCCAGACAATTCAGCAGCCAGATGCTACTCTTTTGCGCTAATCTCAATGCGTGTTTTTAAACAGAAGAATAATTGGACCAAATTACAAGGCAAGTTGCACGTTAATGCTCAGCTCAGTTGACCAGGAAGTTTACTGTCAGTTCAAGAACCTCTCATATCACACATTCTAGAGGCATTAGTTTCATGCCAGTCTAGTCAGTACAGGTACAGCACCAGACTAACTGGAACACGTCTTACAAAAAGGAATCCAAGACAATTTGACAAAATTTAAAATGAAAACTGCTAAATCATGATTTAATTACAGCAAAATGTTAGATAGCAGTTCAAATGGAAACATTCTTCTTTATTTATGGATCTTTTGTTGTGTTTTGCTATATATATATATATATATATATATATAATCCTGCTGTGAGGTAAGAATGCATGTTGGTATTTATAATTACCCTGTCATTGCTTTATACAAATCACTTCTTAGCCTCTGGGTTTTGAACCTCAGGGTCAGCAAGGATATAGTTCAGACACTTTGATACAGTAATTATTGTTTAAAAATTCCCAAAGAACAAAATTAGCCACCTAAAATTATCAGGGATCAAATGTAAAGTTTAATAAAATATCCCAAAAAAACCTAAACACTTTGTCTCTTTGGTGCACATAACACCATATATATATATCTCAAGCTTGACATTGCAACATTAGGTCAACTAGTGGTGTGTTTTTAGGATAGATATACCTGTTAAAGGAGTCATACAAAGACAATTTTCCACAAGCTAATATGATTCTTTAGGGTCTTAATGGAAAGTTTGTAATGTAGTTTTAAAATCATTTTACCCTGTCAAAAACAACTCTTTATAAACCACTCTGTTCTGTGTTCTTCCCCTTTAAATCTTCACGAGCTCCGCTGACCCCGCCCCTCTTTTCCGAGGCTGGAGGATCTTTATTTAGCTGTATTCATAGTGAAACTTGCTAATTAGCACATTATTAGGAAAAGCGATTTGCAAAGAATAATTAAAAGACATTATACTGACTATTTCGGTGCGTTTCCGTTCAGAACCAAACATAACGTTAATCTTCCGCGTCTTCAGTCACTCAGATGTCGGCGGTAAATCACTACTGCTATGCTCATTAATATATTCAACAACAAAACACCTCAGTCGTTTAGGAGTCTTGCTTGTCTCTGCATCTCAGACTGATGACGGCTTACTCAGGGCGGGTCTGAGGCAAGACACCAGTTCAGTCTGTGTGACACGCTGCTGTCAATCAACTATTGCGGGAGTGGCCTCTGACAGTGTGGCGCCACACCGACATGCATTTGAGAATGGCTTCATTTCAGAAAGGGCAACTTATTTTTATTCAATTAAAAGAAAGCTACTGGTGGATCTTTATCATTGTATGGTGGTTGTGTACACACACTCCTAACACACATTTCAGTCCAAACAGCTTGTAAAAGTGCATGTAGCACCGGATGACTGATGGCAGATGGAAGGAGATTTCAGGAAACCTGTTAGAAAACAATCTGTTTGCTTACCTGTATATACACATAAAAATGGCTAAATTTGTCGTAAGTTCGCAAAACATTTGTTTATACTGTGCTAACTGATATAACAAGCATCTAAGACTTACGCTGACACTTAGTGGTGTGGATGCAGCATGGCCCAAAAACAAGTTTTCACTCACCAATTTCACAGCTCCATAGAATGCCCTATTTGCAGTCATCCATAACGGAGTTGTCACTGAGATGAAGTCAGTAATATCCAGCTGATCATGTGATCTCAACATGTCCATCCCCATTATCTCTATTCAAAATCAAACTTTTATTGAGCTACTGTTATATATAATGGAGTCTCCATTTAATACCAGTGTACATGATTTTAAACATTTTTCAAAAGTAGTGTAGATTTATCTTTATGTACACTAAAGGTACAAGAACATGAACTTCTACTACACTCCTCAAAGTATGAACAGTCATTAATAATATATGGTAGTTAAACTTCCAAAACAATTTTTTTTTGGGGTTACAAAAGAAACTTCTGAGTTCTGAGTCAGTTAAAGCCTTCCCCTCACAGTTTATACTCATTGTATTATGATACCAAATCATCATAATTTCTTAATGCCCGCTGATCAATTTGTTTAAACCTACTGTAGGGATTGGCACTGAGAAAGATGGGGGTTAAGGGTCTGTTTGTGTGAGAGGAGAGCAAGGAGGCGTGAGTGGGGGTTTTGGGGAAGCAAGGGTTATCGACAGGCAGGGCGCAACGAATAGCTGGCGCCAGACGAGCTCCACAAGCCTGGGGAAGATTTAGCACCAAAGAGAGCGGAGTGTCGCAGTGAGTGTGTGTGTGTTTGGGAGTGTGTGTGAGAGGGGCAGGCTCTGAATGCAGTTCTGTTCAGGGCAGATTTCATGGCTGGCTGATCACAGGCGTCCATGGCTCGACCCTCGCGACAGCTGCAAGGCCCTGCCGTCAGGCCCGCTCGCCCCCCTCCTTCCCGCTCTGGCACAAAGGGGGCCCTGCCTGGCCCAGCGCGGCCCAGCACGGCCCAGTACAACGCGGCAGCGGCTGACAGGCTGCGGTCGCTAACGATGGCAACTGTGTGAGGTATGCATGTGTCGTGCGGGGGGGGTGCAGGGGGGGCGTCATGCTAATGGAGCAGGCAAGCGGGAAATAGAGCGGCCTCCCTCTTGCCCTGTCCAGTCCGAGGGGTTCCCATTCCTATGAGATTATTTGTCTTTCTTCTCTTTATTTACTTGGCGCATTTGTTTCACTAGCATTATCTTCTTTCCTCAAAGACTTTACTCCATCTGCATCTCCTCAGTGCCGTCCAAAAAAATAAAAAAATAAAAATCTTATTCCCAATACACGGATGCTGTAGCCTCTACACAGAGGGGTTAAACTGTGTCAAAGTTCTCAGAAGACAGGCTGATGTCACAGACAGCTAGACTTACTGTGTCTCATCAAAGGGGCACAGCAACGGTGAATGACAGGATGATAAAGATAGGGTATGAATGGCCAAAAGAATTGATAAATGATGGCTGCAAACGAGTGGGAACTATTTGAAAACTGCTGACCATAAAATTTACATTCGGTGGACTGTCGGTCAACTGTCCCTCAATGCATTTGGATTCCAATGTTATATCTTGAATGCAGGAAGATGGAAGGCTTATAACCATTTGTCTTAAGTACCTGAGGTGATATCAGCATCTGGAAAACAGCAAACTACATGTTCTCTACGAAAGCAAAATTTGTTCCTGTGTGATCAGACAACCATCTCTTGCCTCGTGGTCATCACAGCATCAAAGTATTCCTCTGACCCAAAGGATAACCCTTCTGACCCTTCAGGGTCACTAGGCTAGCCACCACAGTGTGCCTCAAAATACTGTAATGAGCTTAGACTGACCTGACACTGCTGGAGTTTACTAGAGCGCAACTAAACCACTAACAGCCTTAAACTGCTCTGATATTAGCTGAACACTGAACAATCTCTTAGGAGGATGCAGACGGATTAACTGCAATGACCAGAACCAGCCCTGATAGCACGTTTTTAGTATAAGCTAGCACATTTAAGCTACACCCCTTTTAGCATCTAGTCAACAATGAAGTGGCAGGCTGTGATTGAAAATGTATGCAGTGCATGCTGGTTTGTAAACTCATGATTGGGAGCTTCAGGAATAGTAACATTAGCCGACATGTTTCCAGAGTGCACTTCAACAAACATACTCTATGTAGCAGCTTTATGCACCTCTGGATACAGCACAAGTGGTTAAATTTGAGCAGACACGTGCATTCCATACACCAGGACAGCCTGGATGGACCGTGCAAGTGGAGAGAGGTGTAGGTAGCTGAGTTTCACCGCTCAAGACTGGGCTTATTGTCCTTTCTCTGTGGGAAAGCCACATTACTTCCTTCAAGGGCGATTACCAGGAACCTAAGATGCTGTATCAATGACGCTTCTCACATTTGCCGCAAGAACACAGAAATCTGCCCCTCATATCTACACACATGCACAGAAGCGTGCACACACACACACACACCAGATGAAGACTAACTGTGTGTTTTCATTTGGCCTAGGTGTGAACATCAATTTTCTCAGCGTGGCCTACAGACACGACCTGTTGCTTCTTGGCAGGGAGACAGATAAGTCGCTCATTCTGATAGGGCCAAAGATGAGAAGATGTGAAGGCAAAAGGTCACCGTTATCTTACTAAACAGGTGGAGATTATGCAGCTGTGCATCTTTATCTCTCAAACAGACTGTATTTGCAGCATGGAATGGCTAAATGACTTGTTTAGCCAGAACGCAAGAACCGAATGCAAACTGCACCAGTAGGTTGTTACGTAATAGGGTGCACACTTGCAAAACAAAGCAGAGAGAAGTCAAAGAGATTTTCTGTACTCTTTGGACACGTAGCTCTTGCTAAATTAATCAACTGCCGCCACACGCACCAAAACATCTCAGTTTATTTAGAACAAAGGGACGATGGGTGGATTGGCGCACACTTGTTGCTTCGGGCACGGTGCATACCGACCTCTAGTGGTGGCCGAAGTAGCTTCACTATGCTTGTGTGAGCCAGAACACTGTTGACAAGGACTAATGGCCCCCTTTGCAGCTAATGATGGAGCTATGTAGACAGCTGCTGCGCAGTCTCTTCAAATGCCAACACTGACCCCGGCCTTTGAGGATGAGGGGGGAAAAAACTCTCTCTTTCTTATTTTTTCTTTCTCTCTCTCTCTCTCTCTCTCTCTCTCTCTCTCTCTCTCTCTCTCCCGTCCCTGTGCATGAAAGTATCCCTCTTTTGCTATTCAAAGCTCATCACCCCATTCGCTTCCTTTATTTAGACCTGCTTCTTTTGGCTTTTTCTTCTTCTCACCTGTATGCAAATTGGCCAGCATTCTGTTTCATTAATCTGGGAGAGGTAGGGTGAGATAGCAGCAGATTGCTTCCGCTGCCGCAGAATGTTCCCCGCACTTTGGCCACAAGTTAATTTATTACTGGAGGGTTTGGAGCGCCTGGCGCACAGGGGATGTTTGTTAAAGATCCTTTTCACTCCATTCAGTCGGCCAGAGCACAGCGCTTTGAACCCCAGCTATTCCCCCTAAAGAGTGCCCATTCAGAGAGCACAGGCAACCTGAGGAACGAAGCGAAGGGGCAGTTCTTGAGAAAGAGAGAGAGACATAGATGGAGCATAAAGAAAGAAAGAGAAAAAATGCTGTATTTTATACAAAGGTTTATTAGGGCGTCTTTTAGGGGTCTTGTATTACCCTGAAGGGGTTTTATTTTGCAGTAATGACCAATGGGCTACACACTATCCTTGTTATTACATGGCTAAGAGACAAGTTACAGTTTAGCGGTTATTATGCAGAGAAACTTTTAAGCCTCAACTGATTAATGTTGTATTCCATAGAGCCATACAAGAAATATTACTGACAAAATGGATTGGCTGAAGTTGTAGTCCTGGTATAGTCCTGGTGTAGTTTTAGGAGTGTTGAAATCCAGTAAAACATCGGTTTACAGCATTGCTGTGCAGTAGGGCTTAGCGATATATAGTATCACAGGCTATAGTATTCATGCGCATCTAGTCAGTAAAGCCGGGTCCCTGATTAGCCAAAAATCTCCATCTCCTGTTTTCAAATGGAGTGGCAGTTAATACACAGAGCTGTAGCCTAACCCTAACAAGCTACACAATATCGCATACAGTATCACAAATGAATATTGCGTAGCTTGTCAGTAATCTACGGCTCTCATCAGTGTTCTGTCTGTATCTGAATATGTCATTATTATATACTACGTTAAAAGCAAAACATCAAATGAGCAATGTAACAATACACAATATTCATAAAAAAAAATGACATACTTCAAAAGATTCTAAATTGTGTATCCAATGCACATTTTACTGTACTATTTTTGGTACAGTCCACTTTACTAACAGTAAGTAACTTTGCTACTACATGTCAAATAACAGTCACTAGAGTATTAGTAGACAGTCTGATAACTGATAATCTTCTAACACTTTATTTTGATGGGTCCACAGCACACTACATACTTTTCTGATCAGAAACTTTGCAAGCATATGTCAACTTATTCTACTAACCCTAAACCTACCCCTAACAGTCTAATCTGAGAGTTAGTAGACATGTAGTTGTGAATTAATGAGAATTAGTTGACATGTAGTTGACTTGTAGTTACTTATAGTTAATAAAATGTCTAAATGGACTATCAAAGTAAAGTGTAACCCTATTTTTTAATCACATACTTTCTATGAATGCAAGTAGCATGAAAGAAATTTGATATTCTACATCCCCATGTTAGTAAAGCATAAATCAGAATTGTAATCAGTGTGCAAAGTGTAGGTCATTCAAGTACTTCATTTGCAGTGTTTTAGAAAAACTATGATATACTTTGACTTGGATATACACTCTTAAAATCAAATGTTTTTCACAATTCCACAGAAGAACCTTTTTTTGTCTAAATGGTTCCATAAAGAACCTTTAACATCTGAAGAACATTTCTATTTCACAAAAGATCCATTGTCCAACCAAAGAAGGTTCTTCAGATTCTAAAAAGGTAAGAAAAAGACCTTTATATTTAAGAGTGCGCTTGGATACCTGCATACTTAGATGCAAGACTTGAGTTTGAAAGAGTGCATACTCAGTGGATAAAACTCTTTTTAGTCAAGACTATGTTCACAATATAGCACAGCCTCTGATTCTTCCTTCAAAAATAACATCACAGATTAAAGGAGTAGTTATAAAGTGGTCAACCAAGTGTGCTACATCATTGCTAATAAGTTTTTTGTTTGTTTTTTAAATGCCAAATGCATATTCTTATCACTCCAATAGATTTAGATCTGAAGCACACACACACACACACACACCTAAGCAGCTGCTGTTCACAAAAGACTGGGCAGCAGGAGAAAGGTGTGGGTTGAGCTGAAGCTGAAGAGTGCTGAACTTTCTCTCTCTCATTGTCTCTCGCTATTTCCCGCCCTCCTTATCCTCGACCAGGCCAGAACAGGGAGCGGCCAGGTGATAAAGCGGCACCTGGCAGACAGGTGTTTGGGAGAGTCTGCCAGGGGTCGCAGGAGATTAACTGCCCTCGCTCACCTGAGCAGAGGAAGACAGGGGGCAGGTGCATCTGTTGGGGCTGCTGCGCACACTGAAAGTCAAAAGGGCCCCGCGCGGCAGGGACAGCCACCTAATTACAGTTGAGGAGGCGTGCAGGGAGGGCGTTAGATTGCAGCAGTTGAGGAGAATAGAGGAGGAGCAAGAGGAGTGGATGGTCCAGTCTCTACGTGTCAAATCAGGGACCCTCCTTGATCCAACTTGCATTGTGTAGGTGCAGTGACACCTTCTCCTTTTCTTCGCCATGCCCTGCCAGAGGGTGAGGTTGGACATTTCTTTCACTCCTATTACAGCAGAGTCTAGCTAGCCGTCTCCTTAATTACAGCTTGAAAAAATGATGGCAAGTCTGGGTTTTCAGAAGCGGGATTTGAGGATGGGGTCCAGGTGCTGGGCGGGTGAGTGGAAAGAGCAGAAATAGAGGGAGGCAAGAAAGAGGGGCATCATTAATGCTTAAAGAGGCGTTGAGCTGAACTTCCCGCCAAGGACAACAGAGCTATGTCCCTAACGAGCTTGAGGAGCTTAAACCTTTTGTCTTGCTCAACGGTAAGCAGAAGGGATTCTCAAATTTGGGCCATAAAACCTCTTTCCTGCAGAGTTACCATAACTCTGACCATAATCAAACACATCTGAGAATGCTGCGAATCAGGATTATTAGAAAATCACAGGTAGGTGAGTTTCATCAGGGTTGGAGCTAAACTCTGCAGTGCATTCGACCTCCAGGGCAAGATTTGAGGCACCCTAATATACATTATGGCATAAACAGTACCTACCTCCAGATACAGTCAGAGTGCTATCAAGTGTGTTACTTTAGTGCATTTTGTCATTATAGTAAGAGTATTTACATATATGAGTTGAGTAACATGACTTAATACCCCCCACCTTGCAAACATCATAGAGGACATGTCATTATACAAAAGCATGTTATTACATCTTGAGTAAAAATGATTAACTCAAACAACTCAGCTGCTGCTTTTGCTACACTATCCACATGGTTACCATAATTGCATAGGCAAAAATAAATAAGTAAATATCTTATTTCTCTCACCTGTCTGGACCAGGCCTTGAAAACACAATTGATTCTAATATGGGTGCTTCTTCAAAGTCCCTATTTATGATTTACAAATCATAACTTTGAGAGAATTTGCAGTAGCTATAAAATGCAGAAGTGAGGAACTATGGAATATGCATTTCAGAAACAAACAATGGAGACAATACAGAAATCCAAGCAAGGACATAGTTTCCTTACTATCCACATAATCCAACCATAATCTACTGACATTAGATGAGCTAATACTGCGATGTTGAATGTTGAACAAACAGAGAAAATGCCACAAAGTCAGTTTTGGGGACCCACAGTTTAACTCTGCAGGTTAAATTGTGAAAAAATGAAACCTATACACCTTAAAGAAAAAAAAAATGTTGATGACACTTCACTGCACTCAGAAGCAGGTGAGTTCCTGCCCAAGGCCCATTAGAGATCTGATGACCTTGTGAACATCAGCAGCCGTGGGGGGGAAGCAGAAGCTAAGGGAATGCCAACCAGTCTATCTGACAGCTGAAAGTTTGAAAAATGTAATCTCATGAGATCAGCTCTATGAAGTCGTAATCGTACTATAGATGCGTTTACTTCCTCACACCAACGTTGAGAACTGCGTTCTGACTGCTGTAGCTGACAGAAAGGGGATAGGACACTTGAAATACAGCACTGCGTAATGAGAACTCTGTGTGAGCAAGTGAAGAATGCAGTGGGAGGCAAGGCCTTACAAGCTGCAAATTCCACATGAAACCCTCAAAAGAAGAAGTAATGGGAAAAATCTCAATCATCAAACAAGCAGGTTGTACAGACAAGATAAGCATGGGAGAACTAACAGACAGTGACATTGCTCACATACCACGGTGCATGACATTACTTTTTTTTTTTTTTTTACAGCTGTTAACATTGTTCCAACCTGTCTATGATGGGAGACACAAACCTGTACTGTAAATACCACCTACAGTAACAATAACACAGTATGCACTGCTACTATATTCTGCATAGTAGGGGAGAGTGGGGTAAGTTGAGTCAGTGGGTACACTTTTACTGTCATGTCACCATGTATTTTGGAATTACACATAATTTCTGCCACACTTTCAAAGGAAGAAACACATGGGAGGAGTGGAAAGTACACATTTACTTAAAAAAAAACATTTGCATAGCAGGTGAAATGGCTGTTGCATCAAAGCAAATATATCCAGGTGTAACAGTATTTATCATGCATATAGGTGATTTACCAAAATATAAATCATGCAAATCAACTGGTTTAGTTGATCACACACACACACACACACGTATGTGTGTGTATATATATATATATATATATATATATATATATATATATAGTAGTCAACATTTGAAGTGGATTTGGTTTAAATGGATCAAAATATTTGCAGAAAAGCTATCATGACTGAAACATTTAGTAGTTTTAGTGACATGCATTCCTTCATTCTATTTTAGCTGTTATTTAATTTTACTCTGTTTAGGCAAACAATTAAAGACTGGAAACTTTAAGATTTCTAAAATGAAATTTGATTATTAAGTTAGTTTTTCATTTATTTTTATAAAGAGGATAATTATCTTTCACATGGGTTTGAATCAGATTAAGTCAGATGGTCAGTTGTCACCAGATGGTGCAAGTTACCCACTGACTTGGATCAACTTACCACTAACCTAGTGCAAAGTGAACCACAGGAACACTTTTTAAAAAAAAATAAAAATCCATATTTTTAGAACCTTTTGTCATATATACATTCTAATCATTTTAAAACGATTGCAAAATCGCTAAAATTACTTTATATTTTCATTGTTCTTCTGCCTCATTTTCCCTTATCTTGAGGACCATGTAAGTAAAAAAGTGGCTCATCTTACCCCACTCTCTCCCCTACTATGAATGTAATCATTGTAATCCATATGTCATCACTGCCATGTGATCTAACACCATCTGTTTAGTCAGTTCAAAAATTTCACAAATCCACTCCTGTTGCATCAACATGGCATGGTCCAGGCACGTTTTGACTATATGAATATTATAAATTCATTCTACTGCTTTCACATATTATTTTCCACAAACTATACAGTATGGATGACTTTTCAGATGAAGCCATACGGCCAAAATAGGATATTTTAAGATTCCTAAGCATCCCCTTAGATATGTAATTGTGCTACCTTTTCATTCCAAGTTTGTGTCCTCCAAAAAAAAAAAAAAAAAAAAAAAGCGTAATCCACAATATTTATCACCTAAATTGGAAACCGGCCTTTTCTAGACCACTACGTCTTTATGTTGTATGATAAACACATTTGACAGTAGTTCTTTTTCTTGTTTCAGGGGTTCATTTAAAATAGTGAATTTAGTACTTGGGCAAAAAATTTGGTCACAGAAAACTGCTATTTGACAACTGAGTTGAAAATCTCTTTGGCAGCTCCACACATTCCAGAGCAATATGGATCTCTTCACAGCTGACAAAGACATTTCTCAGAAGAACAGCTTGTTTATTATTTAAAGCCTTCACAATCAGACTGTGTAAACAACACTTTACAAAGATCAATAATCTAGTTTTAAATGTTTAAAGCTATTTATGAAAGCGCTGCTATTCTGACCACAACAGTCCTGCTTAAAGTTTGACATTCTCACTGAAATAAAATTTGGAAGAATAATATTGAGTACACGTTAAATCATTCTCAAACTGAATAACCATAGTTGTTCACATGGCTAGTAAAATATGGTAGGGTACAAACAAACCTTAATAATATATACGGGGGAGAGTGAGGTAATCTGTGCCATGTTTCCTCTGAAAGCAAAGAGAAATTGCAAAACAAACAGATGACAATTAGAAGTAAGTAGTTATAATACAGGGCCTTAGAAATATGACTGATCCAGTGACACAACTTACCCCACATAAGTTAAAGGTTTGGTTAAAATAATGGCAACACTGGTTGGATGTTCAGACTATTTGAATGTAGTAAGCATTTTTCAGCATTTTGTAATGGTAGTTCTTGAATTTGTATTCAGCTTATTAGTACCTGTTTAGTCATTGACACAGACCAGAACCATCTGGCAAATGCAAATTATAATAAGTCTGATCTTTTTTGCCATATGCTGATTGTTTCTCGGTCCTCAATTATTATTATTCTACATTTTGAAAACAGTTAATTATTCAAAATTTATTATTATTAAATGGGCCTTATTTTCCTCTTTTGCAACGTCTTGATTTTGTTTTGGGGGTGTACTAGAACATGCTTGCATGCTTGGTAGTTCAAAAAAATAGATATATTTTTCACATTATTACAATACATTTCTCCCCAGCATAGCGCAAACGCCTCAAATGCTTCCGGCTTTGATGGTGAACAGAATGACTAGAAGCAAATTCATTCTCTGCCAGCGAGAGGCGCTGCTGGAGTGAAAACAATTAAAGCGCAAAACTGAAAAGTGTCATTAATTACTCACCTTCATGTCGTTCCAAACCCATAAGATCTTCGTTCATCTTCAGATCACAAAGTAAGATATGTTTGATGATATCAGAAAGCTATCTGACCCTCCATAGACACCAATAAAACTGAAATGATCCCAGGTCCAGAAACAAAAACACTGGTAAGAAAAAGTCCATGTGACATCAGTGGATCAACTAAGTTACAGTTTTTTTTTCTCCTTTGCATAGGAGAAAGCTTAAATAAAAATAACATCATACTCAACCATTCTTCTCCTATGACGTCTTCCGCCACTTTAGAGAACATTGCTATGCTTTCTTCTAGGCGCAAATATGCGCGTGCTTTCACCCGGATGTAAACAAGGTTAATTATGTTAAATATGTTAAAGCTAGCATATGGTGCACTGAGCATGGCGGAAAACGTAAGTTACGGGAGAAGAGTAAATTATGCTATTTTTGTTTTATTTGTGCAAAAAAAGTATTCTCATAACCTCAAAAGTGAGGTTGATCCCCTGATGTCACATGGACTGTTTTACCAATGTTTTTACTATGTTTCTGGATTTCTGGGATAATTTCAGTAGTGTTGCTGTCTATGGAGGATCAGATGGCTCTCTGATGTCATCATAAATATCTTAATTTGTGTTCTGAAGATGAACGAAGGTCTTATGGCTTTGGAATCACATGAGGGTCAGTAATTAATGACAGAATTTTCATTTTTAGGAGACCCTTTAAAGTCTCCATGGGAACAGCTGTAATTACACATAGCAGTGCTCTCACAACATGCAAGATGAAATTAAATTGACATCCAAAAATTTCTCAAGGTAGCCGGTTTCCTTCAAAAATACAGTGATATGAGTTTGAAACGTCCACTGGAATTTTCATAGGCAGGAATTACTAGTTATTTCTATGAATGTTTTGTGACATCACAAATACTGGAAAACAACGCTGTAGTCCAGATAGTTTAAAGCTTATGATTTTTTTTTTACCATACTTTTAAAAAACACCTAACAATTATTTCCATCTTTTGACAAGTACTGTATTTTTACACCCAAATATATGACAAAAATTAACCTGTGTACAAACATTTAATGGCAACTAAGACATGCAAAAAGAAAAAAAAATCCATTAGCCTACTTTTCTCACTAAAAAACTCACTGAAGCTACAACACATCTAGAGAAAAAAGTAAATAAACAGTAGAAGGGAACTCTGTGTATTTGTTGAAGATGAGGTGAATGGCAGTGTGTGTGTGTGTGTGTGTACATGGTCAGTCTGATGTGTGTTCAACACAAGGTCAGGCAGACCACAACACAGTTTTGGGAAAACATGCCCTGTGTAAGAGGGTGTGTTTGTATGTTTAGTCCCTAAATCAGTTCAAAGTGTGTGTGTGTGTTAGTGTAGATCTACATTTCTGGAAGCTGAGGAAGTCCATATAATCACCTGGGAGTTTCCAACCGGTCTATAAAATGGTCCTGCTAAATAGACTGTGTTGGAAATTAGACACTTATGTAAGACCTCGTTGGCCTGTGTGGTCCTGTTATCAGGGTTATTAATACATTTACTAAAACCAAATTACCCAAAACAACTGAAAAAAAATATTTTAATCTAATTTAACAATGTAAAATAAATTAACATCAAATGAAACTGAAATAAAAATGTAGAAAAAATCATATTTTTTTGCCTCTTATATGCAATGTCATGGTTTGATGCTACAGAAAAGTAATGATATAAACCAGGAACCAATATATTTGCTGGTAGACATTTAACAGAGACATTTATTCAACAAGTTGCTCTCAGAACAGAAAGAACACAATGAATACAGTGGTATAACTCATAACTTATGCCAATATTCAGTCAAATTGCAGCAAAACACTGCTGTTGATAATATTGAAAACATGAAAAATATCCATATAATGACACTGAAATTTAAATTTCGGCATTATATTACACATAAAATGCAGGGAAAAAAACATAAGTACTTTTGGGATTTGTCTTTTTTTTTGCACTGTGACACGATAATAATTCAGAAAGCTACTTTTTGTATTTTTTTGTATTTTTTGTACAGATTGAAAAGTGTTTTGTATTGAGAAATGAGAATCAATTTCCTTTCCTTTTTGAATGTTTTGGGTGAAATATGATCTGAACATGAACAGTAAAATCTAAAATAAATAAAAACACTGAAAATATGGCACAGTCAAAAGTAAAAAATCTACAAATCAATAAAAACACAACTAAAAGTATTTTACACATTAATGAGTTATATCCCTTTGTTTCCATGGATTTTAACAATCTCTAGATTGTTTTTTTTTTTTTTTTTTTTGATTGTAACAGGCTTAAAAATTAAATTAAATTAAATTTAAATATGGAACTTATAAAATGCACAATGAAAATGTGTTTGGTTTAAAAAAACTCAGAAGAAGAATTCTTCCGTACATAGGGTAAATCAAAACTGTGGTATTGATACAGTATCATAAACACTACTGTACTGTACTTTACAGGTTGTCTTGATGTCAAGAGCTCTGGGACTCCAGCAGCAGGGGTGACTTGAGCTAAAGCTTCTTTATAAACGAAGTTCCTTTAAACATTAATTGTGTGAAGCTCTGTTAAAAACACATACATCCTTTCCCAGGCTGACCTGAAGCTACACAGATCCTATAATGGGAAACAGGCCCTCAAAATGGATGGATATGTAAACATGAGGCCTACACAGATGTGATAGAGTCCTGGAGGATTCTGGGTGTTTTGGTGTAATTATGTATTAAAGGCGTCCCGTGAGGTGGAGATGAGGGGGGCGAGCTTAGGGTCACCAGGAGAGGTGCAGATGAGGATGTTGTTGTAGTTGAGCTAGTAACTCTTCTTCTGTCGGCTCTTGAACATGCTCTCTAAAGATGGAGGAAGAGCAAAAAATGAACATATTTGGGTTACCCAGTCACATTAAAAGACTAATAACATTATTTAATACATTCAAAGAATTTACTAGTTAAACATTATCATCAAAGCAGCAAAATATATCCCATATCTGTATTTATGAATCATTGAATGTGTAGCACAACCTATTTAATGACTTATTAGACTGTACGGATTTGTTCTGTATTGACAGTATTCTGTATAGATTATCATCATCTTTTTATTCATGTTTTATTAAAAATTCTTTAATTAGACTTTCTACATTCTGCAGATACCCTGTATATTATCTTTTTTGCCATAATCCTAATTTGGCACATGATTCGATAGAAATATTGTTCCATGACCAACAAAGGATGTTGATCCAGGCAAATGCCAGAAATGTATAAATAACAGAAATATTATATATTAGGGAATGAAGATTTGTTCCGAAATCTTAAGGAGTGATCAACAGCAGGATGAACCACACCACATTCCACTAAATTAAATCATTACCCTTCCCTTCCTTAATCAGAGAGGAATGTGAGGGAAAGCTGTGAGGAAAGAGCAGAACACAGCCTGAAATACTGAGCAGAGGAGCCTCGGGCAAATTCTGTCAAGTATCGGAGCTAAGGTGCACTCGCTTACGCAGCAGCAAAAAAAATAGACATCACATTACATAATGAAATAAAACTATAAAATCAGTGACAGGCTATAGGACTGAATTTTATGCCATGAGACCAGACAGGTAGCAATAACATAGTGGCTGTTTATTAGTACTTATAAAGCACATGTTCTGCATCCCTAATCCTATCCAACAATAGTTTATGTTAAAGGTATGTTAATAACAAGAAATTAAGACGGACCTTAAAACAAAGTGTGACCATTCAAACTTATTTAAATTTTACTTTCAGCTCCATCTATTGTCACACCAATAATCACACCGATAACTTGACGGTGTACACAAAAACATTAACAATCACTCAATTAATAATTATCTATTGATTCTCACTAATTCATTTTAAAATGGAAATTGTGTTATTTATAGAACTAATGGCTGGTAAAACCTAGTGACTCGTTTTCTCATAGGTCTCTACGATCATTGATGAGAGCTTTATTCTTACCTGAAAATAAGCTGTACAGTGCTTTGATAGGCAATTCTCTCCACATCTTCCACAGAAAGAGCATTACTGCGGTCCCACTTATAGGTGAAATTCTAAACAAAGGGAAAAAACAGGTTAACTAGCATGCTTTGAACCAAATGTGGTAACACTTTATAATAACTACAGGCTATGAGTCATTAGTTAAGCATTAGTAAATAGTCAGTTCATCTTTTATAAAGCATTGTTCCAACATTAATAGTCATTAGTACACTTTATAAATACAGCTATTAATGCCTTGTTCTTGATTTAGAAACATAAATGTATAAAAGAGATGTAAAGGCTCAGTTATCTTCCTAACAGAACAAATAAACAAACACAACACAGAGGGATACAGAAATATTCATTTCAAGATGCAAAAAAAATATGAAACTGTACAAAATTAATATTATTTTTTATGAAATTGAAGGTTTGTTTTTCATTTATCAAGTGTACAGTTGTACAATTAAATTTTTTACACCTTGAACAAATATTTCTGTGTCCTGTATCCCTCTGTGTTGTGTTTGGAAGATAAATGAGTCTTTACATCTGCTTTAGAAATGCTTTACAAGCCACAAATCAGTCCTCACTTTAGATGAGCTCACAAAAACAGACGTCTGGCAACTACCTAATGCTTTATAACTACCTGACTTAATCATGGATTACAGCAGAAACATGTGTTAATAAAGCATTTATTAACACACTGAGCAACTATTATCAGGTGTCTAAATAATAAGATTTATTCATGTAAATGTAAATAATTTATTAATAATTTACTTAGACTTTCTAAATGATCTCATTTAACACTGACTACTCCTAAATAACTGGTTTGGTTATAAACTAATAAATAATAGGCTTATAAACTGATAATTAATAAAGTATGAAAATACAATTATTAAACATTATATATATGCTCAAGCACAAGGCATTGTAAACTGTTTACTAATGCATAATAATGTTTGAACAATGGTTTATAAAAGGATGAAATGAGTATTTACTAATGCTTAACTAATCATTCATAGTGTGTAGTTATTATAAAGTGTTACCTTTACGGGACCTACATACCTCCAAAATGAGGGCCACAAATAGGTTGACCCACATGACTGAAGATGTCAACCACCAGGCCACAAAATACACCAAGGACCACCTGACATGGAAGAATTATGGGTACAAATTTACAAAACCCCGTTCAGTTAAAGAACACATGTTAAAGACAGACAGAGGGAGTGTGTGTGTGTGTGTGTGTGTGTGTGTGTGGAGCGTCTAGCTTACTCTGTAGTGTATCTGGTGTATGCGTCTGTGAAAACATGCCAGTTATTCACCACCATGATGTTATAAAGAAGAATCAGAGAGGACTGGAAAAATATGACAGGAAGAATACCATTACATTTATTTTTCATTTTAGAGTTCAATCAATTACATTCATTTGCAAGACCAAAAAATGTTATGTAGGCTTAAACCTAAAATATATAAAACAAAAATACAGGCGTGAATAAAATCTGTCACTGTCAACAGTGTTCAAATAAAAACAAATTCATTAACACATTTTATTATTACAAACCTAGTAAATCTGGTCATTCTGGGAACTTGTTAAAAATAAAGTTCCCAGAGGCCTCTGTGCAACTTACAGCGAAATCATCAAAGTTGTTTGGCCAGTACTCCAGCTGCTCAAAAGTGCCACAATCCATGCTGAAGGGACTGTCTGTTTTGTTCTCTATGCTGGTGTTGAAGATTACACTGAAAGGAGAGCACACAGAGAAAGAACAGGCTCAGATGTGAAAACTATGCAAAATAATATGAGATGTTTCTTGAGCATAGTAGTATATTAGGTAACACTGTATTTCGATAGCCCCCTTTAGACATTCTACTAACAGTAAGTAACTTTGCAACTACATGTCAACTAGCAGTCATTAGAGTATTAGTAAACTGCTTAAAATAATTATTTTGAATAATATCTCATAATATTACAGTTTTTACTGCATTTTTATGTGTTCCTGTTAAATGTGCAGTTGATGAACAGTACCTCATGTTTGATGGAGGGGTTATAGCTCCCTGGAAAAGCCAGATACCAAGGACGGCATACACATAGTACACCACCTGCATCAGAGAAATGTACAGGTGAAGAGACCAATCTCACCATCAACAAAAAATGCCAGTAAAAAGAGTCTGTTTACTCACCAACAGAATGCCAGCAAACGCCCGTAGGTTTTTCACCAAGTCCACAAGAGTGCTGGCCACAACAGCCATCAACTAGCGTATGCACAAAAAAATCTTTGCACATTTACTGTATTAAGCATTTATTATACTTTAAACATTTATTAGTTCTCTTTTAATGTTAGGTATGACCAAGTGTGCCAATTATTTGAAAAAAGAAAAAAAAAAAATTCTGGCTCCTGTGAACGGTCATCAAAAAATGTACAGAAATAATGTAATAAGTCAGCAAATTAATAGAACCAAAAAAATATTTTCAATTTGGTGCACTGCAAACATTTTACCCTTAATGGTGACCGGCAAAAAACTGTTTTGTTTTGCACAGCCTTGTGTATATTAAGCACCAAAGTTATTAATCAATCAGTCAATCAATCACTTCTATTTATATAGCGCTTTTTACAATACAGATTGTAGCAAAGCACTGAACATCATATCAAATAGGAGAACAGAGTGATGGTAATGTATAATGACGTGATTAAACTACTTATTTATTAAATGCAGAGATGGTCTCTGCAATCAAAACAACAATAATCACTAGAAATTAATGTAAGGAGCCTGCCACCAACCTTGATTTCTGGAATTATTCTGAGGAAACGGAAGACAATCAACATGTTGACCAATCGAACCATTTCCCACAAAGCCATCCCACGTCGTGAAAGCGGATCCCTGTTAGCATGAGAATCACATTAAAGTATTTGGAGAAGAGATCAGGAGATTTGCTCCTCAAACTGAGCACACTCACATGTCCTCGTAGGGAATCTTGTACGTGATGAATATGGCAATCTGAATTGCCTGTTGAGAAGAAAAGAAAAACACAATGTGTCTCCAACGATAGCCTTCACCATGAAAACAGCTATTCCACAGAATTCCTACATCACAAAAAATGACACAAAAAATGTATTACCAGAAGAAGAACAGTGAGGAATCCATCAAAGATGTTATTCCTGTAAGACAGGTAACCTTTCCAACCAAAAGCCACTATTTTCAGCAGCATCTCTATTAAATAGTAGAGGATGAAAATACAGTTGAGGATCTGAAAGACAGAAAATACATTTACATTAATATTTACAAAACCCATGTAGAAAACACATATCAAATATTTATACAGTTTTACAAATAAACCAACAACTAATATTTTTATAACTGTATTATTACAGTGACATAAATGATTTTCAGTGCATGAAACTGTCACCTCCATATACAAGTTATTTTTCTCTGATGCAGTTTTCTCTGAATTCAGGACCAAGATAGTCTGCAGAAAAACAAAACCGATATCAGAGATGAACTTTCAGAAAGATCTGAAACAAAAAAAAAAATTTTTTTTGCATATGCTATCCACAAGACGGCACTATTTTGCAAAAAAATCAACACATCATGTGACATCAAACAAAATATGCTGTAATTTGTTAATAACAGTTGTTATAATGCAATTCTTAAACTTTTTTCCAATTTATATGAATTGTAAGAATTTATGGTATGAGCACTTTCACATTTGCAGATATAATTTTATGATGTAAAAGTATAATCTGTAGTAGACGTTTAAATACATTTAGTATTCATTCAGTTTGTGTAAAACTAAAGTCTTATACTTGATTATTTAATATTTAAACTTAGATATTTCAATCCAATTCGTTGTAATTTGACATTTCTATCATTTCAAGAGCCCCTTGCGGCTCCATAATTAACCACTAGGTGGTGAACCACCAATTTGGAAAACAATGTTTTAGTCTACAGAATTCTGAAAACGTGTGTAATGTTCTTTATGTAGAGTGATGTACATGCTAATTAAAGAAAGAAAAGGAAATATGATATCTTACACAAATACAGATGACATTTGTCAGAGCGACAACATTCCCCAGCACAGTAATATAAAAATGACTGTAGATATTCTGGATATGCTGTAGGATAGCAGAACTATACTGCGGTTTCTGTGGGTGCTGCAGAGAAAAGAAAAGATAGAACAGTTAAGCTCAATTCAGAATTAAATTGAGAGTATCTTAAGAAATTCCAATTCAACTCCTTCAGCTTGAATGCTACAAGTGTAGTTTAATATTACACTAGATTTTCAATATGATTGACCTATTAACATGATCAAGAATAAAACGTAGTGCATTACCTGGAATTACTCTATTAATACTCAATACTCAATGAATTTTCCACACAATTTATATTCATTTGTATTGTATTTCAATGTATTATATTTGAAAATAATTACATTTATAATGTATAAATAAATTAATTATACATTATTATATTTATTATTAGAATTTAACTAGTTGAAGAACACATTATTTTCAAGAATGCTTTCTTAATTGTATTAACTCCAAACAAAATGAAGCAAACTTACAAAATATTAACTTTAAACAGTAATCTATTCTTGCCTGTTTTGTTGTTGAATTGTATTCATTAAAACTTATTTTGTGAGTTTTGTGAATTGCAGTCATTCTGATTCAAATTCTAACCAACCCTTCTATGTCCTAATAATTCTAATATTAATTTAACAAACCAGTACAACGTAAACAAAAACTGTGACTTCCTGAATTCATACTGTAATTGATGTAAGACGATCAAACCTGTTTCATAAAATCCTTATCCAGCTCATTAAAGAGCCCCTGGAAGGCCTCGCCATTAATGAAGCCGTCTGGGAACTGCTGAGCCGCCTGGAGGAAGCAAGAGACAGGTAAACCACAAACAACCATGTCACGCGCTATTTACTATAGCAAACTATTCTGCAATCTGTGTTGACCTTAATGATAGCCTCCCTGCAGTAAGAGTTCATGTGGACTCTATCCATGACTTGCAGAAACATGTTCACCGACACCTGCTCCCTGAATAGCAACAGGGAAAGTCATGTGACGAGACATAAAACACCACATCAGGTATATAAAGAGAGAATGTTTGCTGTAAAAACAAAGGACTTAAGTGCTGGATCTTACACATGGCCTTCAGACTGAGTGCTGGTGTGCCCTCGGCCTGGACAGCACAGCACCTCGAAAGCAGCCCGAATACCCAGACGCCTCCGGATTATAGACGTCTGAACCGACATCTGAACACACAGACCAGAACATTAATAACTGAAGGAACAGTTCACCTAAAATCAACACTTCCTGATGCATGTAGCCTAGGGATGTCAAACGATTAATCGTGATTAATCGCATCCAAAATAAAAGTTTTTCTTTACATAATATATTTGTATGTA
>JAUCMS010000127.1:26360090-26374547 GCA_032357445.1 Enteromius radiatus
TAAACACATATTTTATGTAAACAAAAACTTTTATTTTGGATGCGATTAATCACGATTAATCGTTTGACATCCCTAATGTAGCCTTAAATAGGAATTTCTAAAGAATTTTCACGCCATTATATCCCATACAATAATAATTGTGGTATGTATTTTAAAGTGCCACTGTTATGGATTTTTGAAAATGAGCTTTCATGCAGTGTGTAAAACAGCTCTAAGCAAATGAAAACATCCTGCAAAGCTTTAACTCTGAAAGTGCACTGTGTATAAAAGTATAGTCTCTTTCTCAAAAATAAAATAAAAGTGTAGACTGAATCATTGAAATGAACAGTTTTTAAAATAAGTCTGAAGCCGTTTCATGTTGATGTCAACATGACATCATGAATGAAAATTCTAATTCATTCTTTGCCACTAGGTGCCACTTTTTTAGCAGTAAAAGCTCACAATCACTGCTTTAAATTGAATGAACCAATCACCAAAGAGGACTGGAAAAATTAATTATTGAACAAATCGTTTGAACAAATTAGTGTTTAAGTGTTTTTTGGCCTTGCATGCATGTTAATTTTTTTGGGGACTACAAAAAACAAAATATGAACCTTTCATAACTCATAATAGGGGCACTTTAAACAAACTTAAAAAACTGAGTCATATGAAAGATGTTAATTTTATTTTTGGGGGGAGCTTGACGGACCCCCTGGCAAGTTTTGTTATGTGGAAAAGAGGAGCATGGAAATTATAAAAGACATTCTGAGCTCCATGGGGGAAAAAACAGTCATGTGAGTTTGGAAATAATAACAAAATATAGATGTTCCTTTAGCAAATTCCTGAAACAATGTCTGATGTAAGTACATCACTCACCAGTAAATATCCCCTGAACTGGTTATAAATAATAGCCGTCATTAGATTCATTAATAAATACGTTCCTAACAGGGGAAAAAAATGAATAGAGATGTCAGTGTTTAATGCAGGTGAAGAGTTATGAATGCCAGTAATATTAACTGCATTACAGTTATAGTACTACCAGACAAAAGTTTGGAATAATTATGAATTATTATTATTATTATTATTAGACTTTAGATTATTAGACTTTTTTTCATTATTATTATTAATTTAAGCTCACCAAAGCTGCAATTCTTTGCAAAGAAAATTGAATTTAAAAATGATAAACTTTCAATTTTAATAAATTCTAAAATGCTAATTTATGTAAACCCTGAGTTTTCTTCAGCCATTATTCCTGTCCTCAGAGACACATCATCTTTTTAAGAAATGGTAAAAGTAAATAATAAAAAGTTATAGTATTCCAAACTTTTGAAGAGTAGGGTATATTTAACTGATCTGGATTGCTTAACAAAAAAAAAAACTTACCAAACACACTAAAGAGTATAAAAAATATAGAATAGCCACGGTTCAGAGAGTATGCTGGAATCATGACTGTTGGGAGAGGAAGACAAGTTTACAAGTTTACACAGAGATTACAAGAAAGGCTGTAGACCACTGTATGTAGTTTCACACTTAAAATGAATACCTGTGAAAGTTTAACAGAACGCTGTGACAAGTCACAAGACATCATGTCATGTGGTTAAAGCTAATGACTCATAGCCTCCACTGCAATGAGCCAAAGATGACTGAGAATTTGACACAACGGTGCCAAAATGTCCTCCGTCACTGACCATCTAAAACTATACTGAGTCATTTCAGAGATTTGCAACATTTTCGGTCAAATGAAGACATACCGTCAGGGTTATTGGCTGTTGTTAGCAGCACTAGCAGAGAAGACAGGGCCGTTGGCAGGTTTCTGAAGTAGGTTTGCCATTCTCCATTCTTCTTAGGGTCCTACAGAAACACAGAATCACTGCTTGTTAGAAAGACAGAACTTATCTGAACATATTGTTTGCCAAGCCACATTATTTTTAATTTGCTCTGCTTTTCTTCTGCTGATCTTCGTGCATTACATTGTTCATTATTGGAATGAGATGGTGCGTCTGCTCTTTAATTCAAGCAGTGTCAGTAAATCAGCCACTTAACGTTTTACTTTCATCTGCAGTGATTTTTTTTTCTCACACTAATTGTCTTATTTAGTAAATCTGGCCCTTAGTAAAAGTCCTTTTTGGGAACACAAGAAGTCAATATGCTCTCTTAATGTAAATGCATAAACAGCACAATGAGCACAAATAAACTTGAACAGCTTTCTGTCCAACCACTATAATATGGAAAAAACTTACTTTACCTCCTGATCACACTGCAAAAAAATATATATTTTCTTCCACAGTAATTTTGTGCAAAGTGTCTCTTAAGATACATTCACTTGAGGAGCAAATTGACGTAAGAATTCTAAAATGTATCAAAATGAAGTTAGCTTAGATAAAATCTGAAATTCAATGAAAAAAAATTAACATTTACAAAAAATAACTTAATTAAAAGGTGAAAAAGTTGACTGACACATATTCGTTCTCAATTTGAACTCAATTTTGCTATATTATTCAAGAACATAAATTGGCTTAAAAACTTAATAAATGGCTGCCAGGATGCTAAAGTGTTGTGAATGGATGCCGTGTGGTTTCAGAAGTATTCTGAGGTATTCAGCATGTAGCCATGTGGTTACAACGGAGCTCTACTAAGGTAATTTGCATGGTTGCTATGTGGCCACTCACTATGTGGCCCATGTCAAATGATTCCACATCCCACGTCTCAGTATTCTCATCTCTAGATATGACTCAGGTTTCCAGACAGAAGTTTGTTCACACATTGTGAAATGTGAATTGTGGCAAAATGTAATATTCGGGGACAGGGGATTGTTTAAATCAAAAAGTGGGCTCATTGGTAGAAATGACATGATAAGGATATCTTACATCCGATTTGGCGAAGATCAGCATTCCTATCATGGTGAATAAGCAGAGGTGTAATGCCAGAAGCATAATAACACTGAAACAGAAGTGAAAAACATAGAGAACAGATCTGGTCAATGTTTATCTGATCATTTTTAAATTATAACTGTACACAAAATTGAGAAGTGAAAATAAGGAATTAAAGGAGGATGTTATGGGGGGGGGGGACCCTTATTACAGGAAATATGTTATTACCTTGCTATTTCTGGAAGAGTCCTTTTGATACATTTTAAAGTTTTCTTCATAAGGGAAGAGTTTTGCAAGAGGAAAAATGGGCGAATTAGCCTCCTGACTCTTAAAGTCTGTGGGACAGAATGACAAGACAAAAAATTACAATCATTGGACATGATGCTGACAGCTGACTGAGACATGCTCACTATTTACTAAGATTATGAAGGAATAGACTGTCCAATTCCCGTCAGATCATATTTGATGTACTTGATCAAATAAGATTTAAAATTTTTGTCGGTTCTTTAAATGAGGGCAAGTAAATTATAAGCTAACTATGCCTTTCCTCATCACTATAGAGATAGAGAGTTGGACCTGTAACCCAAAGGTCGTGGGTTCGAGTCCCAGGTCCGGCAGGGATTGTAGGTGGTGGGAGTAAATAACCAGTGCTCTCTCCACCTTCAATACCAAGACCCTTGAGCAAGGCACCATTCCCCCACTGCTCCGGCTGTGTGTTCACGGTGTGTGTGTGTGCGTGTGTGTTTGATCACTTCTCACTGCTGTGTGTGTGCACTTTGAAGGTTTAAACGCAGAGCACAAATTCCAAATATGGGAAACCATACCCAGCCACAAGTCATGTCCTTTCCTTTCCTACAGTATATGGCAGATTGTAGGTGATAATTAAAAATAAATATATTTTTAAATTAAAATCAATTATCTATGTATTGATTAGGGCTGTCAATCGATTCAAATATTTAATTGCGATTGATCGCATGACTGTCATGGGTTAACTCTTGATTGATCACAATTTAATCTGACATTTCTATCTGTTCTAAATGTACCTTCAATTTATCATGTTTAAGTTTGTAATACTCTAAATGACATGTTCATGTCTATTACAAACACAGAAATAGAACGTAGAAATACCAAGTTCCCATTACTTCACTTTATTGGCTTTGAGACTTAGACACATTTTCACACTACAGGGCAGCTCACTTCTTCTGAACAAGAAAAAATTACATTTATTATTACATTTGTTTGCCTCTCAGTAATTATGGTATTTCTCTAAGTAAGTAACATTAATCTTGTTTAAAATTAGGTCAAATAAAAGCAAAATAATTTTAAATAAAGTTAACTGCACTTTCATTAAGTTTGTTTAAATTGTTATTTTATTTAATAAAACTACATAAATAGGTATATTTATGTCATATTGAAGATTTAAGGTTTATTCATGTATTCCTTTATTGTAACATTTAACTTAATTCTAGTTACATCTTTAGTTTAATTTTCTTGTCAGTGCTTTGAAAACATTTGCGAAATGTACTATTGTAAAATTACTGAACGAAAGCTTTCTATGCCAATTAGAATGTAAATACTGTTATATACTGTTATAGTGTAAAGAGTCACAATAAATAAGCAATACAGTCATCATGAACTCACCTCACTGCACATCATGCTAATACTCAACATCAAATCAATAACTGATGCTGCAATCACTACCATATAGCCAATCAGCCATTTATTCATACGAAACTCCTCCCATCCTATGAGATAACTCTGCAAAACACACAAAACATCCAATAGGTTCTTTAATATAATATTAAGTGACTTAAGCCATATTACAAAAGAAGTTTGTTTAAAGCTATACCGATAGTTCTGGATTTCTACCTTCACAGTGACGTCTAGAATGAAGATACAGAGGCAGACCATCTCAATGCCCTCCGTAAGTCCACAGGGTGGCTCCCAAGGCTTGGGTTTGAAACGAATATCTGAGGTGTAGGTCAGAGAGGAGGGTCTCTCAATGAAGGCCAGTGCCAGTACAACAGCAATAGTGAACCCCAGACCCCTTCAAGAGAAAGAGAAAGTGTGTAAGCAAATAACCAAATAAACAGCTAGAGGGTACAGCTCAGTATAATTGCATTTTTTTCCTTTTTTTACCCCAAAAGTATTCCTGCTAAAAGTTACTAATAAAGAACAAAGCATTAGAAAGCTGACAGGTTTCAAATTAGCTAATGCTACTGCAGAGACTGTCTGGTATTGCGTATTTTAGCATGATACACAAAAATGCATTTAGAACTATTAGATTATTGGCTAATTATTTCTAACGGCCAAAACAGAAATATTGCACATAAAGTGGATTATCAAAAATCATACACACAAAATCTCTGTGACAGCATTTCATTTCCAAATATAGCGTACTCCAAAATAAATGTCCAATGTTAAACACTGAAGATTAGTGTACAGGCTATAATTTCAAAAAATGTTTCCTTAGAAATGTCAACTTACTGAGAACTGGAGCCTTTAAAAAAAATGTAAACCTGTTCTCACCTCCAAAGTGTCTGAAAATAATACCCCAAAATATATTATACCAAGAAAAAAAAGTATACCCCACTATTTAATTAAATGAATGTATAATTCCCATGCCCTTCGTATCAGTATATTGACAACAAATGGTTTAAAATTTGGCTCATTGCAATAAACTTACTTAAGCATGCTGTGGCATCTGTATAATGACACACGCTGCATTTATTGGACCCCTAGGAAGTGAGAACGGGTTAAAATGAGAAGTGGCCAATTGTCTCCAAGTGCACTGGAAGACAGTTTCGCACAAATAGGGATAATAAGAAAAAAAAAAGCTGCTCAGATATAATTCTCTATGAAGACTTTATTCAAGCCAAAAAAACATTTATTCTTGAAAAATGCACAATCATAATGTTGTGCACAGTGGCTCATGACATGATGTCCTGTCCAACTCTTTTTGTTTGTTTTGCAAAAGTTAGAAGCTGCTTTTATGGGAAGATTTACAAATCACATCAAAACAAACTGGCTAGAGAGTTGATAGGTGTAACCCAACATGGGTAAATCACCCACATTTGGCAGATTTTAATTTATAACTCTGCAAGGATACCAGAAAGGGACATGATGTACAGTACTAGCAAGTGCTGTTCACATTCCACCCACAGGAACTATACTGGTAATGCATAATTACTGTAGCAGTTCTTCTGACTACAACAGTAAACACACCACAAAGGGATGACATGGCCAACTCAACAGCTCCAAAAACAAACATGTTGTAATGTTGTGTAATGTAATATACAAGCACTGCAACAAGGATTTTTTTCTGCTTTTAAACCCCCTAAAATGTGAATTTAATTTTTTTTTAATTTTACAAATTAACAGGCAAGTCTAATCTTTCTGTGGTAATTATATACTATATATATATATGCAATTTTTTCATGGCTAATAATTATAATAATAATAATAATAATAATACAATTAAATAAATCCTTAGATAAAAAAAAGTAAAAATTTCTGCTTGCTTACCACTGACAAATTTTGGAATAGTACCATCTGTATAACCGCAAGGACCCAGAATCAACTCTGTGATTGATGGATCGATACTGTGGGAAAGAGCAGAACAGGAAAATCAGACATTTATTCAAGCAATATAAAAAAATAAATAAAATTTAAAAATAACCTGAATTGCATCTTCAATAAATACAACTGCCTGCTGGATATAGAGCTCTGCATCTGCGTCAAAGGAAAAACGAATAAACAAAAAGATTAGCCAAAAGTTTTAGTTATAATTTTTGTTTATGCATTTGACTTTCAAACTTTATTTCTTTTTTTAATTTTGCTAAATGTCCCTAAAATGTTTTGCATTGAAGATCATGTAATATTAAACAAAGTTAATCAATTGAATTCTCTGTAATCTAAACTAAAATATAGTCAAAGATATTTTTGCTCCATAAAATCAGTCCCATATTGCATTAGCAACATTTACTGGATCATTCCATTCTATGAATTATTCTGATTGTAAATCTATGTGTGTAGGCAGAGGTTTCAGGCTCCAATAGTGACCTAGTTTTAAGTGTCACAGGATATTCAGGAGCTGCCAAACCTGGACTTCTCAACAGGATATAAACCAGCAAATCCAAACCATCCTTGAGCAATAACGCCAAGTAAAACAATAAAGAGCCCCTGAAAGTTTGATTTGACTTGTACAGAAGATATAAAATAACTAGCCTATTTGAACACATTTTACTATATTACTACATATGACTAAGCTTTTATTAAACTTCAAATTAGTTTACAGCATATCTATTGTTCACAGATACAACTTTTGATCTTGCAAATGTTTTCATAAATGTTGTGATCAGATTAAATGCTGTAGATGTACTGCTATTTATTAATTTATTGTAACTAATTTAGCTTAAAACCTTTTTCTAAACATGCCAGAATCACAGACCAACACTTCATATTACCTTGACACAATGACTAAAGTGTTTTGCAACACTTTTTATAATAAGCCTGAGCAAGATTTTCACGTATCCACCCAAAACACCTTCAGCTGCGCCAAATTTCTGCTAAAATGTAAAACCTAATATTTGACAAGAATTAAATTAACTGTAAAAATAAATAATTATTTTCAGTGTGTCTAACTATCTCCATTTGTTAATAGCCTACATCATGCAAGAAAGCAAATAAAGTCCAAGTAGATGACCTGCAGAGGAAATAAGACATTGGTGGTTTGGTTGACACCAAAGACAGAAACCAAACAGAGGTGAGTGAATATGATACCAGTCTAGCCTCACAAAGAAACAACCTTCACAACCTTTAAACTGTTATTAAATAACACGCAGAGAAAAATGATAAAACTAGGCTACAAGACAGCAGAACAAGGTTGAAGAAATGTTTTAAAGCCCGTCAGGACAGTTGTATCAGGTCAGACTGATAAAACTTACGTACCTTCATGTACAGGGTAAGAATCGTCAGTCACTGAATAAGACAGTCGTCTTGATCCTGGCGATTCTTCTTCATGTTGACTATGGTCACCATTGTCGTGAGATCCATAATCACCTGAACCCTGGTTAATGCTGCCAGTAAGCAGCGGCTCTTCTTCTTCCATCTTGACAATCGCTACAAGTCTCAAAAATGTGCCAAATAAATCCCAAACAAGGCGTTAAAGATATCTGTAGTGACGAAGGACAAGCCTAAACGAGTCTTCTGCCCATGTCTGTAAATAAAGTGACAGTTTCGCTAGTAACCATAGTGGAGACGCATTTATTTTTATTCCCACTGTGCGTCTGTGTTTCAATACTGTATGTGTAACATATCAGAGACAGCAACAGTGCTCGAGGTGTTTTTAGGATCCGTCAACTCCTCCCATATCCTCTCACTCAAACTTTCTGCTCGCTCATGTCAGAGCACTAGCTAAATACGTTTCATTTTGGCGAATCGGTTCGAGTGATTCTTTAAAATGAACCAGTTAACCCTTTAAAAATTCACTCGTCCAGTCATTGCCCCAAATACGTTCTGATGTTTTTCTACAATCTTTAATATACTAAATATCATATAGAGTTCGTCACTTGCTGAAGTTAATCGAGGTACCGTAAGTGCGAACCGATTCAAAAGAATCACTAAAAGGAATTCGACAAAGGATCTTTATCTTCTGCTGGTGTGACCTTTGCGTTCCATTGATCAAACAAGCGTCCGTCTTTGTTTATAATGAGGGGTTATTTTTAATCTATGTAACTGGCTGAGATTTATGAGCCTAGTGTTCAGCTTGTCCAAAATTTTCCTTCGAGTTCATTTGCGTCATGAGCTGAAAACGGATTGAGCAAGCGTGGGAATTTGCTGGCGACACTCTTAATACAGCGGGTTATAGGAACACTTCATGAATCTCACTGAAATTAACATTTTACTTATACCTATATAAATTGTTTGTGCACGCGCAGGGTATGATAGCTGTACCAACACGTGTGTTCAGACCGTTTCACACATACACTACTAAGAGGAAGTCAGTTCTCCGACACCCAAGTCGTCCACATCCGCCCTCTCGTGCGTTCTGCCTCAAAACAACTTTAACGTAGGCCCACCTTTCTTTTTTTCTCTCTAAAAAATCTCTTTCAAATACCTACATGTGTACGCAATAATAGATATAATATGAAAATCACAATTTTATTTTTTTTTTTAAATTGGTAATCAATTAATAGCATGTTTTGTCCTCAACATCACATTCTAGGCTGTTAGTCTTTGAATCTATAATATCTAAACAAAAAGCCCGCTTCCAAAATAATTTTTTAGGAAGTGATATGTTTTGGCGGGGAAATAATAACAAGTGGCTTTTCAACAACACAGACAACAGTAATTACCAAAGAAAAGAAAAAAAAACTATTTGCTGTATCAGCTGGTTTGTCTCACTTTAAAAAACGTTTTCCCACGTCAACATTTATTCATTATTATTATTATTATTATTACATTTCAAAAATTACCTTCAAGTTAAAAGCATAATTCATCCCAAAGTGAAAGTTCTCTCATGTCTTTACAAACCTGCATGACGTTCTTCCATGTGGTCTTAAAAAACAGCATATTTTCAAGAACAAGCATATCTATAAAAAAGAATGTCAGTGGTAACCATAACAGTGTATTTACCAACATTCGAAAAAATACGAAAGTCATACAGGTTTGGAACAACATGAGGGTAAGTAAATAATGACAGAATGTTTTTCATTTTGGGGGTGAATTATTCATTCCTCTTTTCTTTAAAACATAATAAAGCCATAATCTATAAACCTTAAGTGGCTGAGCTTTACAAAGTCATTTAATTTGATAGGCTATAGAGTTATTTACATGACACTCTTGAGCTGATCTGGACATATCTTCTTTAGCAGTAACTGTGTATGAACAATTTCATATGTATTGTTTAATTTTTAAACAGCCATTACCATATACAATATCAATAATTACAAACCTGATTATTTGCATTATAATGCCAACATAACTGAAGATATTATTTAGGATTTATACATCCTAAGAAAATAATAACTACAACAATTTGCAGTGCATGTGCATCCAAACAAAAAGAGTGCACAGAACTGCTGAGCGCTCACTATAACAGCAGCGGCCGAGATGAATCTTTGGACCAAGGATCAATGGCTTCTGATAACCGTTTTACATACACCTCTCATATCACTCCATCATAGCCACCTATACAACAGAAAAACACAATAAATTTCATACAAATAGAAAAACTATATGCAGACATCTTCAGAAAAACATTTGCATCAATATAATACATACAGTATTTGTGTATAACATATAAAAACAGTATTTGTGTAAAGTTTCAATATTAAAGCTTGTATAATACAGTCAATGAAATCACATTGTTCTGTAGATCAGCTGACCTCATTGTCGATGCAGCGGAATTGCCAGGCCCATTGTGTGTTGTAAAGGAAAGGACGGAGGTCAAAGCGGTTATCATCTGGACTGTAGTTTTCAGCATGATAAGAGGGTGTGACTGTTGTCATCTTATGTCTGTTGACTGAGTACCTCCTAAAGAAATGTTTCACTTTAGTAGCCACCTGCAAAACCCCAAAAAATGGCATTATGGCATGGCATTAACCTAGTGGTCATAAAATAACGGTGGCCAAATATAAGTGCTTTTTAAAGTATTACTGTAGGCACTATAAGTGCCGTAACGTTTAGGGCATGTTTGACCTGCAAGGGAGAGAAGGTCCCTTTCCATGAGTGAATCAGCTTGCAAAACATGCTGTACGGGCCACACTTGGAGATCTTCCTGAGTCTGCCAATCACAGACAGCTCTGAGTAGGTCATTCCCATGTCAGCCTGTGGGATAGAGGACCAGAAGCACATGCGTAAGGTCTCAGAGCTGTAAAACTATCTGTCTGCATGCACACAGTGATGGAAAAAGTACATAAGGTCACAGCAGCATAGTAAACATGCCCTATAAAAATACGGATAACTTGAACAAGTGTAAAATAAAATAAAATTAAATTTAATTTACAGTATACATAAATAGATAGATGTCCACAGTACAGTACTTTGCAAAATATCCTACATCACCCAGGTTCTCATTAACTCAATTACAATTACAAATTACTGGTTTATTTAATGCAAGATGTTATACAGTACATTATACAGACAGAATAATTAATTTCTAAATATAAAGTGCATTTTAACTTCACCTAAAACTGAATAGTTTGAATGGGATAAAATAATATAAAATATAAATAACATAAAATATATACTTTAGAAAATTTTTAAATTAGAGAAATAACATTTATTAAAGTGAAAAACAAATTATAAGTCACTAATTAAACCATTTTTAATTGTTATTTACCACTTTGCCAAAGTTGATTCCATTCCTACCACATTTTAAAAGCCACAAAAAAAATACAATTAACTGAAACTATACACTATAATAATCTCCAATATGTCATTGTTTATAACCTAATTCATATATGTAACACAAGACACATTTTGCACCATCCAGTTAAGAAAGTTAAGTTAATGCTTTTTATTTCTGTGATTAAAGTGAAGTAAACAGAATGCTGTTTTTGTTTACATATATTTAGATTTAATGTACCAGAAGACATCATCTAGAACTAAAAAATAATTACATGAATGCAAAATGTATATTAAAATATCAGTAATGTGTAATGTTTTTGGGTTATGTTTCTCATGACGTGCTAGATTTGAATGTTTAATGACAACAAGAATTGCTCGTGATAATTCTGTTTTGTGTTTTAAACTGCAGAAATCACATGCATGCAAAGAAAATATTTTCATGTGGAGCTTGATCAACCTGACTGACAAGATGGCTTAGATAAATACACACCCTACTGCAGGAGTCATATGACATTTGCCAGTTTAAATACATTTCAGACAGTACTAGACAACAATTGCCACACACAGTTGTGCACAGTACATTGCACATACCGTCTCAATCTCTCGCAATGATGACATGGGGTAGCATTTAAGATACTCTTTTTATAAGTCAATGAGTTTGACTATGTTTACCTCATCAGTCTGAACGACCTTGCCATCAGTCAGCGGCTCAAGCTCTGCAGTTGGTGGAGCATCCAAAATGCTGTAAAGAAGAAGGGTACCAAATCAGTATATCAGAAAGATTTCTGAAGGACCATGTGACACTAAAGACTGGAGTGATGGCTTTATTTTAACATGATAAATCACTCAGTTCAAAAAGACTTTTCTCGTATTAATTTTTCAATGAGTGGTCTGCCTCCCCTTAAACTGAAACGTGTGACAAAAGGAAGTATTGCACACCTTGTGAGGGCAGTGAGCTGGAAGCGTTTCACACAGTACTGCAAAAAGCACTTCAGGTCCATCTTACTAACACCTCCAATGGGGTTGATATCAGCACTGGAGCAGTCATACTTTGTGAAGTATCCAGTCAAGCTGCAAAGACAAAGAATACTTCCTTTTAAGTAACCCTTATTACTACTGACACTTTGATATTGAAAGAAAGAACAACACACCTTTCATCCACGTTTGCCGAACCAAGAACTAAGAGACCACCAGGTTTCCCCTGAGCCCACAGACAAAGCTGGGCAAAGAGGTATGCCAAAATCATCCTGATGCGAGCCTGTATTGGAGTAAACATACACACATGCATCATGCACTTACATCAGACTTTCAGATTCAAAAGGATTTCCAATAAGATCTCATTTGTTAAAATTAGTTAATGCTTTAGCTAAAATGAACTAACAATAAACAATATTAATAATTAATTAATAATGTTAATTTTGTTCATATTAGTTCAGTGCATTAACTGATTTTAACATATGCAGAGTTTGATCCTAATGCAGTATGTAACGTTGTGTAATTATTAAACTAATATTAATATATGCTTCAGAAGTCCTGCTAATAGTTCACTAATGTAGTTAACTATTGTTAGCAAATTAAACCTGTGTTGCCAGATATTCTACAGTATATTACTTAAAAAATTAAATGTGTAATTCAATCATTTTCTAATACATTTATAAAAGAAAATAATATATTTAAAAAGTTGGAAATCATGATTTGATTCTTTTGGCATGTCTAGTTTTTGACAGTAAAAATTAAATTAAAATAAAAGTAAAATACAATTTTAATATACATATGTATGCAATATTCTTGATCACTAGGGGTTTTAGGACAATAATACTGATTAGGAACAATTATAATATTCATTGTGAAAAGCACAATTCAAATAAATTGGAATTGAATAAAATTGCCACTGATATTTAAATTTACAACTAGAATCTTCATCTTGTGTCAGTTTACATTATCATTTATTACTTTCCAAAATATTCTTTAAGTGGTTAAATAGACCACATTTTACCACTTTCAAAGCTGTGACATCATGAATGTCTAAAAAGTTTCTAATCAGCATTACTTAGCCAATCTAAACCACAAGCTATTTTCTTGAAAAGGGTTGCATAATGTTACCATGTTAGTTATGTTTTAAAGAAGTGAAGGTAGAACCCAAACTCAGCAAATTTGCAGGTCGTTTGACACTTAGGGTGACAAACTGCAGCGTTCTTCTGTGAAAACTGTGGTGGTTGTGTTACAATGTAAGCAAATTGCATATTAAAAGTCAGCAAATTAGCATTGCTTTGTCAAACACTGCTTTCTCAAGCCCGCGCTTTTGTGATGTCATGAGTCATTCAGGCACATAAGACAAATCATCAGCAACAAGTCACATCAAAATGCCCATCAACAACTACATACAACAATCTTAGTATTACAAATTAAATTTGATTTAATATGATGTTTTTTTTATCAGTAGTAGTAGTAATTTTGAAACTCAGATGGTGGTCAACCTGTGTGTGAGTGTGTGTGTGTGTGTGTGTGTTCAGGTATTTGTGGTTTACGAGGACACAAATGTGTATAATGACATGGGTACTACAACGTAAACACGGTTTATAAAAACACTCCCGTAAAACAAAAGGCTTAAAAAAACATAGTAAACAGTGTTTTATGAAATTCAAAATGTGCACACAGTTTCCTGTAAGGGGTAGGTTTAGGTGTAGGGCAATACCACATACAGTCTGTACAGTATAAGCACCATTACACCTATGGAGAGTCCCTGTACACCAAAAATGCAAGTGTGTGTGTGTGTGTTTATTAATTTTTTCCTGAAATGTTAATATGTAGTCATTACAGAAAATATGTAACATGTCACTAATAATTTAAAAATCATACATTTATTAATAGCATCAGTGTCTATGATGTACCTGGACGTTCTGCAGTGCTAGGTTCTCTCTGGCACTTCCTCCATTAGCACGAAACTGAGGCCACTTCCCTGTGACCATAGAGAAGATTCCCAGCATGCCTTTTACTGCCATGTCAATATTGATATTTAGGTGATTGCTGAGAGGAGCACAGATTAAAAAAATAAATAAAAATAAACATTTTCATATATATTACTTTTTATAATAATTATATATTACATAATTACAATCAGAGAAAGATACTATTATAATATTTATAATAAAATAAAATAAAATAATGTTATATTATACTATATTTAGTGCTGGGCAATGATTAATCGCGATTAATCGCATCCAAAATAAAAGTTTTTCTTTACATAATATATTTG
>JAUCMS010000127.1:26379953-26393641 GCA_032357445.1 Enteromius radiatus
TGCGATTGGGTGAGCTTGATTACGGGATGAGAAACAGCTGTGATAAATTAATTCGGCCAGCCCTCCTCCTGAAACTTTGTTATTATCAAAACGATCCCTAAAAATTATCAATTTTGAAAAATGTTTTAATGCTAATTATTTCTGGATTCTTTCTCTGTCAAGTTTCTTTCATGAACAGAAATTCAAAAGAACAAAATTTATTTGAAATAGAATTTTTTTCTAACATTATACATTTCCTAAATGCCATGTAGCATAAGAATAGTTTAAAAAATATATTATTTTTGGTACTTCATTTGTTCTAATTATTATCAATTTTGAATATTTTGCTGTTAAATATTTTTGGATTCTTCCTCTGTCAGGATTCTTTGATGAAAAGAAATTTAAAAGAACTACATTTATTTTAAACATAATTTCTAAATGTCATAACTGCCAACTGTCACCTGTCTAAACCTTTTAAATCTTACTTATACCAAACTTTTTTGAATTTTGTTGTGATTTAATGCCACAGTTTCCACAAAAAAATATGTTTAATTATTAGTTAATAGTTTTTTTTAATAGCTTTGAACTTGTTTCATAAACACAAACATTAAATAATAAAAAACAATTATTAATTATTATTATTAAAAAATTATTAATAACTAAACACCTTTAATAATTGATCATAACTGAGATTTATAATTAGGTAATACAAGACAATAATATTTTACCTGCCCTGTCACATCTTGGATCATTCTGGGTAAAAAGTATTCCTCAACATGTCTGCAACAAAATTAATTTCATATGTGATCTATCATTTATCATCAATTATTTAAGACTTTTCTAGGCAAATTATGCAAGATTTACCCAATATGTCATGAAATATACCTGGGTCGACTCCAAGGTGAAAACCATCGGAACTCTCTGTTGTTGCCATGATTAGCCAAAAGCATTTTAGGACGAATTAACAGTACCTTTCTGTTAAATATAAAAGTAGACATATTATTAAATATAAGGAATTACTGTATATATTTTAAGATATTATTATACATACATACATTTTTAATCTAATCATTAACTAATCATTAAGCAGTATTGCAAATGCTTTATAATAGTGCATTATAAAACCTTACTTGTTCAAAAAAATGACTCTGCAGTTGTATCGAACATTGTGATGCATAACAGGCCTGTGGAAAGAGCAGGTAAAAGTTAAATGCATTTTAACTTCTATTTATTTCCACTTTTTTTAACAATTTAACCTACATTCCCACATCACAGATGATGTCTTGGGTCAAAGGAGATTCCAAGAGTGATTTCAGGACCTGGAAACAATGGAGCAGGGTGTCTGACTCGTAGAAATGATCTGCACAGCCATACCCACTTTATTTGAAAGAATTGTAAGAGAACACAAATATCATCAGTTTTCTCATTTTTAAAATTAAAATATAGTTGGATATATATTATATATGAATGTAAATGTTCCAATAATCAGTGTGTCCTCCTCATTCTCAATTGTAAAAATACATAAAATATTTGTTGAACTATCTTCAGTCTATGAATGAGAATATTACCAGATTTCTAGCTCTGGTCCCAGTCTGTACTTGGCTCCTTTCTGTTTCGCTATCTCAATACCTGTTTTGGAGAATAAAGTAGATGTAAAATGAGGCGAGGTCACTTTAAGATCATAAGACCTTTAGTACTATTAGTTACTATCACTGGTGACAAATGTGCAGGTGAATAATCAAAACTTACTTTTAAGTATTCTTGTCAAGTTGCCTTCAAAATCAAGTGCCCACTGATTCAAGGAGCAGGTCGCTAATGTGACCTTGCGACCCATTTTGCACAGATACAAATGATTTCAAATATATTAAAACAACTCCACACTTGGCAGCAGCCGTGCAAGAGTCCTCAAAACTTTTATTTACTGTAGTTCCAGTTCCGGTATGTACGGTTCCGCTCTTCAAAATAAAAGTATTGTATAGTCTTTAGCGTATGGAAAACTATTTAAAAACTCAGAATATACAAACATATTTACAGTAAACTAATAGCAGAAACAGCACTTTGAGACAAATTGTGAGGAAAAACATTATTTTATTAAAAAAAAAAATATCCAGACCATACAACAACATACAATGTTGTTTCGGCGTATTTAACGTTACGTTTTAAATATTTCATCTTTTATCATAAACATACACCTGTTATTTCAATGCTATAAAATATCAGAATAAATTTGAAATAAATAAATAATGTTACCTTTCATTATACTTTATTGATTTACGTTGTAAATTAATGTTTGTTGTACATTACTTTTATTTTACTTATTTATTTATTTAACACTAATGGCAATTATGCACTTATCATTAGCTTTTAATTACAAGTGAGTTTTTCTCCACAAATTTTCCAGTGACTCAAATAAAGTGTACATGTGTTTATAAAAAGGTTGACATTTTCCTTCCAATAAATTCGTTGATAAATTAATTGTTATAGACTGGAGAGTCGCAATTTTATTTGTCTTCTCATTTTTTAATGCTGTAAGTAACTGCGTAAATGTGGTGCAGGTGGATGCTCTTGATGAAGACAGCAAGACCCATGGGCTGAGCTCATCAGGCGCTCATGGCTTCAGGTCTCGATTGTCCAATCACTGACACGATTGTGCATTGCATCTGTCTCTGATTGGATGTTTGTTCCTTACGTCAGAACTCGGCCAGAGACTTCCCTTAGCTTGTTACATCACTGTGAACATCTGGGCAGCGTGAAGTGGTGCAGCATCACCCCTGTAACTGTAAGCATTTGTCATATTTCGTTTTTTTAAACAGTTGCTTTTATGTATTTAAAATCTGCATTTTGCAACTTATAATATTTCCAGCATTTTACATTGCGTGTACAGTTTATTGAAATATCTTGTATGCGTTCACTTCCCCTTTCATTTCAACTAATGTACAAATACAACTTTATCAACAGAATATAATAATTATTTTAAATTGTGGCATAAGTGCATTGCAAACTTCGTCGTCTTTCAACGACTGTTGATCCGCGTCCTAAATTATCGTATCGGACTGGGGTAATTACAACTATTACACTGGATGATATGAGGTAGTATGTTACCACTGGAGTCATATTTCCCTTTAACTCTGTTTATGTTTCATTGAGCTTAACGAGTACATTTACTTTGGCAGGAGAATAACGCAAAGGTGCCAAACGCTGACGTTACACCAGCGTCATACATTTTGGCTGGTTTTGGTCACTTTTAGCTTTCTTGAGTGTTATAAAATAAACCACTGAAAAGTCAATAAATGCCATACAGTCATGACTATTTGTACACTGTCATTTCCACCACAACTCAAAAATGTTATGCTATGCTAGAATAATTATTACAAAATAGACATAAACAATCATTTTAAGTGATCTTGAACACGATAATGTTGTCTTCTTGGTAAACAAGCTCAATATTAGTGCAATATTTCTTTTAATTGTAATATTTTCCCTATAATTCTTTAGATTATCATCTTTTCGGCATGTCATAATTTAAACCAAATAATTCTAAGTAGAATAATTATCTTGGTGTTATTCATATGCATATTGTTAATATGCCAATAATATAAGACAAGAAGAGTGGACTAAAAATCCATAAACTGAAAATAGATTTATGCAGAGCATCTGTCTTTGCTTGCATAACTTAAGCACACAATGAACAACCTCATATCAGCTGGAAAGATAATATTATATGTCATAGCACTAAAGGAAACAACTCTGGCCTGGTTCTGAGATTATATATGATAAGTCTTGTTAGAATCATTATTTAAAACCATGGACATTATCATATTTAGCACATATATAACACCTAGATCTTCTGTTTGTTATCTGTTATCTGCAGTGCACTTTGCTCTCCTGTTATGCACTTATGTTTACCATCTCAGATGTTAATTGTATTCGCTTCTTCCCAATCTAACCCTCTCTTTCTCTCTGTTTTTTTACTATTTCTCTTCACCAGACATCATGACGACATCTGACACAGTGAGGAAACGCCATAAGGGCAGCTCCAATGGAGGCCGAGCAGGGGTGAAAGACCATGTGAAGGAGCCGGTACAGTGGGGAAGAGCATGGTAAGCCACTGCACTACTGAAGTCATTCAGTCATACACAAAACATATTATAACATATATTGTATTTTCAGTATTTATTAATATTGCACTGAGGTTGTAAATGCATTGTTTACAATAATGCAAAGCAATTACTTTTCTGAGTAATTCTGCCTACAACAACATAAAACAAGATAGAAAAATTATTAATTAATGTACAGGTAAAATTATAGACATATTTGACCAAAAATAGTTAAAAACAGAGTTAAAAAATAGTTGTCCAAACAAAGTCCTTAGCAATGCAAAAATTCAGTTTTCATATATTTATGGTAAGAAATGTACAAAATATCTTAATGGAACATGATCTTTACTTAATATCAAAATTATTTGCGATAATTTTAACTCACATTGCTGATTTGTTGGACTCTGTAGGGAGGTGGATTGGTTCTCTCTGTCAGGTGTGATCCTGCTGCTGTGCTTTGCCCCCTTCATCGTCTTTTTCTTCATCATGGCATGCGATCAGTACCAGTGCTCCATCAGCCACCCATTACTGGACCTCTACAACGGCGAAGCCACCCTGCTCACCATCTGGAACCGTGCCCCTTCCTTCACATGGGCTGCTGCCAAGATCTACGCAATCTGGGTCGCGTTTCAGGTGTGTAGAATTCAGAGTAACATTAATAGTGAGAAATATTTGAATAGTTTTTAGCTTGAATTATGAGATTTGGTTGTGTCTACACTAGGTGGTGCTGTACATGTGCGTTCCAGATATCATGCATAAGATTCTTCCAGGTTATGTGGGAGGAGTGCAGGATGGTGCCCGAACACCAGCAGGTACAAAAAAAAAATTACGACAAAAATATACATTATAATAATAATTAACTCCTATAATACAAATGTGTTGCTCTCTCTCAGGCCTGATTAATAAGTATGAAGTCAACGGTCTGCAGTGCTGGATAATCACTCATGTTTTGTGGGTGGCTAACGCTCAATACTTTCACTGGTTTTCACCAACCATCATCATTGATAACTGGATCCCTCTCTTATGGTGCACCAACATCCTCGGCTATGTCGTGTCCACTTTCGCTTTCGTTAAGGCTTATCTTTTCCCTACCAACCCAGAGGACTGGTGAGAAAACATGTTTGGATTATTTACTAGGCATACAGTGAGTTTACTCATCTCTGGTAAACTCACGTTTTGAGATGCAAAAAAAAAGTTAAATCATTTCAGGATCTTTTTCCACATTTAATGTAATATTGAAATCAACAGTAGGCTCTTTGCAGGCCATGGCTTCAGCAATAAAATATGGCAATGTTATTCAGGGTTAATCAGCAACACCTAAATGATGTCCTCAGGATTACAATTACCTTTCAGTAAGAGTTTGAATGTGAATTGAAAAACACTTTTGCAACCATGTGATTTTATGTTTTAATTTTCCCCTTAAATATTTCTGTCTTTTTTATTACGTTTTTTTGTTTGTTTAGGCTTTACATTAAATGTGGGAAAATGCATCACTAATAAGATTAATTTTTTAATTAATTATTAATTTTAATATTTTTTTTACACCTCAAAAAGCTTTAATTTTAACAGTAGTGTGTTCATGTTATAAACCCACTGCATTAAAAGTGGTTTTGTCCATGAAATTTATGACTGAAAAGCGCCATAAGTGTGTGAGAATATGTGACCCTGGACCAATAAAACAGTCATTAGGGTACATTAGTAGTCTCAGTAGTTTCCCATTGTTCACAAAAAAAGGCATGCAGTTTGTTTCATTGGATTGTCCAAAAAGTAATATACATTTAAACACTAAATAGATTGTCTTTGATTATTGTTTTATTTGCAGTAAATTCACAGGCAACATCTTCTACAACTACATGATGGGGATTGAGTTCAACCCTCGTATAGGAAAATGGTTTGACTTCAAGCTTTTCTTCAATGGGCGGCCTGGTATCGTGGCGTGGACCCTGATAAACTTATCCTACGCTGCTAAACAGCAGGAGCTGTATGGTTATGTGACAAACTCTATGATCCTGGTCAATGTTTTGCAAGTGAGTCATGCAGCCACTAGGTGGCTCTATAAAAACAAATAAGTAGTGCTTTACTATTGTATATATGCCTAGATTCAGCAATATTATTTTTTCAGTATTGATTCAAGTATTTTTCATTTCACTCATATTATTCCATTCATATCTCAACCTTGACCCTTTTCATTTCTAAGGCCATCTATGTATTGGACTTCTTCTGGAACGAAGCCTGGTACCTCAAGACTATAGACATCTGCCATGATCACTTTGGCTGGTACCTGGGCTGGGGAGACTGCGTGTGGCTTCCTTTCCTCTACACACTACAGGTGTGTACCGTATCTGAGCAGCATATGTGTTGGATGTGACATCTACAATACTGGGCCCGTATTCTTAAAGATTTTAAGGATCCTTTCAGAGAGCTCCTAATTTAGCTTAAACATTTCCAGCTGGGAGTCTTAGCTTAAAAGTGATTCAGGACTAATCTGAGAGCAACTCTGAGTGTGGAAAAGACAAAAACTTTTTGAGGAGGCGGGGATGAACCCATTGCTAGCTATGACAGTCTTTTGAAGACTGTGATTGGTTTTGTCCTAAAATGAAATAAAAGAGCGTAAGGTCTATTATAAGCCTTTGCTTTAAAATTACAGGCAAATTTTTTCCAGTTTTACTGTACTCTCTCTCTCTCTCTCTTACAAACACATTATATATATATATACTGTGTTTTTTTATTATACTTAACATATTTTTTTTAAGGAAATGAACAATGACACAGCAAGGTTCTGAAAGTGATGTAATTGTTTGTGTGGTCTCTTTGATTGTAGAAGGTTGTGACAGACCCAATTCATCATAGCTATATAGTTGCCGTTTTCCAGTTTCTAAATATGTTAATGTAGTAATTACTTCCATTTCTGGCATTATGGCATTTCTGCACGGTGTCAGAGATGTTAGCGTGTCTCTAATAAGATCGGTCACAAACATGATCTAATGATCAACTCACTCTCATGCATTGTGTGCAACACATTTCTTCTCCCTTTTCACGTTTTGTCCATTGTCTTTTTTCTAGGAGCAACTCTTAGCACTAAGAATTTTCATGAATTCGGCCGTAGACTCACTATTTTACCTCATACACAGCTTGATTGATTTCAGTCGGAGTAATTTGTAATCATGTTCTTGTTCTTTAGGGCCTTTACTTGGTCTACAACCCCATCCAGCTTTCTACGCCTCATGCCGCAGGTGTCCTAATCCTGGGTCTGGTGGGCTACTACATCTTCCGCTCAACCAACCACCAGAAAGACCTTTTCCGTCGCACAGAGGGTAACTGTAAAATCTGGGGTAAGAAGCCGACCTTCATCGAGTGTTCGTACCGATCGGCCGATGGCGGGATTCACAAGAGCAAGTTGATGACCTCTGGGTTTTGGGGGGTGGCCCGTCACATGAACTACACAGGCGATCTTATGGGCTCACTGGCCTACTGCTTGGCCTGCGGGGGTGAGCACTTGCTGCCCTATTTTTACATTGTGTATATGACCATCCTGCTGGTGCACCGCTGCATTCGTGATGAGCACCGCTGTAGCAACAAGTACAGCAAGGACTGGGAGCGCTACACTGCAGCCGTGCCCTACCGTTTGCTTCCCAACATCTTCTAGAAAGCAGTGTATCTTGTTATTTTTATGTGACTGCTCGTTCTTATTTTAAATAGATGGCATTTTAATCTGTAATTTTTGGCAACACTTTATTTTAAGGTGCCTGTGTTTCACGTTAAACATACTTGATGTTACAGCAGCACAACATTATGCATAATTACATTCAAGTAACCCTAAACTAGCCCTAATCCTAATCCTAAATGTAGTTAATTATTATAACTCAGTAGTAAGTAACTAAATGTATAATTACATTATAACAAGGACACCTTAAAATGAAGTGTAACCAAATCTTTTTACAAAGATTATTATGCTTTTTATTGAGTGTGAGTGTGGATGTACTATACATGAATATAAAAGTGCAAGATTATCAAGTTCCCACAATGCACTGCATTACAGAATGACAATTAAAGAGCCCCTATTATGGATTTTTGAAAATTACCTTTCATACCTTTAAGTTATTGACTCTCAAAAGAAAGAGTTGACTCTGAATCACTGAAATGAGTCCTTTTTAAAGCGAGAAATTAATTAAAAGGACTAATCACAGAAGGAAAAATCAATTGTTGAACAAATAATGTGAGAGTCATTGTACAAATAAGGTAAAAATAAATGCATATTAAATAAAAATTAAAGTGTGTTTTTTACTTTGCATGTACTGTATGTCATCCTGTTGTTTGGGACTCCTGAAACCAAAATATGAACCTTTAATAACCCATGATAGGGGCACTTTAAAAAATCTCCTAAGGTACTGTGATCAGCTCAAGTCTTAGATTTCCTGCCTTTTGAATAAGCTCTACATTTTGTTTTGTTTTGTTTTTCCCCCCGGATAGGCAGGGAATCTCATTGTATAGAGAATAGCATTATTGTTCAGGATGTAAACAGACAAAAGTCTTTAAATCCAGACACTACAGCATATATTTCTATTCATATTTTTTCTACCAGTCAGACTACTGAAATAAAAGTTTCCCACTTTGTCTTTGCTTGTTTTCCTGGTGATGTTAATGACTAAAAAGCTGAAAATTGTTCAAATATTTGTAATGCAAGAAATTTTTTATTTTTTTTTTGGTAAAGTATTTTTAAATTCAGGAAATGTACAAGCTTGTTAAAGTACACATCCTCAGTTTAAGTTTAAGGATAATGATACACCACCAGCAGCAGGTGGAGTCAGAGTCATTCATTTTGAACAGCAACAAGCCTGACAAGAACATGCAACGACACAAGAGCATTTAACTGATCTTACAGATATTTTTCTCACCTAATACTTAAAACAGATACCCATGAATACCACTGAAATCTTTGATGAAAAAATTACTGACTTTGTTCGTTGAACCATGATGAATTTGATCATGCTTGGAGAGAGTTCCCAAAACCAATATGCCACCTGTACATGGATAAAACTCAGAGCAAGATGCATAGGGTATAAACCACAGTTTTACTACTATACTTGATTATTTGGTTTATGAATCTTAAGCTCTCTCTAGAAGAGTGTGAGCAGTATAGTAGTTACTATAATATTGTCCATCTAAATATTGAACTGCATAGGCCTACAGGAAATCAGATGGGCATATACTGTGTACTGTGGTACAATTCATAAATTAAATGTTTTAATGTGCCTTTGTGGAATATAAAATGGGTAAACCACATGATGAGATTCTTCACACTGACTATAATGGACATAAGCAAGTTATGTTAATCAGATTTGCATTGATTTCCCACATTTTTTTCTGACAAAGCTAATGCAGTACACTAAAGAAGCCATCACAATATGCAAAATGGCTGTCCAGAGTTTGATGAATGGGAGTCAGGGAGAAGGCAAGACCAAAACCATTCAGTTAAGCAGATCTTCATTTGTATTGCTTGTGGCGATTGCAGAATGTATTAGATGAGCAGAGGACATTAGTGTACATGGATAAAAACGTGTACTGAATGGCACTGTCTAATGCAAGCTTTTACAATTGTGCACATTTAAAGGAACACGCCACATTTTAAAAAGAAATTCTCTTTTAAAAACTTTTAATTTTCCGCCAGTCTAACCACATAATATATAACTACCGAAGAGTCAAGTTTTAAATAGGAAAAATATCGAAAATCTTTGCTCATTGCTACTGGTCTAATCAGATTCAATCATCTATGCTAAGCTATGCTAAAAGTGATATTGCCAGACCTGGATATCGGCTGAATAGATTCCAAAAATGGGCAAACTTATTAACGCTGGCGATTGAGCCTATTTCCAAAAGGCGTGGAGTGTTCCTTTAAAGGGCCTCTATTATGGACAGCTATGAATAGCTTTCACGCAGTTTGTAACACAACTGTATATGAATTAAAACATTTTGCAAAGTTTTACATTTGAAAGTGCACTATTGTCTCTCAATAAAAGAGTCGATCCTGAATCATTGAAACAAATGGTTTTTAAAGGCTCCCAAGTAGTTTCATGTCGACATCAACATGAAACATTAGCATACTGCCCCGCCCCCATGTCGCGCGTGCAGAGCTGGGAAAATGTCATTTTCGCATTGGTCTGAATGAACTGCAAATTCATTCCTTGCCACTAGATGCCGCTTTTAGAGCGTTAAAAGCTCACAAACACCAATTATAAAGTAAAGTATCTTTGGACCTTGCATGTATGCCAGCCTGTTGTTTGGGACTGAAAGAAACTAAATATCAACCTTTCATAACCCATGATAGAGGCACTTCAAGTTTAAGAATTTTAACTACTAACCTGAAGTAGTAGCATTTTGCTATTCTGTTAACAAAGAGTGTTGACTTTTGAATGCCCATTTTGATACCCATGTATTTAGTTCATAAATAAAACGGCTGACCAATGAGAAAGCATTTACCACAAAGGTTCAAATGCCTCGGTTGTTTTTCACTTTACTTTACTTCCTTGTTTTTATCTGACCCACAAATTACATTGAGCAAAGGTTATCTGTTAGAAAGAGAATAAAGAAAGAAATAAAGGTTGGGGGTTTTTGGTGTGTTGGAGTTTACACAACCTTGTTAGTGTTTGACTAAATTTTAGAGAGAAATGATCAATAAAAATAGTTTCGTGTACACGCTCTGAAGCTTTCCCCACAGATATATCTGGTGTAAGAGAAGGCGTTGTGTAGTTGCTTTTTTTTTTTTTATATATATATATATATATATATATGACCTTGAGGAGTCAAGACACACATAAACACAAAAATCCCCTCCATCTCCACCTTTGAAGTATTCACATATGACAAAGCCTTACTCATAAGCTGACAAGTGTCATTTAGATGCTCCCACTCCTCCATCATGCTTTGTACTCCCTCTGTGAGCTTTTGTCAGGTGCAAGCTCTGTGTCCATCTCCTGAGGGATGATCAGAAACAGGCAGACTAAACAAACCTGACACCATGACCCCAAAGGTCACCAGACTGCTCCTCTCCAGCTCCACCCTGTGTTAAACAATACCACACGTGAGAATGAGATGCTCCAGACCTCATGGACAGCAGTGCACAGTCTATGTGTAATTGTTTCTCATAGACAAATGCAAACCAATCAAGTACTGTTGTGGTAAAGAGTTAGTATTTTCTTATGATTCTGTAATATATACATATTGTATATCTTTGAGACTACTTAATTTGGTCACTTCAACATAGTTTCATTTGATCACGTTTAAGTTATGTGAACAAAACTACATTTGTGTTGCTTTATTAACTCATGTGGAACCAATGTGTCAAAATACATCAAAATATATTTTACATACGTTATAGACATGTTGAGATCATAACATCGAGTTTTGCAAGGAATGTGTCATTATTAATCTAATCCTACTGGTTAATGATCATAATTTGTGTGACAAGGAAAAAATGTAGTAAAGTTGCCGCTTTACTACATCTGGTGTTAATTTTAGAATTGTACCGTGTATATAGCAAAGTTTTTGGAGTTTTACAGTTATCTGAGCTGTACTGTACAATCATCATTCATTTTGTATTTGTATTGTTCCAAAGATGAATTCAGTTTACTATATAATTTATATATATATATATATATATAGGCCTATATATGTGGTGTTTCAAAAGAATGGAGGAGTTCCTGAGTAACGAGCGAGGCTCTTAAGCCCCGGGATGCTCCGGGCGGCTCAACCCAGTGATGATGTCAGACGATAATAGATAGTATTTGTGAGGAATGTGGAATGTGTCGAGCACGCCTTGGATAAAGACTCTGTCACCTCTATCTTCCAGGACTGTAGGATACAGTGGATCACACTGTTGGCTGACGCACTGTCGCACTCATCTGTGGACATAAATTGTGCGAACAGGTGAGTGTAAGCTACTGTCACCATGGTGGAGTAAAACATATCATCATATTAAAAACAAAAACTAACAAAATGCTTGTAATTTCCTGTGACACAAATTGCACACACTGCAAACACACACGCACACACACATTTATATTTAGATTGAAGGAAATTACGTGTGTATTTTATGTATAGGTCTACAGTATAATATTTGCGACACAGGAAATCCTTTTTGTCTATTAGCTTTTATAATTTCTCGGTACAATTTTAAAGTTTTATTCTTAATAGTTTTATATAAAATTATATTTTGTATTCTTATTTGGGTGATTTGGAGCTGCCATATCAAACCCAGTTTTCTAAATAATATTTAAAAGTGACGTAGCCTATAAAAATATGTTGTTTGTATATTTGAATTACATTTTAGTTATCATTCATGATAGATAGATAGATAAGTCACAATACTACATATCTAATTAATTAACTGTTGCAAACCTAAAACAGTCATGCAGTGAGCAAATATTGTAATCTATTATAAAATTGACTTCTATATGTCTACCATAATACCAAATAAATACAAGCATTATAGTATTTACATGAGTTATTCAACAAATAATCTAGTTTACCATCATGGTTTTGCCATTTTGTTAATTGTATATTATGGACATAATGTGGTATGTGTTGTAAATGATATTGACGGACACCGCGCACAATTCTTTAAACATATTAATATAAAATGCCCTGTTTCTAACCCTTTGTAAATGGCACCTTCAAGCACAGCTGATTCTCATATGTGTGGGGGATGTCTGTATATGGAGGAGTGACTCTTAACATTAACTGCTGCGTTAAACAGAGGGTCACGTTCAGGGTGCGGTCAGTGGGAGTTTGAGTATTTCTGTCTTTTTCCATACCGCACACTCTTTATCACCCGCTCTATATCCCACCCCTCCCTACATCGCTCTTTCTCTCTCTGATGGGAACAGGTGGAGAGATTCCTGAGGGACATTGACTGGCAGTTGCGGTGGTGACTGATAGACATATTTGCACAGGAATGAAAGGGGACTGCTGGGACAGGCTGTGTGGGTGTAATGGTCAGCTGTCCACATGGGCTGGTGAAAGAAAATGTAGCTTAGACTGAGGACAGCCGCTTGTCGAGGCAGGCAAAGGTAGCAGGCAGAAAGGTCAGTCGGGCGTTCGTTTACACCTCACATCCCAGAATAGCAGACATTGGCTGTGATCCTGACAGTGTGCGTAGGAACACATAATTAATAGTGTTAAAGGGATAGTTCACCCAGAAGTTAAAATGTGCTATTACGATATATTGAGGTCTTATGAAGCAAAATGATCAGTCAGTGCAAGAAACGAAACATTATTAACAACATTATTACCTGTAATCCATAGCCTCAATCCCATTCTTTCCACAAACTGATTGAGACAGTTTGCATTTATGAACTGGTTCACTAGTTCATTTACTAATTTTGTCAAATATATGCAATTATATTATTAAAGCATCCAATAATGATGGGAAACCGGGCCGTGCAGAGACGTTTAAAGGGGCAGTTCGTAGACTTAACAACAACGATCCACATTCTTGACAAAGCGCGCTCTGCCCTCAAGGGTGAGCATTGGTTAATGCCAGTCATGTGACTGATGCGAGCCAGATCCTTTTATTTCTCAAAATTGAGATTAATAGTTACATTTTATTGTTGTGGG
>JAUCMS010000127.1:26393741-26414375 GCA_032357445.1 Enteromius radiatus
CAAGTGCCATAACAGTCCACATATTACATATCATTCCGATGAAGCTCTGATTTTTTAAAAATATTAAAAAAAAAAAATTCCGGTCATAAATGACCGTGGAAGGCACAAGGTTATATTAGTTGTAAGCCATATGTGTCAGGATGGAGTTCCTAGCTGCCCCTCCAGAGGGCACTCCATTTCCATTGTCACTACCACCTTGGACTTCTTTTCCCACACACCATTCACACCTGCATTGGACTCACACGGACTCAGTTTCCCACAATACAACAACTCACTCACACCTGTCAGCAATCTGCAATCACACCAGCACTGTTCCTCATCACCACACCCTTTCCCTCCTGTATATAAGACTCCGTCCACACAAAGCCGGTGCGTTCCCTATACGATAATTTTTTTCCCTCGTTCTAAAAAAAATTGCGTAAACACGGCGTAGTCTCAAGAAATATCTGCGTACACACGAAACCACTGAAAACGGTGTAGTATATATATTCCAGACCAGTATGGGGCGCTGTAATTCTGCCATAGAGATACACTATACACAGAGAAGAAAACTTTGAGCATGCGCATAACCTTGCACGCTGTATATGAACCAAGAAGAAGAAGACGAAGACGGCGAACGCAACAACTTGGTGTTGTCCATTATCGCTTGTTGCTCATAACATTTTGCTGTAATAAAGCTAGTAGGCTTAGTAGCAACGCTAATCATGTAGTCCGCCATTGTTGTTGTTGCTGTTACGTGTGATGCAGCCAACACGTGATGTGATGACATCATCGTTTCACAAAATATATGGATTGGCTGTACACACGAAACCGCAAGGGTGGTTTCCGTGTGGACGAAACGCCAATACGATAAAAAATGTATACGTATACAGCGAAACGCGTCTCCGTGTGGACAGGCCTTAAACCTAATTCAAATGTCTTGATTTGCTCTGGCGATCTCTACTAAGCATTCTATTCCCGTGTTTGTTTTTCTTGTTTTGACCTCTGTTTGTTTTCCCCCATATCTGTGATAGTTTGCTGCCTGCCTACCACAATTCTGCCTTGCTTCTGCTGTTACACTTGCCTGTGTATCTACCCTGCCTGTTTACTTTGAATAAAGAACTGCATTTGGATCTGCATGCCTCCGCCGCAATCATTACAATATGTGTTAAATCAAATAAAAGGATTGACTCATTAGAGTCATTTGTTCAGAAATCTGACTGTTCTACTGGATGTTTCTGATTCACTACAAAAGAACCGACTCACAAGAGTCACTCACTCAGGAATTTATGTTTTTATTCACTAAAAAAGGAGTACATAAGGATAAATATACTAGAAGAGTGATACTAAAGTAGTCATTTAGTGTTTTTAAATCACTCAAATGAACCAGTTCATAAGAATCATTTGTTCGGACGCTGTATAAGGTTGTGGCTAGAAGGGATACAGCTACAGTACAGCTGGAAACTAACAATAAAATACATTTTCTACTAATTAGATTGTACTGATAATGTTTACACATACCCTAGCCCTAACCCTAAACCCTAGCCCTTACAGTAATGCAAAAACAGTAAATAATGTTGTACAGTGTGACAAAAATAATACTACATTGATGTGCACATGCCCAGCAGCCGTAGCCTTTATCCTTAACTGTATGACAGTGTTGAGTTTTGCAATAAGATGTTCCATCTGTGAAAGTCGGTTGAAGAAGTTACATGCCAAAATTATTAACAGAAACCTAATGCCATTCGATTCCCTCTCTTATCTTTGTCATTCAAATCCATCAGAACAATATGTGAACAGAAGTGCATATGTAATCACAGATGTACACAATATTACAAAGAAAGGTTCCATTTCACCCAGAATAAAACACAAACAGAACTCAAGTTAACAATCAAATAAACTTAAATGCACCGCAGAAAGATTTGCACAATCAGCATCAATAATCGCAAACCTTATCATGTCTGCCCATTAGCCAGAGGGTACTATAAGAGAAAATGTTGTTAAAACAATGACGTTGGTGCTGTAAAGCCCCGTTCGCTCAACGCTCTTAGACTTGAGCCAAATCATTAAAACTCACATGCTAGGGGCCCATTTCAAATCCATAACCCAGACTACACCCCTCCTCCCATCCCAGCATTATTCTCCTGACTCAGCCTTCTCCGCTCACACAAACCTTCCTCGCCATTGTCATCATCACCGTCACCAGTGCTTTTACAGGCCTGGCTTCCTCTTCAGTTCCCATGGAGACTTTAACTATGTGAGCTCAGTACCCATTCTGAGCCCATTTTTTTGTATCCGCTCTTCCTACAGGAATTAATTTTTTGTTTTTGCTCTTCCTTTTCTCCATCAGTGTTGACTTAACCCACTTCTTATGAACCTGAAATGTGAGTGAGTGAGAGTGAGAGGCAAGGTCATCATGGGAGAGCTGGATTTACATTTGTTGAGGGAAAGTACAGTAGTTAGAGGATCTAAATAGACTGTTAAGCAAATTTATGTGGGGTAGAATTGCGAAGGAAATAATTAACTGCTAATTCTGCTACTCTTAAAGTGACCTTTTACAGTATGAAGTACAAAATATACTGTAAGTTCAATGTAAAAACTTGTATGTACAAAATAAGTGCATTGTACCAAATGATTAATTTAAATGTAAATACATATGCCACCTAATATAAAGTGGGACCTAAGGTTTGAACACAAAGAAAAATTCAATACAATTAAGAGCAGAGTTTGTAGCTTTTCACAAAAGAGCAAGGAATGCAAGACTTAAGACTGAAGTCTGGCATATGTCTAAATGTCCTAGCATATGTTTTACTAAATACAACAAACATTGTTCTTTCCCGTTACCAATATACATACATGTACACAGTTCACATAATTGTAGTGCTCTGTATGGGACATCTTGGGATGCATTTAAATGATTTTTATCTTTATATATTATCTAGTAAATCTTATGAGATCTTATGAGTAAATCTTACGTATCTTATGAGTAAACAGCAATTTAAATGTTTTGATATGTTGCAGTCTGTCTTCATATTGCTGTAGAGCCGCAGTAAAACCACATATTACTGAGAGAGACCCTCATAACATCATGAAAAAGGGAAATCCCTTCCACAACAGAGCCTGGCTTTGTAAGTATTCCAGACTGGCTCCGACTTTAAAGGTCTTCTGAAGGACAGCCAGAGAAGGGATGTACTGAAGATTTATTCTGTGTCAGGCAGAAATATAACATCCTCCAGCTGATGACGCATCACACCATCAATCAGTCAGAAGTCAGGCTGTGATTGGTCCAGTATTCGGAAGGGGGAGGGGATTGGCAACAGTGAGCCCATTCTAATATGTAATCAGTCAGATTTGACTCTGCCCGTGCTCTTTACAATGCTGCTGTTTCTGGACGCTCTGAATGCCAGCGGCTTTGAGATGCCTGCCAAGTGCCAGCTGCAGCTTTGAGTGACGCACACAAGCCAGAACAAGCCAGCCCAACCTGACTCTGTCTAATAATGGCTAATAATAAAAATGTTTTTGCTATAATACGTGATGCTACTTTAAAATATTTTTTGCTAAATAATGCAACAGTGTTCCTGGTGTTTATACTGATAGGTTACCTACAGTGAATACAGAAATATTCAGACCCCCTTAAATTGTTCACTCTTTGTTATATTGCAGCCATTTGCTAAAATCTTTTTTTTTAAGTTCATTTGTTTCCTCATTAATGTACACACAGCACCCCATATTGACAGAAAAAACACAGAATTGTTGACATTTTTGCAGATTTATTAAAAAAGAAAAACTGAAATATATAATAGTCTTCTTTTCACAATTTAGGCCCCTTTCCCTCAGTTTTTCCCTCTCTCTGGGTCACCACCTTACCAGGCTTTAGGAAAACTGACCTTCAGGTCTTCTTATGTCCTGTCCCATAGCATGTATAACCATTCCAGTGATTTGAGTCTTATCTCTTAGGTAAGATCCTTCAAGGTATTTCGGAGAAGTCACAACATGGGTGGGGTGCCTCAGGGCTCAGTTCTTGGACCACTTCTCTTCTCCATGTACATGACATCACTAGGTTCTGTCATTCAGTAACATGGCATTTTCGATATCACTGCTAGCTTTTCTACTATTATTGTATTTTATCTATTTGTTTTGTTTTGATTTATTACGCAATTAACAAAAACAAAAAAGGCCTCCAACACTAGCTTGTTCTATTCATCTTCTATTCTGTTTTCTTTTTGTTTATTGTATAGCCTAATGTAAAAAGAAAATACACATAATTAAGACTTGTTGTAGCACTTGCATATATTTGTTCTTTTATGTAAGTATGAATTACGTACATAACTACATACAGTACCTTTAATAAAGCCAATGCAGCAAGTCTGTTAATACTTATCAGATGTTTTTATGATGCATTAAAAAGGGGTTTCAGCTAAGCCTACACATATACAGTACATATTTTAGTCATTCTGTATTTCTGTGTTTTCAAACACTACTGCAGGCAACTCATGGGAGCCACACAGGATATACAGTGACCTTTTTCATGAGATAATTTTAAGATCGTGGAGCAGAGTATGGCTTCAGAGCAATTAACAAGTATTCAAACCACGTGCCACATGAGAGTCTCAGTGACATACAGGAAAGGTGTGGCCTCCATAAAGAACATACGCTTTGCTGGACCCCTGAGACTTTACATAAGTACTCCTTTAAGTGGAAGCATTAATGTGGGTTCAGAGCCTAAACCTCAATACCTCTTACGCTCTCGGGCTTGTGTGTGATGTGGAACACTGTTGTGAGTCTGATTTATGAATGGAATTACTGACACCAAACTGAAAACCCACAACACTCATTTGTAGATGTGTTCGATGGTCTTCATCACATTATGACGCAATCAAAATGACTGGCTTAGCAATCTCACTTGTTACTCTGGTTTGGATCAGAGATAATACATGCTTTTAAAAACCAGCTAAAGCTGAAGTATAATAATGTTCAGATAACAAGTAGCCACAAACAGAATGTGCAGAATGGAAACTAAAAGTAGTTTTTTTATATTAGAGATGTAAATATTTGCTATGATGAGAGAACAGAACTAATTAGAACATTTAAATATTTTGCTTAATAAATTATTTTTAAACAAAATGTCAACTTATGACTTATGATTCATTGTTGCATGCATGTTTGTAATCCAATGTGTTTATGCAGTTTAAGTTTTAAAAAACATTATTTTCCACATATTGAACCTTGTTGTTTCTCCTCTAAGCCTTGTCTTCCTGAAACGGGTCGATTTGTATAAAGCTCATTGTTCTAAAAAAGTGATGTGTGCTCTGAGTTTTCCAGAGCTTTGTGATTGGCGCTATGACGAAAAAAGAAAAAAAAAAACTATCACAAATGAGGCATTTGTTGCATCTAGTGGGGACATAACTACTGATTATCATGACTTAGTACTGTCTTTTTAAGTGCTGCGTAAGCATTATGTCTGCATTTGTGATCAGAGAAACAACAAACATTAAAGCACTACCCTTCACTGCTCAAAATTTGTGTTTGAATAGTAAGTAGCAGGTTCTTTGAATAAGAAAATGTAACTTACTAAAAGGCTGTGAGTCAGAAGTGATAGACTGTTCTTGCCTCACTTTATAGTCTCTGTGCATAGCCAGCATAGGCTACTCTGCAGGTTTTAGGAATCAGTCCTCCTTAAACGCACACTCTAATATTTGGGTTGAACTGTTTGTTGGAACTGCTTTTGGAACCACAAAGTAGTTTCACTTTCACAATGAATCACAGCATCTCCTGAACATGGCACCGACAGCAACACAGCTAGATGCTAGATGTACAGTATTTTGCATATTGTACTATCAGTTTTTCCTGAATGGACTTTTAGAGAACTATATAAGAAACACTCTCTTCTTCACTCCAATTCAGTATTTTGTATCACAATTCGACTGTTTATACAACCAAACGTGGTGGGGTAACAAATCAATTACAAAAATGAAGCATACCTTCAGCCAGGGTTAAAATTGAGATAAATAACAATGATAACCCAGGGTTAAGTGCAATGTAAAGAATCCTTATGTGTGCATATGCATGGAGGGAAAAGTCATGGGATTATGTCCTAACCTTAGGAAAGTTTTAGATTAACTTTCCCTTTTTCATCATTGCACACAAGAGGCAGGCAGTGTGGGAGATATAAGCTGTATGTTCCATCAATGGAGTATTTTTATTGAGGCTCTGACAGTTGCTATTGTGGCATCTCTCATTCTGTTTACTAGTTACCTCTATGAACAACAACAATAAGCCAGGGTGGATGTGTCTTTGTTTTAGACCTATATTTAGCTATAATTTGTGTAAAATCAAGGGACATCCTCATTTCGAAAGAAAAAAAAAAACAAGTTTTTCTTTCTTTCTTTCTTTCTTTTACTGTTTCCAATAGAAGCCAACAGAAATTACATATTATAATATAATAGCTTTATAATAGCTAACTAAATTGAATACAAGACATGTTGCAATTAACATGCAATTATGCATATGAAAACATTATACATTTCACGCTTAAGTATTGTTTCACTAATAAATATACAGTTTTTTAAAGGTAAAATGTACTTCTTTTTTGTAAGGGTATATAAAGCAATTTGATATGTCCTAGATAGAATCTAGGACATTTCATGGGAATAGCATGTGATATGCTAAGTAACTGTCTGTGGGCTGCTTGGTTTGTTCAAATCCTGGCAGCGAGTTTGCTGTAACCAGGACAGATTGTAACCAGGGTCACTCACATCCTAACAAACACATCTGTGCCATAATGACCAGTGAAGAGGCTCTTAAGACTCTCAGGCACAAAAAGGCAATGGAAATGGACTGCAGGGTGGAGATACAGTTGTATGTTGCTCTGGTAACCAGCAGCAGGGGAGGCTGTCTGTCTGTCACCTCTGTGTGGCCGGAGTTCACTGTCTCCATGTTGATTTGTGTTTCCCTCATTCAGTTGCATGTAATCCTTGTAAAGTATTGCTCACTCAGCTCTTTCCACATAATCTTAAACAGTGGGTTTATTTTCATGAGACCAACAAGAAATGAATTCAAGCTGTGTATAACAACTGAGTATGATTTGGTCACTCCAAAATGTCAGGGACAGCGGAAGGTCATTTTCATTGTGGTTTCAATGAAACCGCACATGTTAGTGCTGCTGTGTTACAAGAGTGGCGCTCAGGGTGGTTTTGAGATACACTCTCAGAAAGAAAGGTACAAAAGCTGTCTGGGGCAAAACCTTTTCAAAAGGTGCTTTGTACCTATTAGGTTCAAATATACACTAATATGTACTAATATTTACCTTTAAGGTACCAAAATGGACCCTTTACCTTTTGAAAAGGTACCACCCCGATGACAGTTTTTGTACTTTTATTTGAGTGTACACTGAAAATGCCAATGTAACCTTTTGAAATATAAGCTTTATGAAGCATAACTTAAAAGTGTAAATTAAGGAATCATCATTATTATCATATAAAGTGAACATGTCTTTTCAGAAGACTTTGATTTGGCCACTCAATTTATATGGATTACTTTTACAATGCCTTTATGTACTTTTTTGAGCGCTAAAATTTTGGTTGCATGGACTTTTGTTGAGAAAATTTTGTCATTTTGTTGTGTGTTTTGTCATTTTGGTATTTGCTTTTATTAAGTTTTAGGTTTTAGTCGGTTTAGGTTTAGTAATTTAAATTAAACAAAAAATATTTAAGGTTTTAGTTTCAGCAGCTAATAATAATAACAACACAGTGACAAATATTTTCATATTTTCAAGTATTTTCATTTTTGGGTGAACTGGCCCTTTAAATCTTAGGTTCAGATGGGGGTACAGTGTGTTCATAAAAAAAATATTTATGGCTGTTCTTTTTATTGTAAGTGAACTTCAGGGAAACAATAAAATTACATAAAATGTAGGACATGACCAGAATTAACCTTCTACTCTTCATCCACATGGAAAAAGCTCAGTGGCTAAACTGACCAGGAAATCAGAGCACTTCACTGCCACTTCCTGCTCTTCACGACAAACTGTACAGCAACAACATTTACAACATTTGCACTGACTGCACTGCATTTTCTTATCTCATAATGATTCGGTCAGCGATCGATTCAAATCATTTACCCTAACATTCTTGTCATAAAAGCCTAGATAGCAAAATGATATTCAAGAACTGCAGAAACTGTTAGGTGCAAAGGGAAGGGATGGTCACAAAAGGAAACCAAAATAAGATAAATGTTCTTGTAAACTGAGAGACCCTACAGAGGGAAAACGAAACCTGAAACAACAGCATAAAGCTGTATGTCCTCAATTCACATCTTGGCAAATGCTCAGATTTCAGCACCTATTTTTACTGTGTAAAAATACAGAAGTATAGAAGATCTGTGATTTGAACATGAAGCGAATTATATAAATTCACCACTTATTCAAAATATCTATATTTTCTCATGAGAAAATTGTCAATTTAATATCATGTAAATAGAAGTTCACTTTTTTTAAATAGTCTTTTTTTGAATGCTGCATACTGTGTAGTATTGCACTTAATATTGTCAACTTTTACAATCTGATGAGAAAGCAATATTATGGATAAAGGAGGTCATATGATGCAATTTACCTTTCTCTTTAGAAAAAAAAACTTTCATCTTAAGTGAATGTTTGGCTGGTAAGCTTTGCTAGTGAACATTACTGTCAGAGAAAAATGACAAATACAAAACTGCAAAACACAAATGGTTCTCTTTAGGCGTACAACAGCTTGTCACTAGCAGTACAATAGTAATGTGCACTCTTAAAATTGTAATATATAATTATGACATTGTGCAGGCACTCATGTTTATGCTAACTGATCATTCATAACGGAAAAAGTAAACAGATATTGTACTATGCGCTGCCATTCTGTGTGCATTTTCTCAGCATACTCTCTTTGTCCCTCTCTGTTCTGGCATGATAAGTTAGCCGAGAGTAACGAGTGATAAATGTGAATGGATTCCCACAATGCACTGGAGGTAGTAGAGCGAGGCGGAGAGATGGGGGAGGGGAAGGTGCTCAGACCACATGGTTCCATTAGCCTGATGGAGTTTTTATTCAATTAGCTAAGGCAGTCTATGGATGCCTCCTCTTCCACCAGAACACGACGAGAGAGAGATAGTGAGAAAGAGAGAGAGAGCAGCTCACTCAATCACATTAGAGTCCTTATTTCATTTGCGAAAGCAGATGGGGAGGGTCACTCCACCAAGGGGCGAGAAAAGACAAGGCCTCATAAATAGGGACATATAGAGGAGATGAAAAAAAGCACTGAAGGGGTGGAAGGGACGGGTGGCAAGGGCGGCAATTTATCGCCATGTGGCAGAGTGACAGCATGCTATAGTTTGCTGCCTGCCAAAAGGAATTTCTAAATTGGATGAATTCATTCTGAACTCCATATTGTTGTCAGCAGGTGTGAGTTGTGAGTTTGGCTATGTACAGAATAGCATGCTACCATACTACTCCATTTTTAGCATATGGTATGTATACCGCACACATTTTCAGTATGCGTAAAATACATGGAATACCTATTATTTTCCACAGTGCACTGGCAATGCACTTTGAGCTTACATTCCCAAAAATATTGCATACTACATATTGAAAAATAGACTACCAAATATTAAAACTTATTTTTTAAAAACATTTTTACATTTTAAAAATAAATGAACATTAATTAATCGTTTTAATTTTATTGAATATCTACAAATATACATCATTGTGTATATACCTGTTTTAAAAGGGTGATATGGTTGTTCTAAAAAGAACATTATTTTGTGTATTTATTGTAATGCAATGTGTTTATGCGGTTTAAGATGCAAAAACCATATTATTTTCCACATGCTGTAAGTTTTTTTGTTTCTCCATTAAGCCCTGCCTCCTAAAACAGGTCGATTTGTACAAAGCTCATCATCCTAAAAAAAATGAGGCGTGCTCTGATTGGCCAACTATCCAGTGCACTGTGATTGGCCAAATACCGCAAGCTTGTGGCGGAAATGTTATGCCTCTTACCATAACATGATATGTCCCAGCGCTATGACAATAAAACAATAAACACATTACAAACGAGGCATTTGTTGCATCCAGTGGGGACATAATTATCGATTATTATGACTTAGTCATAGACAGTACTGTTTTTTTACATGTCTGTTGCATCGCACCTCGTAAACATAACACCTTACTGCATTCGTGATCGGAGTAACGACAAACAAGCACTCCCCTTGCATTTGACTGGTAAGTAGCAAGTTCTTTTAATAAGAAAACATAACTTACTTAAAGGTTGTGAGTCAGAAGCACCAGACTGTCCTTGCAGAGGTAGAATTGCTCCACTTTATAGTCTCTGTGCACAGCGAGGCTCGCTTTTTGGAGTCTGTCCTCCGTAAATGCACTGAATACACTCTAATATTTGGGTTGTTCTAGAAGAGTGTTGTGAATACAATTTGACCACTGATTTCTAGTTCTGTTCTCTTTTGGAAGCACAAAACTGATTTCAGCGCGATAAACATGACAATCAGAATCAAAACAGAAGTTTTGAGCAGGTATTAGCTGTAATGGCGCAGATCTATTGTGGAAAAGGAGGCGGGGAGTAGCAGCTCATTTGCATTTAAAAAGACAGGCATGAAAATCAGACTGTTTCTGATTTCACTCAATATAGGCATTTTCAAAATGATATGAGAAAATTTGTGTGAGGCATTTTGAGCTGAAACCTCACATACACATTCTTGGGACACCAGATACTTATATTACATATTGTAAAAAGGGGCAAAATATGTCTCCTTTAAACTATAGGCAAAAGAGTCCTAATATGCAGATGCAGTAAGCTATTATTTCAGTTCAAACATAGTCTTTGGATCTACACAATTGAATGTCAAAGAAGAAAGAAAGTGGGCTGTTTTTATGTGACCCTTTCCACACTCATACATGCACAGATCCACCACTCAGCAATCCACTTATTTTTTACAGGTGCTGTTTTGAAAAGAGATGCTCAAGTGGGAAAACCAATATAATGAACATTTTGTAAACAGAGGAGAGACAGTTAGTCTGAGGGAAAACAGCTGGCTAAGACACAAGGACTCTGGAATGTTAACTTCAGGTAAATAATGAATGTTTTTGACAAGAATTCGCCCTATTTTTATCATCAGTGTGGTTTGGATGAGGCTATGTAATTCAGGAGAATGAAGTGAGTCTGCAAATAAGACCTCTTTTGGACGACACTATTCCATTAAAACAGACAACAAAGCAGCAGGACAAGTACCATCAGACTAATAATGATAAGCTCTCTTACAAACAGACTGATGTTGGCGTCTGTGGTCCATATTACAGCCGGTGGGCCGTAAAAGACTACTTTTTTATATTTCCGTCCAAGTTCACATGCCTTATTCACAGACTACATATATACAGATCTTTTTTATTAAGCTTAATTATCTCAGTTGTTTTCCTAGACAGCAGTGCTTTTTCTTCAAAACAAACCTTATGGAGAAAAGTGCTTAATTGCACTTTTAATTGCAAAATGTTCAAACAAACTAACTAGCTAAGCACACAAACAAATAAATTATCAATCAATCAATCAATAAAATAAACCTGCACTTGCATGTAATGTAAATGATGTCAAAGTTTTACTTTAAAGTACACTTACTTTACTCAAAGCACATGTAATTAATTATTAACCTGCCGTTATGCATCTGAAAACATTACATTGAGTTTGCACTTGTGTATTCTTTTAAAAGTATATTATTTATATAAGCTTGTGAATCAAAAGCTGTTACTGAAATGAAATGAGACTTCGATTAAGTCTCTTGAGCTATGACAGAGCAAACACTGAGCAATAAAGCTTTCCTCTGGGAATACTGTTGAAAAGGGAGGCTTAATGAATCTAAAGGAGTGGCCAATCAAAGATTTATAGGTTGTATCTCACAACTGGGTGTGCACAGCAGAAAACCTATTCATCTTCTCATAACAGCAATCCTTAAAGCATAGCCTGCTTGAGCCTCTTATTGGAATATCATCAATATCTATGTTCAAATCCAAGAGTCAAGGCATCAGGGGATCAGACCTCAAAGAGCTGTTCTCTGAACCCTTCTCCTGCATTTCTCATCCTTTCATCTTTTTATTTTATGGTCCGTTCATGGTCAGTTAGATGCGTAGAAGCATGTAAACAATACCAGAGCCAGTTTATGCAAACAGAACAGGGGAACTCTTGGGTAAATCATTAACCACCAGGTGAATTTTTTTAGTCTCAGCATGGTTTATTATGGGCGTTTTACAATGGGTGGGTTAGCTTTAGCTTCTAGCGATAGGGATCTCAGGGAGGACTGACCTTTTTGAAGGGTAGGATCAGAGAGAGGGACACAGCAGGCCTGAATGAAGGCATTAAGATCTATTACAATGGTCCTGACCTCATTGGCAAAGCATGGAATCTGTGTTATTGCTCCATCATATAGCACTGGTGCTCACACGTAAGCTGTTACTGCCGGCGGGCCGAAGGTCAAAAACACTCACATTAAAACCCAAGTGTTCTTGTCACCTCAGTCTTTATAGTTTACAACAACCTTCAAAGAAAGAAAGAGACGGCAGCTTTATTAAACAGGGATTCTCAAGGTTTATGTACAGTACGTCACCATTTACAAGCAAAAACAGTCTAAAAACAAGGAAGGAGCAGTTATTTTAACTTTATTTCCTGTAAAAGATGAGATCTCCAAAATGTTTCAGTTCAGATTTTTAAAGTACATACATAAAAAATGATTTATTTGGAGCATTATATGCATATATATATTAGATACAACAGGCTTTTTTTTGTATGATATACAGCAGGAGTTTTATTCAGAGGCTCAAATTAAGTAAAAACATGCAGTTTGGTGCAGTTACTGATATTTACAGTATATGGCAGTAAAAATCATTTCAATAGCTTGTAATGTAAACTGATGAGATCTTTATAACAATATAACAAACTCCTTACATAAAATGCATTTAGTATAGAATGTAAAATATGACATTTGCAAATAGGGTTCAATATGAACTACTCTCGTCACTTTCTTTCTACAGCTATAGGATGTACAAGTCATTTTTAACTTTGTGTGTCAAACTAAAATAAAATAAAAACACTTTACATAACAGGAAAGCACACCTTCTATCCAGACCCTAACTTTCTCTCTTCGACACACTACCTCCTCACACCCAGGCTGCCACACCAGAAGTGATGTCATCCTCAAGTCTTCCGCCAGGAAATACGAATCTGTCGATTGTAATCCCCTTTCCTCTCCCCCTTCCTTGAGGGCATGAGATGAGTGACCATTCTAACAGGCACAGGAAGTCCATTGTTCTGGCTGCTTCACACACTTAAGCCAAATTACCCTAGTAACCAAAGTATTGATGTCAGCAAGCCAAGGTTAGCCAAGTAAAGCCCACCCAACCCTGACCTCCTCCAAGCCTGTGTGCACAAACGCAGAATGCACCTTTGTTTTCTAAGCATTTATCTAATCATTGAGTTTCAGTGTCCTTCCAGTCTGAAAAAAACTTGAAATATCTGTCACACTTCAGCCTAAGAGATCAGCCTTGTTGCTGAGAAGCACAAGCCGCAATTTGATAACACTATGTAGCCCAAAGGAAAAGGTGGCGGTTGTGCATGACCTTTGACCTTTTTATTATAACTAATCAGAAGCTACTGACTTGTTTCTAGATTATTTTAGAATACGAAGATGTCTAATCATTTCTAAAATTATTTATCTATTTAATAAAATATATATAAAAAATCTTTCTTTAAAATGAAAATAAACAGATTATAAAGAAAACAAAACAAAAGGTCAATAACTGGACAGTAGTGCAGATTTCCCATTTTGATACAATAGCCTTCACATCATGAAGATTATAACTGAAAATAAATTAAATATAATATATTAAAATAATTGTATATTAATTTAAAATATATTACAGCTTAAATGTGAATCTGTCATTAATATCACCAGTTGCATTGCAAAAATATGAAGAAATATTATCACATATTGTTTCATGCTTATTCTGACGCCACTAAAGTTCACAAATCGTTTTTAAAATAGTAAAAACTTAGTTCATGTAATATTAAAGTGTTATTGTTTGGTGTATTACATGCAATCAATTTTGCCCGTGAAAAATCATACATTCAGCACAAGCGTCATTATAGAAAGATTAAAATTTCTGACTTCTGAACAATCCCTAATTTTCCACTGGTTAGTAAAACAGATTAATCTGATCAGGATGAAAAAATAAATCTATCTACAAAGTATTGGGGAAAGCCAAACTGATCTCACGGCAATTCGTACATATTTTACGAGGTGGCTATTTCGTACGAATTTGTACGACCTCACTCGTATGAATTCATACGATTTAGAGTAAATTTTTATTGCGTATTTTACGAAATGCCAATTCGTATGATTTTGTACAAATGACCTAAACATAACCCCGCCCCTAAACCTACCCATCACGTGGTTTTAGAGTGAGGTCGTACGAATTAGCACAAATTTGACACCTCGTACGAATATGTACGAATTGCTCGTGAGATAGCGTTGGGATAGCACACTTTATCTTCAACATAACTCCAAAAAATGAATGACCGTTTTTATTATTAACGTTAACAATATTAACATTTTCACTGTAAACTTGCACACATTTATTGCAGCCTGTTTGTTATTCTACATACCTTTGTAAGTGAATTTTTATGAAATATTATCTAAAGTCACTTACTGCACTAAAACATTGTGTATTCTAATCCACACGTCTTTATATTTGCCAAAAACATGATGAAGCACTATTGTGAGTCACTTTTGTAAAAATGTGTTCGCTAAGAGCATAAATGAGCAGTATAGTGATGAATGCATATGAATAAATTAAAACTTTTGGTAACACTTTATTTTAGGGACTCTTAACTAGTTGCTTATTTGCATGTATATTACTAGAATATACATTTATTAGTAGGAATTTTAATGCCTTATTCTACACTAACTTAATTTCACATCCCTAATCTTACCCTAAACTTAACAACTACCTTACTAACAATTAATAAGCAGCAAATTAGGATTTTATTCAGGGAAAAGTCGTAGTTTATAGTGAATAAGTGTTCCCTATGTTACCAAAAAAGTTCTAGTTTTTAGATCCGCCACGCTAGCCTTATCTAAAGAAACACAGACACGTTATTGCATCAGATGACTATGAAAGAGATACAGCTCTCTCCAGTAGCCTCAGTGAAGTAAAGATCATGTTCATCAGTCTCCAGCTGCATGTTTGGAAGACTGCTCTCTGCTTTCTATCTGTTCGCTTCAGTCTGATTTCTTGCCATTGGAGTTGTCAGAAAGTCAAGAGAGTCTTTTGTAGTCTGTGCCGGTGACCCCCGCAGCCAGCTGAGACTCAGGCTGTAATGAAGTCCATTCATTTTTCTGTTCTTCTATCTGGAACTCCTACATACAGTACAGTTCATTCCTAAACACATGTACACATCAGATGCATACCACACAAGTCAAATGCTGGACGACACACCAGAGAGTTACCAGAAATAGCGTCTTCAAGGGACAGCTCACCGATAAAGCAAAAACGATGCACAAACTTAGAAAAGAACAGCATGAACATTGTTTGAGATATCTGCGTAAATAGTGTCATGTATGCAGCTTTTGCCTATATTACAGTACATAGCCAAAAAGCAGACAGGGTGGTCAGCAGACGTGCCAGGATTTACACAGCCGCTGACAGAATGAGCTGTGTAACATGGAGCTGGACTTTTGATGTCATTGTAAACTTGCCTGGAAAACACTCTGTAACTGTAAAAACTAAGGCCATCTGGTGTCACTGTAGCATGGAAATCTAATCAAAGTCTGAAACTTTCCTCAGTCTGTCACTGTCAAGCTGAGTCTTACTGACCAGCAGGGAAACATTACTCTGTGAAACATGAGGTCACAAAACAGTGACAGGGTCAATAGTGTAACTTTAGTTTTAATACTTCATTACAGCTCCCTGAAGACAGGCAGGGCGTTCCGGCACCTTTGATTCAAAAAAAAAAAAAAAAAAGGGGGTAAAAATTCTCACTTTGTTTTTCAGTCCAATCCATCCATCTGGACTCAGTTGTGTGCTCCATATTTCAGACTGCTCTCTATTGCAATGGAATATAAATAAAAGTCAATGCAAAAAACTTTCTAAATAAATGCAAACCAGTAAGCCTTTCTGATATGCAGTAGCAGTTTTAAACCCATGACCCCCAAAAAATGTCAAAAAAAGGAAAAGAACATTTAGTCAAACTATACTAGGCAGGAAAATACATTTTAGTTAAATGCAAATTGTTTCTATAAATATGTATAATCTTTTTAAAATATACATATAAGGCTAAAAACAAATGCAGAAATAAATATATAAGTTCTGTCAAATGATTAATCAGATAATGTATATATAAATACACACACATACACATTTTATATGTATATATTCTTATATTTTTATATTATACATAAATATATTTAGTATATAAACATAACATATTATTCTTAATTATACATGCATGTGTTTGTATTTATATACTGTATACATAATAAATATACACATGTTATGTAAACAATGACTTTTTTGGATGTGAATTAAATGCAATTATCATTTGACAGCACTAAAATATACACAACTAACATTTATAGATAATATACTGTATATATTGGCATGTCTGTTATTTAAATTTATTAGCAATATATGCTTTGTTAAGTTTGTATGTATTTATACATGTTTTAAATCTGTATTTGTTGTATTTATTTATTTATTTTAAATGTCAAGAATGCTATAAAGGCTTTTCTGATATTAATATGCTAATATAAAAAATGTATTAATTCATTTAAAGCTCTTTTAACAATTTTTCCGACTAGAACATGTCCTGCTGACCTCTAGATGAACCTTCAAGCTGGTATTCTGCAGAACAGCCTTATCTGCTGAAATCTGCCAACGTTCAGCCCACAGTTCAGCCATAACTCCTGAACTCATTTATTGATGACGTGACCGCAGAATCATACGTTTGTTTGCATTGCAATCAAAGAAATGTTTAGAGCGCCTACACCGTCATTTCTCATTTCAAATGCTGGCATCTGACACGATTGGAGGGCCGTGAGTTGCATATGAGAGGCTTTGTGTATTGTCTCTGAGGAGTTTTGATGTTGATGAGTATAATTGAAGGAAGCACCCCACAGTGAAGATGTTGGAACTAAATGAACCAGTTCAAAATGACAGGTAATGGTGTTAATAATTTATCATTAGTAGTATCATTAGTAGTCTGGGGTATTAATTTTTCATTGGCGGTTTGTGCATTTTTTTTACTCTCAAAGTGACTGTGGCTGTTACTAAGCACTTATTTTACAGTATGTGTACTTCCCTGGTACATACATGGTAAATATCTTGTTTACCTACAGACAAATGAATGGTAACAGGTACTTACCTGAAAAAGAAACATGCAATTAGTTTGTACATACAGACAAGTATGGGTAAGAAAGCATTTACAGGTAGTGCTCGTACATGGTAACTAAATAGAAACTTTACTTTACTGACTAATGACATGTGCATGGTAACAAACAAGACATACTGTACTTTGTTATATACATGGTAAATATGTAGTACTTACAAATTGCTCTCCATAACAGTGCTTACAATTTGAAGAACTGGTAATTACTATGTAATGTTTGTGTAAAAGGGTGCACTTTATTTAATAGTCCTATTTCTATACTTACTATGTACCATCTACCATCAATTACTCAATAAGTACTTTGGTCCATGTTTATACCCTTCAACTTGAGTACCACATACAGTAACTTATTCCGTACATTAATACACCAGTACTTACTTAGGACGTATATGTAAATAGGACTGTAAAATAAAGTGCACCATTTTACATAAACACTACACAGGAATTAGGAGTTCTTCAAACTTTGTAAGCACCGCTGTGGAGAGCAATTTAGCATTGAAAGTTCGTTTTTATTATTTAAGGTTAGGACTTACCATATACCAAGTAGTATGTGTCTTGTTTGTTACTACTTAATACCACATGCTACACATTTATTACAGTATGTACATGTAATAAGTACAGTTCAAATTTCTATTTTGGAAGAACTATCCCTTTAAGAAAGCATCTGGTCACAGTGATGTGGATATGCTCGCAATTCAGCACTCTAGTCAAGTCATGTTTTGTGTGTATGCACATGTTTGAGATAGAAACAGGAGAAAATGAGCCAGGATTAAATTAGGTATTATTAATGCAACAGTGTGTCTAGGTGATATAGATGACATCAGTGCTGCATCTTCTCCTGCAACCGATCACCATAGCAATCCTGACATCAGTCTCTTTAGCTGATATTTAAGGGAAAGAAAGCACACTGTCTCTTCTCCTCTTAATAAGAGCTGACTTTATATTAGGGTACAGTTCTCTCAGTCCTCATGTTTCAGTTTTATTAAAGTCTCTGTGATGCTGCACCATAGTGACATAATTTGCCAGGTTGACTTTGCTCTGAAGTCATTCTTCATTGCCAGGCTGCTTGGCACAGTTAACCTAAATATTGTCAAAACATCTTTTTGTGCCATGTGGTCATTGACATCATCTCTCAATGCCCAGTGCCCTCCACCCACCATCAAACCACAACTGTTCTCCTTTAGGCCCCACAGATGACCTAACCTCCACTGGGTTTTCCCCATTCTCTGCCCTCACATCCTGCCAACAAATGTGTTGAAACTGAATCTGCATGTACAAGGATAGAGAATATGAGCTGCCTCTGTGGAAAGATCAGGTCATGGCAGGTGATAAAGATGGTTTTGGGGAACATGGAAAATGAGTGCTGTGGTCTACCGGCCCTAACCAACTTGACTAAGATGGACCAAAATGGACTACCAGGCAGAAATCAGGAGCCAGTTTTAAGAAACTCATCTCGTTAACTGGACTGGTTTTGCCGTTGGTACTTTTGACAACAACAGTATGTTTTCTATATATACAGTATATACACTCATGGCCAAAAATATTGGCACCCGTGGTAAATATGATCTAAGAAGGCTGTGAAAATTCATCTGCATTGTTAATCCTTTTGATCTTTTATTTAAAAAAAAATCTAAAATCTAATATTTTGAGAATTTAAGAATTCAAGATGGATGGAAATATGAAATAAATGTTTTTCTCTAATACACATTGGCCACAGTTAACTGCACCCGTTTGTTCAATACTTTTTAAAAACCTCCTTTTGCTACTTTAACAGCTCAAGATTTACTCTTATAATGTCTGATGAGTTTAGAGAACACCTGACAAGAGATCAGAGACCATTCCATCATCCGAAATCACTCCAGACCCTTTAGATTCCCAGCTCCTTCTCTTCAGTTCACCTCTCATTCTTTACAGGGTTCTGGTCAGAGGACTGGAATGGAAAGCAGAAACTTGGTTTTGTGCTCAGTGACCCAATTTTTGTGTTGTTTTTGAGGTTTGTGGATTATTGTACGGTTGTAAGATCCAAACATGGCCCGTTGTAAGATTTCTAACAAAGTCACTTATTGATTTGTTATCTGTTGGTATTCTATAGAATCCATGATGCCATGTTGAGGACCTCCAGCAGAAATATATGCCCACAGCATCAAAAATACAGAAGTAAATTCCATTGTACACATTTTATACCTGTGTTCACCAAACCTATCTTGAGTGATTGCTGCTAAAAAACTCTTTAGTTTCATCTGATCATAGAAGCCAGTCCCATTTGTAGTTCCAGTCATGTCTGACAACTGAACATGCTGGAGATTGTTTTTGGAGAATTTTTCTTGAAGCAGTCCCAAAAAACGTTCTGATGTAGGGGTTGACAATTTTTTTAAAAGTTTTTACAATCCTGAGACTGAACTATTTTCTTCAATTCTCCAGCTGTGATCCTTGGAGAGTCTTTAGCCACTCAAACTCTTCTTCTCACCGTGTATTAGGACGATATAGACACACATCCTCTTCCAGGCAGTTTCCTAACATTTTATGTTGATTGAGAATTCTTAAATATTGCCCTGATGGTGGAAATGGGAATTTTCACTGCTCTAGTGAGGCTCAATTGCCTAGATTTCTGTGAATTTTTTTAAATAAAAGGTCAAAAGGATTAACAATGCAGATTATTTTATACAATCTTCTTTAATCATATTTATCAAGGGTGCCTGTATTTTTGGCCATGACTATATATATATATATACACACACCCACATTTACATTTAGTCATATAGCAGATGCTTTTATCCAAAGCAATTTAAAAGTACATAAAAGCCACTTATTATAAAGTGGAACCAAAACACAAACCTGCTTAAAGATGTCTGCCTGTTTTTTGTAATGAGGTATATGTTTATTTGCTGGCCCAAGGTGGTTTACTAACCCAGACCAGTTTGATTAAGACAGTCTTATTACTTACGGTATTACAGTCTTATTACCACCTTCATCATCAGACATGACCAGGGCCGGCCTGTGGCATAGGCAGTATAGGCAAATGCTAAGGGTGACGTCACACAGACAGAGGCCACTCCCACAGTAGTTGATTGACAGCAGCCTGTCACACAGACTGAACTGGTGTCTTACCTTAAACCCGCCCTGAGTGAGCCGTCATCAGACCAAGATGCAGAGACAACCAAGACTCCTAAGCGATTGAGGTGTTTTGTTG
>JAUCMS010000127.1:26424593-26438286 GCA_032357445.1 Enteromius radiatus
TTTTCCAAGATCGTAATTGTTGCAGCTCAACATCACTGTCTCTGAGAACACCTTGTTCTCTTGAGAAGACATTGACCTTCAAGAATAAGTTGTAACTAGTGTAGAATACACTGCCTATTGAAAAGTACCAAATGCAGGATCATGGCTTCGAAACCTCTGAGATGATATAATGACTCATCAATTTCATAATTAAACTGAAGTGCACCGAACTGGAAGGGGTGGGGGGTGCTGATCACCTTACTCTTTTTTTCTCGCTTGGAGGGTTGTTCTTAACGGCACTTAATTTAAACGATATAAAGAGAGTTTCTTGTAGAATCAATGGAAGCTCAGCCCTGGGATAAGCACGCATCACCCAGCGTTCTCAGACATACGTGTTGTTCCACTGTGACTGCAACGGGCTCCCCAGACATTTGAGAGTGAAGATGGTGGCATGTTTCTGAGGTTGTATATTGTGAGATTACTTTGCTTAGGATTTAGTATAAGCATTTGATTATAATGACATTTTCATTTCAATTTATTGTCCTTTTATGCATTAGATTAGTCATTATTGTTCGTTATTATTGATTATTATAATTGTTGATAACAGATACAGAAAGCTTACTATGACAACCACTGAGATTGTCTTTTTGCATGTAAGCATGTACAAGCAATACGGTATAAGGGACTCATAAGTGTGTGTGTTTATTTGTGTGTTTGAAATACGCATCTCCAGGTTGCTGCTGCTTGAAATGTCACAGACACAGGGAGGTTATGGGAACTAAAAAGTAGAATAAGAGCTTTGATGAGCAAAGACCCCAAAAACTTCATCAAGACTTTTTCTCAGGAAATAGATTGACCTACAAAGACCACCCAACCCCGTCAGGCCCACTTCCTCTGACCTTTGCTTGCACACATAACCACATACGTTATATGTCAATATGATGTGATGCAATCCATCCCACCATGCTCTTCTTCAGTTCAAACCTCCAGAAAAAACAACAGTCTACTGATTGAATTTTCTCATAGATATTTTCTCATATTTTTTGAAAATAACAGATGCAGTAAGAGAAGGCAATACTGCAATAATTAGTCAAGTACTAGTATAAAACGTAAAAAAAAAACACTCTAAAACTCTAATATAGATAAAACTAAGCTATAATGCATTTCCATTATTTGCAATAAAGAAATAGGTGCCCAAAAAGATTCTATAGAAGTATATTATTTCCGTAATAAGTAGACCTACTCTATTTAAAAGTGTGCTAAAGTGTTTTTTGTGAAAAACAAAGATAAAATAATATTTATTGCTGATGTTTTCCATGTATAGCTTATGGCTGCTACCGCTTAGCAGATGCTCTGTCAGAAAAACATGGCTTTACTGGCAGTTCTGATGGCTTCTCTGCATTACAGCTCTAACGGAAGGTCATTACAAGCTAGAATCTCATTATGATCACTACAATGATAATTTCCACTAATGTTTAACATATGGATGACTACAGCTGCCATTACACCAGAAGCCCATTAACCAACTGCTAAATGACCTCAAATGTGCTCATTCAAAACGGAAGTCGTGTAGAGCCTACTCATCTCGCTTTTACCGAAAGTGATTTTTAATCTTCAGAAAAGGCCCATAATGCTGAATCATTACTTTACAGTGCTCTGTGCCTTTAAATTCTGTCTTTGCAGATCTTTGTAAATCACGGAGTGTTGAAACATGCGAGAGCTTCTGTGCTTTTTTAAAAGAAAGCATTCCTGTTGCTCATTTTTTCCTAAAACCGAGCATGTTTGATTAATGATGAGCAGTTTTGTGAAATAAACACTATGTTCAGAACAAAAGTAGTGTACTGTCTAATGCATACTGCACAGTGTATGTGATATATTGTCTATTTTCTGATTAATTGTATTATGACATGCAGTATGCAATGATTATTTAAAAATGATATGTTGCACAGTTTCTTCATTGCACAGCTGATTTCACCACACTGGAAAAGCAAAGTCAAGTATGGCACATTGCATTTTGGGATACAGTATCTAGCAGGGATCTAGTTAGGGAAATTATCGAAATTAATATACTTTTTAAGAATATTCTTTAGTGTAATAGATATCTAAACACACAAACACACACATATATATATATATATACATACATATATACATACATTATATATAGATGTGTGTGTGTGTGTGTGTGTGTGTGTGTCTCTTCAGAAAGAAGAAGTCTCTTCTTTTTTTCATACTTGTATTTCATGTATTTAAACATATTTGTAACTAAGTACACATTTTTAAATTGTATTAGTATTAAGAAACAGCTATGAAAGTGCACACATAAGTATTATTTTATATTTATTACATAATTGTTACATATATAACTAAGCCTTTAAATGCATTTCTTTTTCTCAAAGGGGAATAATGCAAATAACATGGGTAAAAGATTGTTAAAACAACCTTAAATTCCATATTAATCTTAGTTTTCCTCTTCCTGTATAACGTTTGTCTGAGTGCTAATGCATTCAATGCGACACACTAAGTGGAGTTTGTTGACAACTTTACTGATCAGGAAATAGTTCAAAAAGACCCTTGAAGGAATAAAGTTTCCACAGCACCCTAATAGCCACCTATGTACTTGCCATTGTGTCACTGTTACTTAACACATTGTGTACCGTCATTGGTGCCATCAGTCTTTCGGCTAGCCTTGGGCAGAGAAGCTGATGAAGCATTTAGTGCCTTCTAGGGTTACATACGTGTGGTCAGAAGTGTGTCAGGTTAGAAAAACAGGCATATGCCCGGAGAGCAAACACGCCTTGCTGCAGGTGCTCGTCATGTGTTGTGAAATTAGTCCGCTTTCGACATTCAGGGGAAGTACACCCATGGCTCACATCATGAATATGATGTGCGCAATTAAGGCGTGTGAAGTTGTTTTTGTCCATGTTGTTTACAAGTTTGCAAAGGAAAACTTGAAATTGTTCGTGAAGGAAACCAAATAAATTCAAAGAAAGAATGTGCTTGCTGGGTCTTGTTAGAGTCGCACAGGTTTTTATGGAGAGATGTTATAGTGTGCGATCGCTGCCCACCCTAATCCTTCCACAAATAAACACCACAAACCACATGCTTTCTGCTAAAAACACTGACCTCATTCCCCAGCAGGGACAAAGACAGATGAACAGACAAGGGGTGGTGTCAAAACTAAACAAGGTATGTTAGTGACAGTGCCAGACCCACCTGCTTTCTTCAAGATGATCTGTTAGGAAATAACAGGTGCCTGAGGGAGGGGTGAGAGCTAAGTGTGTTTCCTTAACAAACTTCAGCTGGGGATCTGAAAGTGATTAACTCAGGATTTTAAGAATAGTAGGCAAGTATGTTATTGCAATTTAATCCAGCCCTGTATATGTATAGAGTGCTGATTCAGTTATATTCTATTGGTTATTTTACATTTAAAATAAAGACAGAAAGCAGAGTTAAAGAAAATAGTCAGGACTGAAACATGGCAACATACGAATACTTAGGCAGCTGAATTGTTAGCTCACGGCCCTATTTGTCATTAACTTTGCAGGCAGCATTTGTGCATGAAGGTATCCCGAAACTAGAGCTGCAAAACGATTAATCGTGATTAATCGCATTCAAAATAAAAGTTCATGTTTACATACTGTAAGTGTGTGTACTGTGTATATTTATTATTTATATATAAATACAAACATATATGTAAATATTAAAAAAATATTTGTGTACTAGTGTTGACAAACAATCATTTATTATATATAAATGCACACACATACAGTATATATTTTGAAAATATTTACAGGTATATACATATACATACATGTATATATTTAAATTCTTATCTTTTATATTATGTATACATATATTTAATATATTAAATATATTATCAGCATATTTATCTTAAATATATACACGCATGGTAATTTATACACAGTACACACATATCTTACATGTAAACAAATACTTATTTTAGATGCGATCAATCATTTGACGGCACTTATATATTTTATATATGAATCCAACATATTTTTTTTTAAATATATGTATTCATGTGTGTGTGTGTGTGTGTGTGTATGTGCATAAAAAAAATATGTGATAAATATACACAGTACACACATATATATTTTGTAAACATAAATCTTTATTTTTAATGTGATTAAATTTTTTTTAGTCCAACCTGAAATGGATTTTGGACCAACTTTTGAGGCAGTATAATATTTTAATGATCTATTAAGCACACATTTAATTACTACAGATACTAACAGATATCTTTGTCTAAGAGAGAAAGATATAAACTTTTTTTTTGTGAGAAACACAGTCAGCTACCTTTTTTTTAAAATAATTATTATTACAAAACAGGTTTCCATAGTTTTCAAGGCTTGTGTGTGTGAATTTTTCACAACAATAGCAAGTTCAAAAGAATTTCTATGTAACAAATTTCAGTAACAATTTAAAACGCTTTAGTGTCACAAAATTATATGATATTACTTTTGATTTCTTTAAACTCCTGGAGGTGTGCTGTGTGGGCGGAGCTAAAGATTGACGAGCACTTGAGCACGTTCACCAACAAAACACATTTTGACATGACGTTTCACTCTGAATCATGTCCTGGGTCTTTTATAGCTGAGACTGCTCCAACTTTCAGTGTCAAACGATGTCCAAATCCAGCATCGAACTGGGTCTTGTTTATAAAACGTTAGTCAACAAAAAGGTTATCATTTCCCTTAACAAAGGCCTACTTCCCAGGTGAGTCCCATGCCTTTTTCCCGCTCCACATTCGAAAACCGGAAGCTTTAAATAGCCTAGTTGTGTAAAATAGCTTCCGCTGTAGCCTGAATGAATGGCAATATCCGTAGCAGGGGTTTATTTGTTGTAATTAATTAAAAATTCATCATAGATGTGTCATCAAAACACGTTATCCACAGTTTTCCATCATTAATCGGGTATGATGAAATGAGTGCTACGGGCATTGCCATTTATACAGACTACAGCGGAAGTTATTTTACACATCTACACGAAGCTTCCGGCTTTCGAACGCAGAGCATGAAAAAGGTCCATGAAGCGCTTCGATGAACGCAGCCTGCCTTGTCCAGTCTATGCCTGCGCGGGCGCGTGCTTCCAGGAGAAATGCTTTATCCTCGACTACGTCATTAAAACAAATGATCGAAAAAAACTCTTTTTGCTTTTTGGCACGTAAATACTCGGTCATATGTCCAAATTGTTTTTTGAAATGTTGTCCATGCGTAGCATAAAAATTCTACTTTTTAACAGCGTAAACAACTCTGAATGCATGAAAGTCCATGTTACCCCTATAGATTAAAAAAAACAAAAAAAACTGACCTTTTAAATGGTAGTGTAGGTCATCCAAGCATATCGAAATCTGGGGATGGTATTTAAACAAACAGGAATACTGATAAACAAACAGGACATAAGGAACTCAAGTCATACTTTCATCATTTTAATATGCGATAAAGATCGTTTCTCTGAGAAACAGAGTTGCATGTCAGGTCACAGTCATGCTGAAATCTTTGTAATTATTTTGATATATTTTTAATAAATTTGTAATTATACTCTAATACTATATGAGGTGCCAGTGGTTTACCATGCAGTGGTCAGAAAGTAAAACTGGCAGTGATCCAGAAAGCTTCCTGCACAGATGATAATAATTCAAACTGATAAAACCTCACAGCATGCTCTGTGATATATTGTTTCTGCTTGAATTTCTGCAGTCCGCTTTGTGGCACCTGTTCTTCTTGCTTCAAACACTTGTTTCTCTTCTTTTCTCTTTGTGTTTCAGCAGACCTCTATAAATATCCCACCCACTCTCCCATGGCCCATGCGGCCCTGATCTTTCCTGAGGGAGAGGAAATGTAGGCTGATTCAGGGACCCGATCTTTCTCCTGGGAGAGAGGAGAGCTCAGAGATGGGGGTTGGGAGGGATGTGGCTTGTTTACAGTGGAGATCTCAGGAGGTTTGCACTGTACAGTTCAGTGTCGACAAAACATGGGCAACCACCCAGAATGAAAGGCAAGAACAACAATGAACAACAGATGAGAGTAAAACAATGCTTTTTCATGCATACTTTTGATTGGCTAATGATAAAAGTCAACATGACATTGTTTGCAACCCATTTTACTTGTGTGAAAAAAGACCAGGAATTGGCCTCACGTACAGTAAGTAAATTGGGTACATTTTGATTTCATGTCGACTTTAAAGGGACATTAAACGAGAGACAAACTTTCTTGATTCAGAAGAAAGCAGAGACTTAATTCTTTAACATTTTTTTATTTTTATTTTATTACGGTTTACATGTCCAGCATGGATTGTTAAACACACTCAGAAGATGTGAACAAACACAAATGTATAAAATCCTCAGTTTCTACATAAGAAAAAAATCAAAAACACAAATCGGAATGTTATTAACAAGGTAAAAATCTAAAAAACAAACACAAAAGAAAAATATTGAAAAGGTACTATTTACAATTTAAAAAAATTACCAAATGTAAGATATTTAAAAAAAAAAAAAATTACTGAAAATATAATTAAACTAAATTTCACTTTACCACCGTTAATGAAGATGATGAGGTGTTTAAGAAAACACTGCAGCACAACTTTGTGCACATTAACAGCATTGCTTTAAATGTTAGCGATTTGCTACTATATTTTTGTCTGAAAATGCTTTGTCTAGTTTTAAACAGCATATTTTTTTGTAAGGCTCATTAAGATTCCCTTCAAGACAGTGTGCATTGCCTAGATGCATTGTCTCACAACAGGACGATTTGATATTGAATCAGAAGCAAATACACAGTCTCATTCTACTCCATAAAGGTGAAGACAACAAATTATCGAACCTTTTTTGGCTACTTATTTAGTGAGTCAATAATGATTGCAGTCGAATAACTGCAGCTGGTTAATAAATGGTGTGGATGGATGTTCTTCGAGGCACCTCTGATCAGAGCTCAAGTTATATCAGGAGAAAATACACACAGAGAATTCACTCAACATGTGTAACGTCACTGGGTGGTCAGACATAAAGTAGCAGTGGTCCTGAGCCGCGGTTATGAGAACGGTGTGACCATAACAGTCAACGTCCATGATTCACACCAAAAGCCTTCTGAACAGAGGCTGCTGTTAGTATGCAATGCTAGTGTGAGGCTTGGTGGGAGGAAGCTTTCTGGCCTTGGCTGAGGGCCCAGTCTATCTTCCTGTTGGCCAAAAGCAATGTGCAGGACAATAATGCAGCAAGAGAGAGGGGCCATTGTTATAAGAGCCAGTCCTAAACTTGGCCAAGAGTTGATTCGAGATGACGGAGAAAATGTTAGACCTACATATCTACAGTATCACATACTAACAGATAAACAGACTTTTTTGAATATCAGTCATTGTCTACCACGATATCTTTTGTTTATTCTAAAAATAAAAAGAACAAAACCCCCCAAAAATCTGTGTAAAAACAAATATACTAAGTAATACACTTTTATGCATACTAAACTAGTGTCCATACAACCTTACTGCAATGGTACCATGGTACGTATCAGATGTATATTTAAAGCAGGACTGTACCAGTACCTACTAAGGCCCTGGGCCCCAGCCCTCCTTTGCATACAGTGAGTCATAACCCACTAGGGCCCCAGCCTACAGTAGGACATTTACAGTTACAGAGTGGGAGGGACCAAAGCATTAGGGCCCCAGACCATCTGGTGCATATAGCGAGTCATAACCACTAGGGCCCATACACTGTGACAAGATTACTGGGGCCACTGAGAACCCAGAGTATACAGTGGAACAGAAACACAAGGCCACAAACTATCCAGCAGTTCTTGGACTCCCGGGCACATGGGGTGAGGCATTACCACTAGGGCCCTGGGCCACCACATTAAGTGGGACATGATCGCTATGCCCCTGGAAACCCGATGCATACAGTGGGACATGAGCATTGGGCTTCACAAATACAGACCTAGCTGACTACTAGACCTAGGCTCCAGGGCCCTCACCGCATACAAAGTGAACTGACCACTATGGCGTCTCAGGAGCTGGGACCTTAGAAAAAACAACATTTGCTGACCTTTCAGCTCCCATTAGATCACTACAGCTCTTGGCTACTGTTGTTTTTCACCTAATGTTATCCTAGAAAAATGTGTCTTCTAATTTTGTTGACTAATGCAAATCAACCAATAGAGTTGGAACTAGGAGGAATAGAGCTCCAAAGATGCTTGCCCAAGGAACATAATCTGGCCTTTAATGCCGAACATGATTCAGTATGATTTTGACTCAAAGAATACCATTGTATTTGGTTTTGTCCAAAAATGGTATTATCGCGGTACTACAGTATTTCCAAAATACTATGCAAATACCTTGTAAAAGTGACTAATTGTGGAAAAAAGGCCATAAAAGTAGTGTGAAAATCAGACAACTGGCTGAAGCGGGAATAAGACAGCCGTAAGGCCTGAGTGAGCCCCTGAGAGTGAGTGTTTCAGATATCCTTCAAGCTTGTTTATGTATTCCTCATTGATCTGGGCGACTGGAGGAGAAGGTAGAGGGCGTCGGGGGAGGGACGGAAGAGCTTTTATGTCTGATTAACTCTCCTCCAAATCTCCTCGGACGACAGGAGCACTGTGAGGAGGGGCGGATCGGCTGGCAACGATATTCGGCGGGATTCATCAGTGACAGCATTCCGATCATGACTGTCCTGTGTCTCCTCTACTCTTCCAATAATATTTATCAAAGTGCTTTTTTGCTCTACCTTGTCTGACAGGGTAATATTTATAATACCACTCACTTTCGTTCTCTCCTCTACGTCTGCCTCACCCACTGCGAAAGGAGAAACTCTCTCGCTGATTGTGAAGAGTAAATGATAATGATTTTGTCAGAGGCACTTTAAAAAGTGGCGGTGGTTTGTTTCTTAATGCTTTCCGTGTCCGAGTATACTAGCTGAGTTTATGTAGGTTAGACACTAGACTAAGCAAACACCACAGAAAGCAAACACAGACCTACCTGACAGCGGTTATATCTTACAAAGTAAGGAAACTTGCCTAATCTGTCTACTTTGCCTAGTGGATCACATCAGCATGAATAAGTCATGAATGAAACAGGCATCCTGTTTCGGCGGCTGGTCAAGGAATGCGCTCCAAAAATAACTGGCAGTGGACCCTGGCAATGTGGACCATGGGACTGAGTGCCAGCATGCTCTCATATAGTCATGGTGGTATTGCTACACACACTACCAAACATCTCAAGCATAGGCTAAAAATATACTCTATGCAAGTATGCTAACGCAGAAGTGAATGCTAGGCCAATGCACTACAAGTGGACAGTCTCATCAGATATACTTAATGTGCGTTCATATAAACCTGATGGATTACCTTGAAACAATAGGTATTAATTACATTTTTATTCAGGTAGCTAGCTAGAAACATGTAGACCGTTTAACTAACCTAAACTTGCTCAGCAAGATTTGATTCAAACTAGCGCTGCCTAACAGTAAGAGGCTTGAAAATATATATCTAGCCACAGAAGATTGCATTTGGAAATTCGTTTACTTTTACGGTTATGCTAAAATACGCTATAGCGCCCCTTGTGGAAATGCTGAGAATGCAACATAAAATTGGGGTAAACAAGTCCACATACTTGCGTTTGAGTACGTTTCTGCCTTCTAGAGGGAGCATGTTTTGAGTTTATCCCACTCCTGCTTGTTTATTACACCCCCCACCCCTAAAATATCCCATCGCTGTAATACAATCCAGTTCAGACTCTTTCTAACACACCATAAGCCCTTTCACAAAGACTTAAGATATAAGGTTTCTGCATCGAAACCCTTTTCTTTTGAACTCACAGTTATCCCCGCTTCTATCCCTCTTGTTTCATCCCACATATATCAATGCAAGTAATATTTCTTTGGTAGGAAAAGCATTGGGTTGGGGTAGAAATAGGTTAGCGATGGCGTTCACCCCCTGCTGTTTTTGAAATTAGACTATTACCTAACATTCCCTACAACAGTGGGCCCCACTAAGGCTTTAATTTCTAATTGTGCCCGAGAAGCTTTCTCAAGTGTATTTTACGCAGTTTTAAATTGGTGTACGTACGCTAGTGGTATTCATTTTATAGCTCTTTTGTTCAGTCCAATGAAAATATGATAATGCTATTATATAAATATGCACACAGCAAATGGTTTCAGCAAAAGTAAAATCTCGCTCAATGCCTCAAGTTTTTTTCAAATCCTTTAAATGAAAGCAACCTAAGTGTTATGTTTCTCAGACAATAAAATGTATAATTGCCACAGTATCATGGGACTTTTGGGAGATAAAAACACTTCAGCTTGCAAGGAAGAAATCAGGAGGGCTCTAAAAATATAGATGGAACCATATAAAACACGTCTGGCTGGCACGACCAAGGCACAGTTGTTAAAACAAGGGGCAATAAAATGTGACTTTTTGTTATGATCGCAGTAGGTAAGCAACAATTAGAAAAAAGTTCCTATTTTATGACATCAAAACAAATAGCAAGTTAAATTCAGCCAAATGCAACTGGACTTGACTGGTTGAATAACCACGTCCAGTTGCTCCAAAAAGTAGGGTTGAAAAGTCGGAGGTCTGTATAATTAAAAAAGTTTAATGCAATAATGTGATTTCGATTTTAAAAATATTATTAACATTACAATTTGAGCTGAAAAAATTACCATGATTTTCTACACTCAAGCTGCATTTTAAAAAAAAATATCCTAAAACTTATTTTTAGGTTTCAGTTAGATTTTGAATGTCAGACTTTCCATGTGGTCTCAGACATTTGAACCCCACAGTATATCAACATTTTATCAAGTTATGATGCAAGTGGCCACAGTCTTTATGATGATGTATTATGACCGGTCAGTTGGAAAACCACAGCTGAGAGTCCTGAGAAAAGGTGAACGGATGCAGAAATATTCCTAAGAGAGGAATCTTTCTCCACTTTCCTTTTCCTCTCTTTTTACTCTTCAAGACTTCCCAGTCATCATTTACACTGTGATTGCAGTCGACAAATTGTGATATCCTAAAATTAGAAATTAAGAAAAAAACCCACAAACAACTGATTCAAAAGAAAAGAAAATATTATGAAAGGAAAAAAAAAAAAATCAATGTGCAAACTTTCTGATATAAATAGACTAGTCAACCGGTTAGGAAAGCACCATGGGAAAGGAATAGAAGGTGAAGATGAACATGATTTGTGTCAGTATCTGTACGTGTGTGTATGTTTTGTAAGCATGTTCATGGTGGTGTTTTTTGTGTGCAAAGTTTTTGGATGTGTGAAATGAAAAGGCAAAACAGGGATCGAGGGTCATTCTGAAAGGTTAAACCCAGTCCTGTAGTGAACGTCTGCAGTGAACTAAATACTTGGGTGCTCCTTTCCTCTGTAGTGTGTTTATGATCGCGTAGATCAATCCCAAGATGCACAGCACCAGGACCAGGGGTACCGTCACCATGATGATGTTCATGGTGCGCTCCGTCTCGTCTATCTTCAGAACCACATCCACCTCATTCGTTTTCTCTTCTGTCTCCTCTTTAGTGTCAACATCATTGGTGTTGTCTCTCTCTTTGTCCTTCTCCTTGTCTTTGTCTTTGTCTCGGCCAGCGTCCGGGTTGAAGGGTGGTCTGTCAGGCCACTTGCGTCCCGGATCCACATCGCTGTCTCGGTCAGGAGTGAGGTCCACGTTACAGCCCATGAAGTCTCTAAGAATGGACTTTGGGTAGCCCGGCTCGCTCTTCATTCTGTGATTGTCAAATTTCCAGTACTTTGTACCCTTGTAGAAGTATGTATAGGCTGTGAGAGACAAACAAGATTGGAAAAAAAAAATTATTAAAAGTGCATTACTTAAATTACTTGAAAAATAAACCAGACAGCTTATCAACTGTTTTCCAAACCCACATTCAGGACTAATGCAAATATGGATAAAGTAGTCTATAATGATTTGCTAATGTTTAGTTATATATATATATATATATAATTTGTTTTTTTAATATAGGGGTTGGGCCATATGGGTTGAGACTGTAAGGTTAAATGAATGTGAACCGTAAATATTTTTATTAAAGTAGTTTACAGCTGACCATGTAAATATGCACAATCTGAACTATTTTTGATATACAACAGATTTAAGGCATGCAAATTCAATTTCATCCAATTGACCGACAACTGAGATGATCATGAGGTGGTCTGAATAATCAGATTGCTAGCCATCTCTAATTTTGTAATGAAACTCTACACCTTTCACACATTACCTACAAGAATACCAGGACAGGACCGTTTACAAAGACAAATCCAGCCACTCGAATTACAAGGGTAACAGATAACGTGAACTTAATCCAATAAACAGACAATTCAGACTCAGCTCAAATAACACTAAATGAGACATCTTTGCTTTAACAAAACTACAAACTGCACATTTCTGCTTTTAAACTTTTTCCCCCAAACTTAAGGCAGGATTAGAGTTATCTATGGTAATCGATTGCATGCCACAATTTTGATTAGTTTTAAACCGGGAACATTCCATTAAATGGGAAAGGGCTTTCAGTGATATAAGCGTTTCCCAATAATATCACATAATTTCCTCAAATCACATTTCACACATTACATTCTCTCGTTACCTTTGTTTCAGCGTCCGATTGATCTGATTGATCTAGATCCATCTTGTACATTACTGTATGCTGACAGACACTGGATGACCCCTCAACCCCAGACACCATTTCACTCTCACTCACTCACCTCCATCATCGCTGAGGAAGGCTCCCTTGGGAGAAGACGGCACCGAAGTGCCCCACACGCTGATTGGTTTAGGGTAGTCCTGATCTGCGGTTCTGGAGTGCTCATTAAAGCGCCAGTACCTGTAGTTGATCAAACACATCTCAATGCATTTAAGCAATAGCACAGTGACCCCATTCAGACATGCTACTAACATTTATCACAGATGAGCTGATCACTGAAACTACTAATCATATCATTTTTATCATAAATGCTGCTGATGAAGTTTAAATTCACTTGCATGTTGCAGCCAAGTAAAAAGTAATATTCTACATTTATGTTCTAACAGGGCCTTATTCAAATATGAGACCCTGGAGCACAAAACAAGTAGCACAGGTACATTTGTAGTATTAGCCAAAAACATTATCATTTTTCTTTTATGCCAAACATCATTAGGATATTACGTAAAGATCATGTTTCATGAATATACTTCATAAACTTTCTACTGTAGATATATCAAAACCTAATTTTTGATTTGATTTTGATTTTTTTTGCTTCCAAATGTTATCTCATCCAAATATTGCCCTATCCTTATTACAATACACAAATAAAAATATGAATAAGCACGGCTGTTAAAAAAAAAAAAAAAAAACGAGAAAATAAAGTGTTTTCACTATATGAATTATGATTTACTGACAGTTCAAATATTGTATCCCCCTTGCTTTTTTTACTTTATGCAAAAAAAATATTTTTATTTAGAAATTATAAAATATACATCATATAAAGGGTGTATTAAGGTCATTGTATTTCTAATTAAAATGTATTTTAAAATTAATGGATTTTCATGTCATGTCCCATTGACCCATTTATTGAAAAATAGATATGAGTCATTCTATAATTAGGGGTACATGTCATGTCCATGGAACTCTATTATAATTTTTACTCATTTTCTCTAACTTTTCACTTCAAACAATGATCATTTTTATATCAGGGGGCATTTCTAATTAATTTA
>JAUCMS010000127.1:26438386-26448981 GCA_032357445.1 Enteromius radiatus
TATTAAAAATGAACACTGATTTTCTGACTTCTTGGCTAACCTGAAATGTACCCCTAAATATAGAATGATCCATATACGTCATCAAAAGCGAAACAAGAAAAAACACCCGATCCCCTCCCCTTGATGAAATCTGATCTGGAGTGGTCAATGAAGAAGCATGCAAGACATGTTAATACCAAGAGTAAACATCAATCTGTCTGGACTGATCACCTGAGACTGATGTTAAGAGCAGGTGTAAACAGAAGGCATCCAGAACAACTCAAGGGAATGGTTAGACAATAAGATTAGAGGCAGAATTATTTTCAGAACAAAAAATAGGACTAGCCCCTCACCAGTCTCCTTTGAAGTAGTAAGTGAAGCCAGAAGGTTCCCACCAGATGGCCGTGTCTATCTTGTCATACGGGATGTCTCTGCCATAGTCCATCAGTTCTTGAGGATAGCCAGGCTCTAGGTTGGCTTCTCTGAACAACCAATACTGACTTCCTACCGGTGGAAGGACACGAGAGAGAAAGGAAGAAATAGTTATACTTCTACACTTTCTAATAATATTATCTAATATAATATTTCAGCAATTCTACGTTTAGTGGTGTCTCGAATCAGAGGCTGCATTCCGTGACCAAATGCGTCACAGCGGTCAACAAACGGCTGTCCCGACTCAAATACTCCTTCAAATGCAGCCTTTGTTTCCCAGACCATGAAGGATACAAAGAATAGATCCTTTGCAGCACAGACTGTCCCTAGATTCGTTGCGCACTAGTGACGACAGGATGTTTTACAATTATTCTGATAGAAAAACAGTTTGGGATGATTTGAGCTTTAAGAAATGGTGTGTTATCCAATTATCAAAGCTCGTGGCCTTCCAATACAGCAAATGAGACACAGCTTTATTCTCATTTACTATTATACAGATGAATACATCAACCACCCATTGAAAAATCCATATTGATTAACCACAAAAAGCAGGTTTTTAAAAAACCCTCAAAAGTTGGACATTATTGAAGAGAACAGAGGTTGAAAACAATGGCAAGGAAGTGGAAAAGACAATAAGCGGGAGGCAGCAACACTCAGCTGGTAACAGGATTTCATGGTGCATGTTCAGGGACTTTCCCAGTTTTGGCAGAGCAACGCAAACTCCAAAACTCAACCACAGATTTGTGTTTACTCTCGGTTATAACTCAAATAACTGCACTACGAGAGATGCACCAACAATGACTGTTTGGTTTGAATCCCACATTTTAGTGGTTAAAGCGACAGCGAAAGCACCGCATGGAGCCGTTACAGAAACACTGGGATAAGCTCGAGCTTTTATTATTTTACAGTATGGCAGACACTGAGGCACCATCCTCATGGACCCATTTGATTCAGTGGGCCCATGTCCAAGTCCAACCGTTGCTGTCAGCATCTGGTAGAAGCTCTAGCTGACGCAATGGACCTCGCCTCACTAAGAACAGATGTTGCTCCTAAGATTTTGGTCTCCTGGTTTTCTCCAATGGCAGAAATCCAAATTTTAAAAGGCCCCTGCCAATGACATCATCACTTGCCATACACGGTTTCCTTATGGGAGCCAGCTTTCTTCAAGTCTGGCAAATATACATTCATCTTCGCAATAATCTTCACCAGGAAGTTATTAGATGTCTGTTTGAGGAATGCAGGGTGTTGATATGTGTAACCAATGTGGGAAACCTCTCTGCGGCTTGAGCAGTTTTTGATCTCAATCTGCTGGCAGGGCTTGTTAATGAGAGTGACCCACTGACCGAATTGACTTTGTACCAGAGCCATTTGTTGACACCGTTCGTGTAGTTTTATGACTTGGAAATGTAAACGTTTGGTTTTCTGTTATAAATTAGGCTGATTTAAATATGACACCAGGGTAAAGTTGTCTAGCTGGATATTAGCATGGATGTTGTTGAGATTGTAAATATGACATGTGAAAGTTCTGGTAGACCTAGTAATAATGGATGAAGAATTACAAAGCAAACGGCAATGTTTGCGGAACTAAGTATTTTTATGACAAACGTCAAAATTAATGGTTTGTTCCAATGTAAAAAGCACTTCAATCTGATGTAGTTCTGTAAGCCTGGGTAACAATGTCTCCCATGAATATAGCGTTTTTATTGCCTATATTAACTTTCATTGAAAGGTTTTGTTGTTTTTGTTACTACTGGGTGTTTAATGTGAAAAAAATGTATTGTTCAATAAATGTGTTTTGCTTCCTTTGCAAAATTTATGGTCAATTTCAGAATTATTTGATGCCAAATTACATTTAGTTCTCTCACATTAAACAAATATACATGAACCAAAAAACCTCAGAAACTCTACCTTTAATATAAAATGAAAAACAAATTAGTCATCTTAGCACTGTAGCAAACTGAGCAGACAGCAAAGTATATTTATGAATTTATAGGTATAATGCTATAGCTGTTGAACCTTATTGTTGACGGTGGGTCAGAGAACTGCAGAGAAAAACATTACATTATGCATAATCCTGTTAATTTAAACAAATTTTAATAGCTGGAAATATTTTTAAAAATACAGCTAAAATTCTTACATTACTGATCGAAGCAAAGCAAATATGAGTTAAAAGCATTCACTGAGCTTTGCTTCCTTTGCTAAATTTATAGCCAGTATTATACGTCTCAAAAATAAAATTTTGCCCATTTACCTTAAACCCATATATAAACCAAAAAGTCATGTCTCTAAAAGACTACCTGTAAAATCCATCAGACTTACACATTAATAGCTGAGGGAAATCAAGGGCACTTCCTGTACTAAATGACAAACGTCAAAATCAATGGTTTGTTCTAATGTAAAAAGCACTTCGATGTGATGTAATTGTGCCAGCCTGGGCAATAATTTCTCTCATGAATATAGCGTTTTTATGGTCTATATTAACTTTTAACAGCACAGAGCTATATCAATTTTCAAGTGCAGTCAGAGGGAAAATACCTTTGAAAAATACAAATCGCCCATCATGCCTTTCATATGCAGCGTCAATGTCTCCCGGCAGACCCCTCCAGAAATGTCCAATAGGCATTGGATAGTTATCCAGCACTCGGTTCCTCCTCACCCGCCAGAACCAGCGGCCCTGAGGAGGCAATAAGACATGAATCAGCGACCACATGATAATGGTTGTGTATTTCTCTCATAATGGTGGTCAGGTTTATTAACAGTCCCACAACCCTCAGCTGACATGCGCACTGCTAAGAATAGAAGGGATAATGTTTTTTTCTCCAGACCCAGATGTCTTCTCGGTCTTCTAGGCCTACAATCTTTCCTATGATTCTCCATGAAAGTCAAAAGCTACCATTAACTTTTGGTTTGCCAGAGACAAGTTGAATATTTAGGATGCCTGATCCTTAATGTGAGTAATGGTTGCAAGCACAAACAAATCCTGTATACACTCTATACAGGTAGACAAACAGATCAGGTACACGTACAGACATACACTTATTGTATTATTTACGCTTCTGGCTTTCCATCAGGACCTTCAGTATGTTCCAAACCAAGCCCAAATTAAAAGCAGAGCCGAGTCTGTGGCCCTCACACTCTTTCTCCCTACACACTCCTCAACACCAACACCTCATCACAAACAGACACATGTGCACAAACACGCACACGCAGATACACACCTTGTTGTTCCATGGAGGAACACAATACTGTACGCGGAAACTTGTAGGACTGTGTTACACAGGGAGTTACACTGCCTTTTTAAGCATGGGAAATGCAGATTACTGTTGGGTGGTCCTTCACTCAAGGGCATCTGATTGTTGTCCAATGGATAACTTAACTACTGTGGCCAGTTAAACAGTAACACCTGTAACAGAGCGCATGAATATTTGTCTAGTAAGGTCTGCCTCTGGCTCACCACATCTACAAATAACATGGCTCAAAAAAAAAAAAGATTAGAATTAAATTTTAATGCTTTAATAATGAATATTTACATTTAAATAATCAAATAGTATGCATATTATATATATATATATATATATATATATCTTTTTTTCCTTTTTATAATTGTATTATTTATTTTTTTTTTTACAAAAAACTTAAAAATATATACAATTTAATTTAGCCAAAATTATTATTATTATTATTAATTACTTATATATATATATAAGTTTGTTTTTTTTTTTTTACAAAAAAATTATATATATATATATATATATATATATATATAAGTAAATGTGTTATGTATTGGTCAAAACAACCCACCCCCAAGTATCCACGCTATTTTGGTGTCTAGACATCTATCTGCAGTAAGTTAACTCTTGGCACAGACATATTTGCTAAATGTCCTCATGAGAATTTGTTAAAATAACCTACTGTAGTATGTTTTGTCAAGCATTTCCAAGTACAAGCATCTTTTCGTTCTTTCAGATACTGTACATTCCTTCTAATTTCTCCAAAAGCCAGACTAAAGCCTTTTTATCTAACGGAAAGAAAGTGAAAGATCATATGATGTGGACAGTGTTGTTCCAGATAAGAAGAGAGGGGAATTAAAGACGCTCTGCCACAGAGAGCACTTCTTTCATGCAGGAACAAATCACATGACGTGACGTGACCACAAAACCACAAACGGTCTGATGTATCTCCTGATCAACTCCAGACTTTAAATACATGACTTCTTTTCTCTTTATGGAGCTCTGCCCTGTAACAAAGACCAGCACTGGAGGTTTTACGGCCCATTGCCTAACAAAGCCTGATTGAGAGCAGGCCGACCTCAGCAGGCCTCCACCTGCATGTCAGGGCTTTTACCTGGAGCCATGCTGTTATTGTTCCAGCGCTTGAGCTGATCTGATTCAGAAAGTGAATGTCATGAAGATGATCAAAATCAAGACATATTGCATCCAATGGGCAAAAAAAAGAAAATTTATTTTGCATAAAGAAGATGCAAGGATTTTATTACTATGAAGCAAAAAAATAATTTAATTGTCTTTGCCATAATGCTGAGAAAGTTTGTGGGTGTGAATGTTTAGCTCACCTTAAAAACAAACATTTCTCCTCTGAGCATGGTGACTGTGTCAAAATTGCCTTCGCAGATGTTGGGGCCGTAGTGATCTGGGCGGTCAGTGGTGCGAGGCCTGTCCGGACGGCGAGGAGGAGCTCCGGGAGGGTTCTTGGGAGGATGGGGTGCCTTGGGGTCTGGATGGGCGGGTCGACGGGGGGTCACAGTCGGGAGAGCCTGAGTCGGAGAACTGCTGGGGGGTCCTACAAGAAACAAACAAACAAACTCAAATTACTTACAGAATTTATACAAACAATAGGACAGCATTGTTGCAGGAACCAATAGTTATTTCAGTCTATGATAAATATAATATGGAGAACTAGATTTTATGTGAATTTTACAAAACAGAACACGTTTAGGTCACATTTCATCCAATAAAATAAATGATTTAATTTTTACATTTGTACAATTTTTACACAGAACAGTAGCATTTGTTATACCTTCTTCTCATTGTAGCATAATGTCTTTATTTAGATTTAAATACAAATATAACAATTAATTTATGGCACCTCTATTATGGATATTTGAAAATGAGCTTTCATGCAGAGTGTAACACAGCTCTAAGTGAATAAAAACATCCTGCAAATGTTTAAATCTGAAAGTACACCATGTAAAAATTAAAATCTCTCAAAAGAAATCGACCAATCACTGGAGGGGTTAGAAAAAAACGAACAGTTGAACAAAGTCGTTGAACAAATAAGGCAAAAAATGCATGTATAAATGTATATTACAAGAAAATTAGGTGTTGTCTGCCCTTGCATGCATGTCAACCTGTTGCTGGACTCCCAAAACCAAAATATGAACCTTTTATAACCCATAATAGGGGCTCTTTAATGCAATGCATAAGGATAATGTAGAGAGACAACCATGATAATTAATAGAGCCTATTACAATAAAGAGAATTTGGGAGAAAAAATTGCTTATTTGTCATGAAAACAAATGTCACAAAACATGAAATCTAAAACTATGTTGAATTTTTTGTATGCAAAATAGAAAGTATTTTCTTCAGCTTGTAGTGCTGGCCTTCGCAAACTCCAAAAATAAGTGAACTGATTTATGAATTTGCCGTGACATAACCAAAATAACTTTCTTCTAAAGTGGGAATGATGCATGCAGTTCTCCCCACAGCTGAAACTCCCTCATGCAATACTAAAACAAACATTACTAAAGCCAACAAAGACCAGAGTATCTCAAAGAAACATGACCTGGTCAAATGCAAAGTAACCAGCTTAACACTAAAACAAATATCAGAAACCTTACACCATAAGCTTAAATACCACTTAAACTATTTACCGTAAACAACCAAACAAACTTTTACAACACCACGTGTTTAAAAACTTCTGGTCCAGACTGAACCAGGAAACTAACAGCTAACAAAACTGTGATCTAAAGCTGTAAATCTATAATGCGCCTATAAACATTTTCTGCATTTCTTACTCTGAGGCTCATGATAAGGAGAACAACAGGATCTGGAAAATTAAATGCACAAGACCTGAACAAATGTAGCTTATTGTATAATGCTATGCAATAACTTTCTGTTTCTAAATAATTCGGTTTTAAACTGCACACAGTATGAATGCTTATTTTTACAATTCTGACATATAAAATATCACAAACTTGCAATTCTAACAACAACAAAAAATAATCGTAATGGACATTTTCCCCTTCGTAATTTTTATTTCTCAAAATTTTGATTTTAGTTTATTTTTTAATTTTATTTAATTTTATTTTATTAACATATGTACATTTTTGCTTATTTATGAGTCAGAATTGTGAAAAACAGCCTGATTTTATTAAGGAATACACTTGGACATCTCACAGTTTACTATTTTTAGATATTAAATTGCTTACATCTATGCTCAGAATTATAAAGATTATAAACTAACAGTTAACCAAAATGTAATCTAAAGCTGTAAATCTATAATGCGCCTATAGACATTTTCTGCATTTCTTACTCTGAGGCTGATAAGGAGAACAGGATCTGGAAAATTAAATGCACAAGACCTGAACAAATGTAGCATATTGTATAATGCTATGCAATATCTTTCTGTTTCTAAATAATTCGGTTTTAAACTGCACACAGTATGAATGCTTATTTTTACAAACCTAGAAACTTGCAATTCTAACAACAACAACAAAAAATATGTTTTAATAATTTTCCCCTTCATAATTTTTATTTCTCAAAATTTTGACTTTTTGCATTTTGCCAGGTTGCATTTAGTTTATTTTTTAATTTCATTTTATTTTATTCTTTAATGTAAATGTTGACTTATTTATGAGTCAGAATTGTGAAAAACAGCCTGATTCTATTAAGAAATACACTTGGACATCTCACAGTTTACTATTTTTAGATATTAAATTGCTTACATTTATGCTCAGAATTATAAAGATTATACTTTATCCTAAAATATTCATCATTTGAAATAGAAATTCAGAACTGCAAGAAAAAGTCAAATTATTTATTGATTTGATTTCATTCCGAGGTAGACATCTGCATCAGAGATAACATGCTGCAAGAGATCAAGACATCATAAGCATCAGGTTACCGTAAATCTGCTGGACCCCACGGAGATCATCCTCGGGCAGCTCAAAGTTTTCAGTGTCCATCCACTGGTAGAAAGGAGCCATAATAGCCAAAGGATTATTGGAGTGTTCCAGTCCAAGGGCATGGCCCAGCTCATGTACGGCTACCAGGAACAGATCATTGCCTACGGGGAGACATATATTAAATATCACAGGCTGTGGTATTAGAGAGAACTGATGGTCAGCAGTAAGATTTACTGAGGTCACTAGTAAAGAATGTCTGATACAACAGCTTATTAATCTTCATTCGCTCTGGGAGATCACAGCTGCATTTTATGGGCACTCTGACTTAAGGACACATGATATACTGCATATCAACTAGAACATTACATCTGCTGCAGTTAAGTGCGTGCATTAAACAAAATCGCTACTGGACTTGCAGAAGATAAGGAAGTGCAGCTATATTTAGCTGACTGGGTAAATAGGACATGAGTGAAGAGGAGAGTTTAGGCTGAGTTGGGAAAAGGGTTGGTTCTTGCTTCGCGCCGAGATGATGTCCAGTTTAAAGTGGCATGAAATCAAAATTAACTCTCTTTGTTTTCCTAATGCATCTTCCTGATCTAAACGGTTTATCTGTGCATGTCACTCCAAAAGGAAAAAAAGCTTCCTTTTTGACTGATATCACTAAAACTGCTTAAGTTTCAACCTATGAGTGCTGGCAGGTGATTCAGGAAGGAAAACTGACTGCTAGCTCTAGTATGGATCATGTGGAACACTCACAAAAAAGGTCCTGCCCTATATTGTCTCCTCAAAATGTAGTTTTATTAAATGCATCACTTTACAGAAGTAAAATGGCTTTGCAAATAATCTTAATCAATGCTGGTTCACAAACTATGGATTGCGTTTGTGAACCATGACTACACCAGACCCCGGATGTCCACTTTCTAGTGCACACGAGTTCCTTAAAACCACCATTAGAAGAACAAAATTAAAACCTCAAACTGTGATCTACACCAATATTTCCAGACTCAGTTTGTACGTTGCTTGCGTTCTTACCCTTGCGAAATATAAGCACAGTTTTAAAACGTATTCTAGAGAACAAAAACTGGAACTAAAATACAGGAATACAGTACTTAAAATCTCAAATTAAAGGGTTTAAGTGTGCACTTTTATAATACTGAAGTGTGTTAAGAAATAGTTGAGAAAGTGTACTCCTTTAATACAATTACTATAAGCGGCCTTAATAATCTGCAGTACATTTAAAATATTTTAATAATCTGCAGCACAATTTAAGAAAAGTACTGCAAGTGCACACTCAATGCATATTCACATGAAAGTAGTTTGTGGATGAGTGCAGAACATTTGCAATTATCTGCACACTACAGAGATTTATTGAAACGCTCACAGTGACAGTGCACTCAGTCGGTGACTGATTTCAATCACGTTCTGTCTCCATTTTCCAGTTGTCACAATGATCTGTCTCTGCGGGTGTAAATGGCTCTATGCAATTCTTAAATCCTGATTTCAGGGCGGGGGGGAAAAAATGATTAACTGCTTCCTTTTAATACTGACGGTGTCCATTATTATCTAGTGTGGACAATTCAAACCATCAATGCAGGCCGTATGAAGTCATCAGACAGTAATGTTGCTTGTTCAGAGTTTTTTTTTTTTTTTTTTTCCAGAGAGGCAACATCATTAGGGCTAATAACTGTGCAGATAATAGAAGAACTGAACTTGCTGTCCTAATGCTTTCAGACACAGTTCAATCAATGACGGCTTTCACGGACAAACGCACTCGTCATTCAAAGCTGATATTGTGTGAGAGCCACGACTGTTAATAGATGCAACTTCAGGGCAATAGGAGACATCTCTCCTCACAGCTGTGTCATTGTGACCGAGACTTCAACTGCTGCTAACAATGATGATCCTACAGCCAGAAAATCCTAGAGATTCCTTTTGAAGTTGCATTAAGTGTTTCCTCAGTGAATGTGGCAGTCAGTGTGTCCGTAATCAATCAAATGTGGCATGTTGTAATGAATCGTTAAAGCATTTGGAAGGTTAGACTTCCCATGATTAACCTTTAACCCTTTTATAGACAAAGAGGCCTTTCCAAGATACTTTAAAAATCTGCCGTATTACAGTAACTTCCCATCTTAAGGCCATGATACATCAAGCTAACTATTGAGGTATAACAAGCCATCAGTGAGCACCCGTCAAGTTTTTTTTTATGGATTTTATAACCATCTGTTCTAGTCAAACCCCTTTGAATGTAATGACTTTCAGTTTTTTTTTTTTTAGCACATTTTGCATTTTTGTTGACAACCGCTGAGCTTTTTATAGCTATTGCTACTAATCAGAGATTCTAAGTTCCGACATTTCTGTAACTTCTGAAATTTCGTACAAAGGTTCAATCTAGAATCCTGCATTTATTTTGGAAACCTAAACCAGACTTTGGACCCCACTGTACCTGATTTTTTATCACAGTTCTTTGCTGCAAAGTGCAAAAGAGTCTCCAGGAATGTCTGTCCCTCTGAATACATCAACATGCTGCTCACTGGCTCACATAGTCACTCATCTGTATCAGATGATGTCACCCGCTTCCAGGGGACCATGAAAACCTCGCAACAGCAAATACAAACCAGCTATTAAGCATTCAGAAGGAACACAAAAAGTAGGCTTGCAAATGTGACCTTTCACTTTTTGTTTGCTGTGGATTTGGCAGAATAACTCGGGCTGACACAGGTTTAATTATTAGACTGCACAGAAAGATTCAAAAGGGGCTACGAAACTGGGAGGTGTTGCCAGACATTCTCAGTTTTCTAAAAAACAAAATAGCATAGCTTAGCATAAATCATTGAATCTGATTAGACAAGAAGCATCTTGTTTAAAAATGTCCACAGAATTTCTATATTTTTCCTATTTAAAACTTGACTCTTCTTTACATTGTGAACTAAGAAAATGAAAAGTTGCCGTTTTCTAGGCTGATATGATCTAGGCATGGGCCGGTATGAGATTCTGACGGTATGATAACCTTGGATAAAAATATCACGGTTTCACGGTATCACGG
>JAUCMS010000127.1:26453442-26470430 GCA_032357445.1 Enteromius radiatus
GTGGTCAAACGAGAAGGTGCAGACTTTCCTTTGTGTGTGTGGGTAGCGGGTGTGTGTCGTGTAGAAGATTACGTCACGGCAGTTTCGGCAGCGTCGCAGGTACAACTTTACACAGTGGAAAACCAAACAGAGCCAAGTCGAGTCGAGTCGAGCCGAGGCGAGCTGGTACTGTGTAGTGGAAAAGCGCCAAATGGTACCATTTGGTTGCACAGCGATTGCTTCATAAAATATATTTTTTCATCCAGTTTCTATAGACCTTAGGGTCTTAGCTTTTTTAGTTTTTTTTTGTTTAGTGTTTTTTAAAAACACACAACAATTATTTTGAATAATAACAATGATATATTTCTTGGCAGCCACTTGCAGCATCTAAAATCTACACTTTTTCCACAATCATTTACGTATATGACATAAAGTGTCATTTCCGTATCATTTATCAACTACTCTTGTATTTCCACACCAAATCCAACAATCCCAGCTTTCTTACTCTCCCTGAACACAATCCTCTTTGTGTCTCCCACGAGTCTGTGAGAGAGGGAAGTGCTAAAGGACTGTGCAGGGCAGGACACACCTTACCCCCAAAGATAAGACTGCCTCGCTTTTAGTCCCTCGGAGCCCTGGGGCTTTTAGCAGGCGAGAGGTGGGAGGTGTGTGTGTACTCCCACTAGAGAAAGACATTACCCTATAGTGTTCTGCTTACTGATTCATAAAGCACAACAACGTTCTTGCTTAATATGCTCCTTTTCTTAGGTCAAGGGCACTTGGAATCATTTGTTGCAGGTCGTTGAAATAATTGAGATAAACGAAGACCCGCTTTTAAAACCTAAAGTGTTTCAGCATCCATTCCACCATCACAACATCCCTTGTCATGCATACAGAGTAAGGCTTTGCAGAGAACAGAGGCAAGGAGAGCCATCCTTTTCTCCCATCAGCCCCGGTGCCAGCGCTTGGCTCAACGGGACCTTGAGAGCCCTTGCCAACAGCACGTCCTCCAGGAACCTGTGATTCACAGCGCGTCGTGAAAAGACTTGAGTTTAGTGTGTGTGAGAGAGCGTGTGTGTGTGTCCAGAACAATGTCAGCCAAGAATCTAACGACTAGAGAGCGCTATTATTCCTGGGCCTTGGGTGCGTGCCATTCTTTTGCTCATTAAGTGAGAGGGAGCGAGCGAACCAGATCAAGTGAAAAAGATTATGAGGAAGACAGGAAAACAGAAGATGATGGAGGAGGGGAGGAGGGAAATAAGTTAAGGCAGACCGGGCTTTTGGCGTTTCAGATAGGACTCTGGCTCTGATATCTCAGGTAACTGGTTTAAATTTCATTTAAACTCCATGTGGTCTTCTCTCTCAGCTCTGCACATCCAGTCTACTGGGCCACAGGGAGCTGTGTCACTCCAGAAAATACAATAAATAGATTTTAAAAATATATTTAGGCTATATCCTTAATGGAAGGCAATTGGGTAATGAGACTCAAAGCAAGGTCAAAGGACAAAGCCCGTCAATCGGCTGTCAGTTTCATTTTCCAGCTGTGTAAATCAATAACCTTAAGCAAGGAGAACGGCAAACTAAATTACACAGACAATCAAATAAAGAGTTCTCGGAAATAAGTGGAATATCAAGACAGTTTAAATAGGAAAACACAATATACCTGTACCATATCAGTTATCAGTATTTTTTTTCATGTTGATTAATATTGAACAAATATAGGCCAATATAGAATATTTAACTGTGCATGCTGAACTAAAAGTATTAAACAATTACCACGGCAAAAAATTGAGTAGATAAAATAAAACAATATAACTGGACAAAACTAAAAAAAAAAAAAATGTAAAAAACTTTTCCAGCATTTCTAATTTTATCAGTTTCTTTTAATTAGCTTGATGTACTAAAAATGTAGTTTAAAAAAAATAATAAAAAACTACACAGACATTAAAAGAACTAAAAGACAAATGACAAAAACAGAAAATGGAAAATATTAAATTGAAATAACGTAAAACATTTTAAAAATATAGTATCTAAAAAGAAAAAAGATTCTAAAACAATGCTGATTATGATTAATACAAGTATTTAAAGAATTTTACATTATTATTTATATTTTACACAAAATATAACTTTAATGTCGGCTGTAACATCAAAATGTAAATAATTTTAATTAACAATCATTTTATTTTTAATTTAGCAACATTGCAGGTATCCTGCACAGGGAGGACAATATCATAATGCACTGAGGCTGATTACAGTATAATTTTTATAAATATATTTCATTACTAAAAATATATTTATTTTTATTATAGATTTTATATACATACATATATATTATATATTTATATATATACAGAAGTATATTTTTGGTTTTTGGTTTTGAGACAACTTTGATGAAAGGTTTTGATCCACTTCAAATGTTGACTACTGTATATATATATATATATATAATGCTCTATTTTACCAAAGGTGTATGCAATGTAGTTTTTTTCCCCTTCGGATTTTCCATCAATTTTCACATCTACCACATGCTTCATATAAGGAGCATTAGTTGAGTTGCTGCCTAAAGAACGTTCCGAATCGATCGCTTACGATGGTTCATTTCTGTGTGCACAAAGCAGCTGTCATATAGACAGCAAGGCAGGCCTAGTGAATCTGGCTCAGTCCCTCATGACCCTGCAGTAATTGAGCTGGTGAATGTGGCCCTGCCTCTTAATAAGAGAGGAAGTAGACCTACTAGTCAGAAGTACAAGTCATCCACTGAGACATGGACACAATTAGCAGTTAATGTGGCTCCACGGTCCAATCACATCTCATTATCCCTCTCAGTCACAGTCAGGCAGCCCAGACCCCACACAAACAGCTCGCCACAAGTTTGTGGGAAATCGCAAGGATGCTACGTTCCATGGATACAGAGGGCGGGAAAAAAACATGAGGTAAAAGTGGGACTCCAGGGGTTAAATGCAGGATAGAGATAAGGTTGCAGGAAGTGATACAGTCGGCTCCCTATGAAGTACAGTCCTCATAAGCCCCCTCCTCTCTCTGCTCCATGAGCTCTTCCTGTCTCTCTATCTCCCTGCACCTCTGAACACAGTCAACTGAACACAAGAAGTCTCATTGTTGCGCCTCAGCTGCCTGAGAGCCCTGCAGTCCTAAACGTCTCTTATCCATTTCTGTTTGTGGCCTATTTAGAAAACAGCTGTTGCATTCACCGATCACATGCAGCACAGAAGTGAAGGCCAACACCTCTACACCCTCCACGCAGCAGCTTGATAGTTCTCCTTTACACACATAGTATATCCAGAAATGAGTCCAAGATAAAGCTATCTGAAGAGGAAGGCTATCAGTGCGGGAAAAGACAACAGCCAAAAACAACTTTGGTGCCAATCCCTCCTCCAGGAAGTACACGTTTATAGGACACCACTTTTTGAAATCATATCTTTGTTTGAGAAAGCAAATGCTTTTCTATGAAGTATTGTATTGTAAAGAACTGTACGACAAAAGGCTCTCTGAGCAACACCCACGCAGAAACTCGCAGCACTCCCTATCTTCGCTCAAGCGTCTACATTGTTTGTGCTACGACTGAACTGACACAAGCTTTGAGATTGCACTTGTCTTTCCAAAGGGATCATCCAAAACATATAATCGTACATTCAGACTTTCTTACTGCTCACCTACTGGGTCTCATTCACTAAACCAAATTTGTCTGCAATTGTGGAAATAAATTAGGTTTTAAAATACATTTATGGCATGTGATTGAAATCATTCTAATTCTGACTTGGTGCTCAAGCAGTTTCATATTTTTTTAAAAAACTGATATACTACTATTCAAAGGACTGAGGTAAAACTAATAATATATATATATATATATATATATACACTGTGTGCAAAATTATTAGGCAAGTGAGTAATTTGACCATATAATCATTTTATCCATAATTTCCAACTCCAAGCTATATAAACTTGAATGAATATTGGATTTATGCATATCAGGTGATGTGTATTTGTGTAATGAGGGAGGGTGTGGCCTGAGGAGATCAACACCCTATATCAAGGTGTGCATAATTATTAGGCAGATTATTCTCCTCAGGAAAAATGGGCCAAAAAGGAGATTTAACCGACTCTGAAAAGTCAAAAATTGTAAGAAGTCTTTTACAGGGATGCAGATATTGGGGCGTGATCAAAGAACCATCAAACGTATTGTAGCAAATAGTCAACTGGGGTCGCAAGAAACGTGTCGAGAAGAAAACACACAAATTAACCGCCAAAGATTTGAGAAGTATCAAACATGAAGCTACCAGGAACCCATTATCCTCTAGTGCTGCCATATTCCACAACTGCAACCTACCTGGAGTGTCAAGAAGTAAGAGGTGTGAACAAGAAACATAAGTTGAAATGTCAAGAATGGGCCAAGAAATATCTGAAGACAGATTTTTCAAAGGTTTTGTGGACTGATGAGATGAGAGTGACTCTTGACGGACCAGATGGATGGGCCCATGGTTGGATCAGTAATGGACACAGAGCTCCGCTTCGACTCAGACGCCAGGAAGGTGGAGGTGGTATGGGCAGGTATTTTTAAGGATAAGCTAGTTGGACCTTTTCGGGTTGAAAATGGACTCAAAATCAACTCTCAGACCTACTGCCAATTTTTTGAAAACACTTTCTTCAAGCAGTGGTACAGGAAAAAGTCTGCATCTTTCAAGAAGACTTTGATTTTTATGCAAGACGCTCCATCGCTCCATCACATGCATTAAAGTACTCCACTGCGTGGCTGGCCAGGCTGGCCTCTTCTTCACCTGTCTTAAACCTTATTGAGAACTTTTGGGCCCTTAAGCAGGCAATTTACAGTGAAGCTAAAAAGTACACCTCTCTGAACAGTGTCTGGGAGGCTTTGGTTGCGGCTGCACAAGAAGCTGATGTCTACTCTGTGAATGGACTTGTGACTGTTATCAAAAAGAAGTGAGCCTATATTGGTCACTGAGGTTTTCTTTTTGAAATTTCAGAAATGTTTATTTGTAAATTTCGAGTTTGTTTATTATTCTCACGTTAACAGATAAAAATAAACATTTTGAGATGGGAAAATTTTTATTAATATGCTCCTTCTGCATTCTGCATAATTCTGCATTCTTCTAATAGTTGCCTAATATTGGTGTATATGTAGATATTCTTTAAGAAAGTTAAAACTTCACCTTTACTAGTTAAATGTTCAGGTTTGAGGGTTTGTTAAAAGGAGGAGGTGAGGGTGAAGACAAAGAAGAGGATTGTGCTGGTGAAGGAGGAGGAGGAGGAGAAGATAAAGTAGAAAAATGTGAACACAAAAAAAAAGGTGAAGATGAAAGAAGACGATGACGAAGGAGGAGGAGGTGAAGACAAAGAAGTAAAAGAAGAAGTAGGTGAAGACAAAGAAGAAGAAGGAGAAGGTGAAGATAAAGAAGAAGAAAAAGAAAAGGAAAAAGACGACAACTGATGCTCTGGCTGCTGAAAATTCTCAGGCAGGAGTGTCAACTGTTTGCTCAGCTTGGGTGGAAAACCCTTATATCGAGGAGCCTTGGGCGTCTTTTATGCAGATGACTAACCTCACACATGTGGTCACTCATTTAGAAAACTCCAAATTCGAGAATGCTAAAAAAAAGTTCATCTCCTGAGTTCTCTTGTGCTTCTAAACACAGTCCATGAATTGTCAATGAGACAGTTTTTATAATATTCATAAAAGTGAATATCGAATTGTAGGCAAAACATCCTAAAGTCTTAATGAATTAATGGAAGTATAGATCCAGAACAATGTTTTTTTTGTTTTTTTTTTATTTAACTCATAATCACAACCTTTAAAGCGGATATACTTTAGAAAAAGGAATGCATGCATACTATACTTTTCTATAAGTGCATATGTCCGAATATTTGTCTCACCACACACCCAAATCAGAGGGTCGTACAGCTTTAACACATAATCCCCCAAAATCCATCGACCACTGAGGCATGTGCAGGCCTATCTGCTGTCATTCAACATTTGTGACTGGTAGAATTACTGAGATAAGCTGCTTCTTTCTAAAAGGGTTTGGGTCAGCTGTAGGTTTATAGAGGTGTATATAAGCCCAGCCCAGAGATCAGGAGCCCAGATCTTTCAAGAAGTGCAAAGGTATTGTTTCAAAAGTTACACCTTTGTATTTAAAGGGTGCATATTTGTAACATATTTAAGTTTTCTTTTTTCTTTTTTTTTCTTTTTTTTTCCAACCGCCCAGTGTGAGGTCAATGTTACTTCCAGCCCAGAAGAACTCATATAGTTTTATTAGCTAACATTATTCCTGACTATTCAGGGTTAATCAGGGTCAGGACTGATGTAAATGTTTGAGAAGGCAACAGATACCTGAAAGTATCAGTTTGATGCCAACTACCAGATTTGTGAGTTAAATAATCAATTCAGAGAGACAGTTTATATCTTTGTCTTCTGTCAGTTTCTTTGCACAGTGCCAGACCACCAATGACAGGGTTCGGACCACTGCAGCACTGCATACATGGAGAGGCACACCACTAACAAACCCCAAACCACACAGACTACAAACTCTTCATACCTCCTACCACTTCAAACTGACAACATCTCAAAGCTTGGCTACAAGAATTTAAGAGAGTGTTGGTGATTCAGAAAGTTTAGTGAAAGGCTTTCTAATTTGCTCTTGGATATTACAGCCATTCACATGCTGAGTTACAAGCATTCAGCTGATATCAGCTGTCATATAAAAAGCAGACCTAAGACAGTGCATTAAACCTAAATGAGAAACACAATAAATGTACAGCTCACACTTGTCTCAAACATATTCAGTAGAGAGAATGAGCAGTAATCAATATCAAATATACAAAGAATAAATAGTTATATTTATATTTATTATGCATATATAAATATATACACATACAGTATATATTTTGAAAAGTGTTTACCTGTATATATTATATTCAGTTACAGCCTACATACATAAACAAAATAAACAAAACAGATTCTTTTCAAATATGTGTGTGTGTGTGTGTGTGTGTGTGTGTGTATATACAACTGTGCAATGATCATTTGTAAATAATTATAATTACCTCTCCATTAAAGGTTTCATCTCCAGAGGTGCGCGCTCCACTCATCAAGAACACAAGAAGAGAATAGATTACTGTCCGTCTCCACAGCAACGTGAACGAGTCATCCCATAATACTGCCATTCTGGGTCAGTGATAGCAGCTAAAACTCTTCAGAAGTGTAGCCAAAGAAGTTAAAATCAAACAGTCTGCAACTAAAAACGCAAAAAGTCCAATGCTCTCAGACTAAAAACCACATCATTCTGACAGGGTGTCCTCTAGTTGTGTGTTCTTTCTGCAGAAGCACGCGCTTCTTCAGCGCTACAGTCATTCAGTGAGGTTTTGACGCCAGTGTCGGGCGCTGTACCGGGAGTCAAAGAGGTCCGATGCTCTGGCTGAAGTTTCTGAGCGTGTTAGGTATCATATCCAGCGGGTGTGCCCACTTAATGCTCGTTTCATCCCACTCACGTGGTGCCTATAAATTAATTACAGCTACAACCCACTTCAAAGCAAGCGCTGTGCAAACTTACGCTGCAATTCCCTCTAGTAGTATGTCTCGGTAAACGAAGCGTGAATAACGGCTGGTGTTGTTGCAACAGAGATTTGCGTTTCTTGGGTCAGAAACTCGGACTCCCGCAGTATCCACAACACAAGAGCGCACAAATTATTATCAGATGACTGCGACGCGCTCCGACACCTGTCTTGGATCACCGCCCCACTTGTAAAGATTTAATACGATAGTTTCTTCTCGATGAAATCCACGCTTTTCCTCGGTTTTCTTGGGCGGGTTCCAGGGCTTGTTGTGACGCTCCTCGTGTGTGCAGCGAGTGACTCGGACTTTGTGCTGAGTCCTGCGGCGTGTCCTGCTGAAGCTGGAGGAGGGGCCCAAGACGGACACCAGCAAAGTGTCCAGTGCCACCTCCAGTCTGGACATTTGTCCTGACACAAAGCGCCATGTTATTTCTTCTTTGCAGTACTTTTGAGCACTGTAATTAAATAAATATACACACATGGGCTTAGTTGTTACTTAGGAAAATACATTTCTATAGGCTAAAACTAGGGGCCAAACATTCAGAAATTGCATATGCTCTGGTTAAGCTCATACTCATAAGTAAAACTATTAATTATTATAAAAAAATTTACACAATGCAACAAAAATAAATAATAATTAATAAATAAATAAAATATTACTAGAATGCCGGGCAGTCTATATGTGTTGAGTTTACTTAAAGTTATTGTGATTGAGAGACAATCGTTGTTTTGCTTCTATGAACACTAGAATGAGATTGTTTACCATGACAGTCAGATAGTGTGACAGCGTCTCCTACAGGATTATTTGAATAACTCATTTCAAAATACTTACAGGCTGCATAACTTAAAGGAGTTTAGTTAAAATTGACTTAATCTCTAAATTAAACTTGAATTAAACTTTACTTTAAAATTGATAGGCCTATTGCATATTGTGTGGCATGGGAGTACTGTGAAGATCATACCTATGTTTAAAGAAACCAAAAAACTTTTGATGTGACATTCTTGATTTTATCAAAAGTCTTTTTAATTATTGTTACATATAAATGTAATTTCTGGATTCAGTGAATCTGAAAATACTTATTTTTCTGTTAGTTACTTCCATTAATGTGCATTGTCTAAATGCAAATCTCTTTTTTTAAATTCAAACTTGAAATTAAAATGCATTGAATCTATTGAGTTCTTTAACACCTTTAAAGCACTAAGAGCAAGTGTGTTTATGGACGTGGCACGTATCTGGGGCCCGTTTCAGAAAGGATGTTAAGTTAAAACTTTGTATGTTAGTATGTTAACCCTGAGATAAGAGAAACTCTGGGTTTTCCGTTTCAAAAAGGCAGGTTTGTCAAACTCGGGAAGTAGGGTAACTCAAGCCTGTTTCTGAAAGAGAGGTAATTTTACTCAGTCAGTAAAAAAAAAAGTTTTACGAGTCAGTTACCGTGGTAATTTACGGATACAGCGTCAACACACGGGACGACCCGGGTTCGCTTCCCGTATCCAACGGAAATTTTTTGTTTTATTTTTTCTTAAATAACAAGTAAAATAATTGTTTTGGGCAACCACCATTACACCCCATAACGTTACATTTTTGTTTGAGCATTACAGTTTTTCGTAACGCCATAATCTAATCCGTTCTTAGATCACTAACATCGCCAATCGTGGCCGTGCTCTTACATTTCTTTTCTAATGAAAGCTTTCTGTATCGGGGATGCGGAGTAAATAAGGCCACTGTATGCACTGTATGTATTAAAAAAAAAAAAAAAACCTTGACATGCTGAAACCTTACCTGATTTAATTATATTTTTACATTTTTTAAGTTTTACCTTTGATATTACTGTAAAAAAATAGTATTAGCTTATAATAATATTAATTAATTATTAGGGACATGTACTGTAAGTAATTAATGGGATTATTACTCTTTCAAAAAAACTCTTTTTAGTGCTGCTTACATTCTAAAGGTTATATCAACCTCTACCGCTTGATCAATAAAAAGACACACACAAAAGTGCACTTTTAAATCTTTTAAAAACTCAATTTGTGAAATGTTATCTTAAACTGATCAACGAGGGAACCTTAAATTAAACATTTCCACTGAGCATTAGGTTATATGCATTCTTGTTTTATCAAATTTGTTGTAGCCTATTTTGTGTAATTTAATGCAATTTCATCTGAAATAACTTCAAAAAATTACGGCTTGAATTATTTTCAAGTCATTAAACGTATTTTAATATTTTTTATTATACTTAAATATTTAAATAATTTAAATGTAAACTGACTCATTACCTTGAGCAGCTATGTTTTCCCACTCAAACTGTCTCTGTTTCACCGATGCAGTGGTGTTGCTATTATATATTTAAATATGTGCTCATATTTGCTGTAACTTTGCATGAGCATATCAAGTTCAGCTTTATTTTTCAGATGTTGCCATGGTGACTCGTAATATCTGCGCTCCATTGATAATGCCTTTTTATAGTCGCTGTGTACAAGCTTAACTCTGAGTTAGTCTTGATTGACATGAAATCGTCTGAAAATCAACTGTAGCATGTGAAATTAGCTTTTGAATCCTTTACATATATTTGTGTAAAGTTTGTACATTGAAATCCATCACAGCTTGCATTCTTCAGAGTCCTGGACTTGTCATTACCAGGGCGTCTGTCTTGTGTTCGCTCCTGCCTCTAAAAAGCTCAGTCTACTTGAACTGTCTTGTGTTTTAGACAGCTGTATTAAAGGATTGCACTGAATGTCGGAGATAAGAGGGTAATTGACTGTGTGCTGAGAGCAGTAGAGTGTCTAGAGCTGTCAGATTAGAGTGCTTTCTAACATCCGTCAACGCAAACAAATGAAGGCTCTTTTAAAACCCCTTTATTCAAACACACAGGGAAGTAGAGCAACAACATCTAGACACACACAGACGAGTTAAAATAGCTAATGGGACGACACTGACAAAAAATTCTTGCCAAACCTGTTTTTAATTTCTCTAGTTTTTGTTTACATGAAATGTCAAAAAATTGTGTTAATAATGGAACATCCGGCTTTGGTTATGATAACACCCAAATATATATATTTTTTGGCTTTTTGGACCATAATGATGATTATAAATAACATGTATATCATGTAAATAAATTACTTAAAAATAAAGGCATTGCTTATTTTTTGCTAATTAGGAAAAGGACCGTGGCCAAATTGTGTTTTGCTGCTGGACCCAAGGAGCAGATGGGGGATCGGTGCTTTGCTCAAGGGTCTCACCTGGGTATTGAAGATAGAATAGAGCCGTGGTCATTCACTCTTCCCACCGACAATCCCTGACAGTACCAAGACTCAAACGACCTTCAGGTTACAAGTCCGACTCTCTAAGCATTAGGCCATGACTGCCCCTATTAATAATATTTTTTTACCCTACCTGGAGTAGTGGTCAAAAATAAAAATTTTTATGTAACACTGAAACACAGTTCACATTCCTATAGCATGAATTAAAATTGTCTACATTTTCTAAATACCTTTTGTGAAATGTTCTCGAATATTTATTTACCTTTGTTTGTTTGTTTCTTTCAAACTGTTTTATCAGGTTTTCCACAGTGAGTCAAACAATAGTTTGCTGTTTCCATCAGTGACCTCATTTATTCAAATCAAGTGTTTGTGAGGATCATATTTTCTTTTCATCTTCACAAAAATATATATATGTTTGTATAGGGAAAAAAATATTTAGAATGAATCTTTTAGAGAGAATTGTATTAGCATTTTGTGGAACTTCAGGAAACATAGTATCATGATAATACCAAGTATAAAATTCTATTTTCAAGTTTTGCTTTACCATTGTGTTTTGCTTACTAGAGATAAAGACTTGAATGATTGTAGTGATGTAAAATAATCCCAAAATGAGCACAATATTAGGGAATATGATCAGACAGTGGTAGTAAGTTACACTTAACCCTTAAGAAGCAGTAGTGCTGTAGGATGTGGTCATATCATATCATATCATATTTAATTATATTGTGTCAGTTAATGTGACATGAAAAAGTAAAACAGCCCTTCTGGCTGGCCATTGTGATTTTTCTATTTGTATGCAGATATGAACAGTACGTGTATATGTGTGTTAATTATATTGCTGAAAGCCAAATGCGATGACTAGGCTTGTCATTGTGCTCCATCAACAGTGGAGCTCAGTGAGTGTGACCGAAGCCACAAAATTTGAGTTTGGTTCTTCATTTCTCGTTGTGTGAGCTGCAAAGTTTCCACAGTGCTGCCACAACTTCATCATTGATGACTAGAAAAACAGATAGGTAAAAAATTAAAGACTACTACCAGGTTATATATGTATTTAAACAGAACTATTAAAATGACTGTCAACATTTATTGGATTATACATATTGTGTATTAAACCTACATACAGTATGTTTTATTTATGTATTTATGTGTTTTTTATAAACTATTTTAACATTGACAAAAATGAAACTTTTAGTATTATATGCCTTTTTTATTGTGTATTCGATATTTTGTGTATCTGTTTGTCTTTTTGTATTTGATTTAAATGTGTCTGTATTCTAAATTGTTTCAAGAAATATGACAATCCTTCTACTTCTGATCATGATCCATGGAGTAAATGGAGCACCATCATCAGCAAAGGGAATACAATCAACAAACACACATCGTCATAATCAAAGTACAGAACCAAGCAAGTGCTGTAAGTTCCTAAAACGGTTAATTTGTAAAATACGCAGTTTAACAAAAATCATATGTATTTGTATGAATGAAAATTGTAAAATATGAATTGCCTTGAGATCGGGCTGACCAAGGCTACATTGAGTGATTAGAAATAAAAATCATTTTGTGAAATAATGTATTTAAAAGAATGTTTCCTGTTTCTGTTGTAATATATTATAACAGGGGTGTCAAACTCAGTTCCTGGAGGGCCGGAGCCCTGCACAGTTTAGTTCCAACCCTGCTCCAACATGCATACAATGCAGTTTTCAAATAAGCCTTAATGACTTGATTAACGGTATCAGGTGTGTTTAATTAGGGTTGCATCTAAACTCTGCAGGGCTCCGGCCCTCCAGGAACTGAGTTTGACACCCCTGTATTATAACATGTAATTTATTCCTGTGATGTGAATTTTAAACATTATTACTCCAGTCATTAGTTTCAAATGATCCCTCATAAATCATTATAATATGGAAATTTACTGTTCAAGAAACATTTCTCATTATTATCATTGTTGAAAAAAACTGTTTGCTTCTTAATATTATGAAGCCGTGATACCATTCAAAAGTTTGGAGTAAGTGATATTTGGAAAAAAATAAAGCTTGGTGGGGAGGAGGAGGGATTGCAAAAAAGCGTGATGCAAGCGGAAATGTGGTTATTTATAGGGCTTTGAAACTATTTGATTGGGAGTTCGTAAGGATGAGATTGATTAGCTGATGCGGGCCAGCTGAGGCTAATTCTTCCAGCGTTCCTCCCGAAACTATGTTATTGTCAAAACATTCGCTAATATTGACTAAATGCAGTCCAAGTAAGCACATAAGACTAATTTAAAAAATATAATTGTTCCAATATTGTGTGCACATTCATCATTGTGTCACATCCTGGACTTTTGTGTTGTTTTCTTCCTCATGTGTCCTCCTTGCCCTTACTTGGTCCTTCCTGTTCCTGTCCTCGTTATGTTATTATTAGTTAATTTGCCCCCTGTTTCAGTTACTATTATATCCATGTGTTTAAATACCATGTCTGTTTAGTTCTCATTTGTCAGTCCTTAAAATAGGCTGTATACTCTGTTTTGTTTATTAAAACCTGTTCTTTTGTATCCAAGTATTCGCTCTCTATTCCTTACAACATGTCACGTTACACATTGGAACAAACACATTTCGAATTTTGTTCATTTCAAGCAATTGTGTTTTAATTTTTCCTTATAAAAATTGTATAAAATAAACTTTAAAATTATGTTTTTCTTTGTGATTTAAACATTTGTGAATTAAAACGTCAAACAGACCTAAGTGTGGAAAAAGACGAAAAAAAAAAGTCTAATTATTTACATTACATTACATTTTCCTCAGCTACAATTCCAGAATGTGAGTCTGACTTCAGAGCTGTTTGCCCCCCAAGGAATATGACATCAAAAAACATTAAAAATCTACGTGACTGCCCTACAATGCTACAAAGTGAAATAAATTTGACAATCTACAACAGGTACCTATTTTACATTTAAGATCTAAATTTATGATCTCAAAGTGCATGAATTTTGTTTTGATTTAATTATGCCACTGTTAATGACATCATAATGCAGGGCAGAGAAAGAATTCATACACAACATTATGGAAATTACAAATAATTTGGATGTCCTCAATTTTGGGGATTTCGCCTTGACTGTGGTTGAGATGAACTTAACAAAAGGTTTTGTACCAATCACCGCTCCAAAAGTAAGACTATTCTTCCAAAGGTCCAAAAGATTATATAATTATAAAATAGCACATGGAACAGTTTGCAGCTTCAGTTTTCGACAGTGTTAAAGGTCATATAAATATATATATATATATATAAGAAAATTAATTAATACCTCTCATTTTAAGGCGTCTAATAAAACTTGGACAGTACAGACATTGATCCCAGTGGAGCCTTTCCAAAATGTCTCTGCAGCTGAGAAGAAAGTTGGAATAGTTACTTACACTTCCAATCAGCAGTTTAATGTAAGGTTTTTCATTTTGTTGTTCTGTTTCATAAAACTGTTTAAACTGTTCTTAACCCTTTCGGTCTTTATTATATTAACCTACATGTTGCCTGGTTGTGTATTTACAGATGAGAAATTCCTCTATAATGTCTGATGTCATACGAGTTGAAGTTATTGGACGTGAGATTGTGAATTTGACCAGTCCCCTTAAAATATTTTTCAGAGTGAATAATTACACAAACCACTCAACCGTAAGCTTTTCAAATGTTCTCAAAATGTCTAAAAAATATGGTAATAATGTGTAATAATTAATTAGTTCTGTTTTTGTGTTGATATTCATAGAAAAACTACATATATTCCTGTCAGTACTATGATGAAAAAGGTAGGAACTAAAGTGATAGTTCACTCAAAAACAGTCATGTTGTTTATTACTTACCCTCATGCCGTATCAAACCCATAAGACCTTCATTCATATTCAGAACACACATTAAGATATTTTTGATGAAACCAGAGAGCCATCTGACCCTCTATAGACAGCAACAAATATAGTTAAAGCCTATTAGCATTTTTACTTCCTCACTCAAGATTAACTGACATAAAAAATTATAATTAAACTTTATTTGGCATACTAATAATAATATCGGTCTTTAAATGAAAGATATTTAAAATGCATCTAAAGTATACAATAGTTCCAACTAGCAGTCAGATATCCTAAGTATGTCTTTAGTTGAACTACTACTTCCGCACAATTAAAGTGCAATACAAAATAAGTTGTTCCCGTTTGGCAGACTTTAACCCCCCAGTTTCACAGAAAAGGCTTAAGCCTAGCCCTAGACTAAAACATACCTGTCAAGTTTTGGATTTGAAAATAAGGGAAATACTCTGGCGCCTGCCGCGAGCAGTCCCCTCACCCCAAGCTCCAGTATCCCTTACATTTTAAGACAGGTGAAAAGAAAGCTAAAATCACCACTTGTAAACCACTTATAAACTACAATATGCACAGCTACACTACTTCCTGAACTTCAGGCAGCTCCTTTGTTTCCTGTCTGCCATTTTTGGACAAACGGATTAATCCAGGTGATCAGTTTGTCCAATAATGGCAGACAGGAAACTGGAAAGGAGCTGGCTGGAAGTTCACGAAGTAGTGTAGCTGTGCATAAAGCCAATGATAGTCCTACCTTTGTTGACATTGACATGCTGTGAACATTCATAGCCTAAATGAAAACACAAAAGTGTGTATATATAAAGAGCATTTATTTAAAGGCTTATTTGCATATTTTTTGTTCATTTAACATTGCTTGTCTTTACATTTACATTTCATTTTCATTCCACATTCTTTTCACGTTCACACACTCTTTTTTGGACAGTTTTTCATTCCTTTCACATAACTTTTCTTTACTCTTTTAGTGACTTATTGTACTCATTTGTTGCAGACTCTTGTTGTCACGTTTGCACTCTAGCAAAAACTCCAACACTTAGTAATCCGTGAAACTGAGGTTCTTTTAATCAACAATGTGGACAAGGTACAAAAAATAAGGCACACGCAAACATGGACACTTGCAGACAGAACCAAAAAGAACTGAAATCAAGGCACTATAAATACAAACACTAATGACATAGAACTAGACACACATGGGGTACAGGGCTGGACACTAATTAACACAATGAACTAAACTCAACAAAACTAGGACAGGAACTTCCAAATAAGGGCATGACAGACACATGACGGGAAGAGCACATGGTACACAAAACACAGAGTCTGACATCACCTCCCCCTCCCGAAAGGTGCGTCCTCGCACCTAATAACATCCCAATGGGGAGGGGGGGGTGGGCACCCTGGAGGCCATACGGGGCAGAGTCTCTGGTTGCCACCAGGGTGGATCTGGAGCCTTGGGAAGCCACGGCAGATCAGGAGCCTGCCTTGGGAGGCGGATCAGGAGCCTTGGGCGGCCGTGGTGGATCAGGAGCCTCGGGAGGCAGATCAGGAGCCTTCATCGGTTGTGGTGACTCGTGGGCAGCCTTCGGCTGTGGTGACTCGTGGGCAGCCTTCGGCTGTGGACCCCTATAGCCCCCCCCCCCAATTTTCTTGGGGAGGTTCACCTCCTCAATAGGCTGTAGTATTGCCAGTGTGGTAGGTTTGGGCTGTGGCAGCGACAGCATTGCAGACAATGTAAATTCTGGAGGGCGCTCTTGCAGCGCAACACACTCTGGAGGATTAGTTGGCGCTGGTGGGTCGGGCCACAACGGCAAATCCTCATCCACCACCGGCTCTGGTGGGTCGGACCATGGCGGCAGGTCCTCCTCCACCTTAGGCTCTGGTGGGTCGGGCCATGGCAGCGTGGCAGGTTCTGGTTCGAGCTGTGGCAGCGGTAGCTGGGCCAGCTCTGGCAGTGGCAGCGGGGCAGACTGACAGTCATTAGAAGGTTCAATAGGTTCACCCGGCCGAATCTCAGGAACTGGACTCTGGATCGGCTCTCCCGGCCGAAGATCAGGAACTGGACTCTGGATCGGCATTCCCGGCCAGAGATCAGGAACTGGACTCTGGATCGGCTCTCCTGGCCGAATATCAGGAACTGGAATCTGGATTGGCTCTCCCGGCCGAAGATCAGGAACTGGGATCTGGATCGGCTCTCCCGGCCGAAGATCAGGAACTGGGATCTGGATCGGGATCCGCAGGGATCAGATCCGGCATGTCTGCCCACTAGTGTTGTTTTTGGCGGCCTATTTTAATTTTAGTTTTAGTCTAGTCTTTGTGTCAAGCTGTCATTTTAGTTTT
>JAUCMS010000127.1:26495358-26516638 GCA_032357445.1 Enteromius radiatus
TTCAGGTGTGCTTGATTAGGGTTGGAGCTAAACTCTGCAGGACACCGGCCCTCCAGGACCGAATTTGCCTACCCCTGCTGTATAGCATACACCACAAAGATTATTCAACCCAATATTTATTTTCATTTGTACACCCCCCTGTATAAGGGGAAAATTATAATGAATGACTCAAACTCAAATTACTCAAACTGACTGGCCATCTTAGCAAAAAATATATTATTTTAAATATGTGCATTTAGATTTGTTTGTAAAAGTATATATTTATAGATTATTTGTAAAAGAGTAATATAAAAAGTTCAAAACACAACATGCTGGCGCCACCTGCTGGTCAAACTGTGCAAATGCAATGAAACCTCAGACCAAATAGTCATAATAAACAACTGCACGTTCACGAAAATGTCATACAAATATATCTGAAATGCCTATTGGAAAAAGTATCCTACAAATAAATAATCAAACTGGAGATCCCTTTGAAACAGAGATAGGTTCACCAGATCAACTGAATTTCAACGAGCGTCACAAAGTAACTTTCTGTTTTTCTGACATTTATATACGAGCCTAATCGTTTCTGTTTTACATACTTTTTTTACACTGATGCACTACTGTGGAATTTAAGAGAGTGGTCTACACTAAAATTAATTTCCTTTACTATACAACTTGGGCATCACATTTTCACAACTTTATCATCAAATCGTCCTACCTTGTGTTTAACGTTACCTCACAGATGTTTACGCTCATTTTATTGTTTTGTTGGCCGTTGCTTCTTCTGCAGTAGACTTGCTGATTCTCCTGGTTTTTTCCTCCATAAGTGTGTTGTTTTCGCATTTTGCATCACTAAATTACGTTAGGTTAGATTTTATTACTGCGCCGGTAGCCTATACCTACAGAAGCAGCAGCCAATGAGCGCGAGGATTCTCTCTGACGTTCGGGTCACGTCATTTCAACATGGCGGTTGATATGGGTTTCTGTAGGTACTGGTACGTCTTCTCGGATGCTGAAGGCTGGGATTTAGAGCATTTGAAATGAAAGTACTTGATGAACTTACTACTATGTTTGAAGTGCGTTCACTAGGTATCGTTATCTCATTTTTGACCAGTGTAGGTTTTAGAGGCTGAACTCTTCACATGTTGCTTCTTCATATGTAAAAGTGTTAAGGCTATTTCTTGGATGTCACAGTTTTAAAGTTCATAACATTGTGACATCTGGGAAATAATGGGTTGGATATTTTGTACAGCATGACAGGAAGACATATAAAAAACTATAATAATAAATAAATAGAATAAATAATATACAATAATAATGAGAAGAAAAAAAAACACAAACCATTATTTTTTATAAGAAAACCAATATTTTTTTTTATAATTAAGCAGGTCCTTGACATAGTTTTATTGATTTTCACATTTAAGTGCATATTGTTTGCTTATTCGATTTGAGTGGGGCTTTTAGCACAAAATTTGCAATGTGACGCTAAAGCTCCTGATTAAATATATATATATCATCTGACATTAATACTGTCCATTTCATCTTGTAGGTCTCTTTATTTTCTTGTGGTTTTTGGCTCTCACATGTCAAGCACGGAAAGAGGAACACAGCTCATCAAAAGGCACCATTCAGGTCAGCTTCAACAGTAATGACGAAATTATGACTTCAAGATAACCATCAGCTGTTCGGTCTCGTCACACAGTGGAGTTTAAAGGTGGACCTTCCATTTTACACCATCTTCACTCTAGTTCTTTTTTATTATTATTTTACTCATCTGGAGCTTTGTGATTTTCAAACTGGGGTCTGCAGAGACACAGGGGCATTAAAGTGCATCTGCAAACAGTATTAGGGGAATATTTATTTCTAAATGTGATGATGTGTCCTTTGTAATTCCAGTTTGTTGTGTTTACATCTTTTCATAATTTCTATCAACTTCCTCCTCAGTTAAAACACTGCTCTGCGTAAAACATGTTAGGAAAAATGCTGTGAAACAAATCCAAAATTGTTTTAACATCGGGTATGAAAAAAACTGAATATATTCTAAATATTATGTAGTGCAATGATGCAGTATCACACGTATACAGTAAGCATATACAGTAAATGGAGCTTTATACAATAAAATACATTGCTTTATATGTTTGAAAGGCTTTCTGTATTTGTGATCAAATAAAGAGCTTTGATGAACATAAGAAACTTTTTTTTTATATACATGTATGTATGTATGTATTTTAAATCTTTCTGTTAGGGTCACTTTTGACTGGTAGTGCCTGAGTTAGTGTGAATTCAGATGCAAGTTTGCCACCACCTAGTGTTCAGAAAGCACAATTCATAACAGAAAAAGGTCCTTACTAGAAAAATAAAATCCTTTTTTCTACTTTTTCAAATCCCAATTATACATATATAGAACGCTATACCAAAAAAGACACAAACAAGACAAACATTTACTTTAAAAATTTTATGAAAATACCAATGTGAGGAAAATTGAGATACAAAATTTTATCAATGGTAATATTACAAAAAGTATAAAAAAGAAAGTGCACAAAAACTTCTTTACAGCATTAATTGTACAGACAGCTTTGAATAAATAGCATAAGTTAAAAATGACAAATTAACGTAATGAAATGATCAGCTAAATCTCTGGTAAGGCACATTGACTGAGAATGTGCCACATTAATAGTTAAAAAAATTTTCCCTGAAATTTATCGACATCTTGTATTTGCTCTCATGCATTTTAAGAACAAGAGCATGAAGTCAACAGTAATGCTGACTCAAAGTATTGCTGGTGAATAAAAACAAAACATTCATTCAAATAATACACTGAAACACAACCTTGAAAAAAAATCTTGAACCTCCAAATCCAATTACAAACTCCATAATATTGCTGAACATAAGAGCCTAAACTGATTTTTTTTTGTTTCCCCCCCAAAAAAGGCAATTCTGTCATATTTCAATTAATCCCAACTGCAAGGGGGGAAAAAAAACATACAAAAGGCTGCAGTCAATACATCAAGGCTGAAAGACTGTACAATTTCATCTTCGATTACCTTTAGTGTACAATATTGAAACATGGAAAAAACATTGTAAAAAACAGTGTAAAGCCAGGTTGGAAATTCATCAATCAGTAATATCTCTTACTTTCTGTATTATAACACTCTCATACAACAACAATAAAATAAAAATACAAACTCCACCAACAGTCATAAAACTGATCATGCCTACAATACATTATGCATGCTTTCATATGCCATTGTTTAAATGATAACCGTTTAAATACTCTGAGATAATGTATTTTTTGCATCTTGGTTTTAAAAACATTTACAAACCCGTAACCGTTTTTAAATATTGAGCAACATCTTTATGCCAAACCAGAAGGAAAAGATTTTACAAGCGCGTGTCCATATTACAGACCAAAAGCTGAGGTGAATTCACATTGTGAAATATTGTGCCCAAGAATAGTGTGTGTGATATAACAGACCACAGTTGAACTTGAATCAGAGCAGAAGACTGCAAGGCTGAGTAAAATATTGTATTTGCTTAAAAGTACACCCATCTCATTAATGCCTCAGCTATAATGTTAGATACAGCACTTTACATTATTCATCTGTAACCCGTCAAACTAAATGCCAAATAGAAGTCTTTTGGTGCACTGGTATGGAAAATAAGATTATATTTACAAAACACTGGTAACTCCAAAAAAATTACAGTAATAATAAAAAATGGATTACATTTAATTTCCTAATTCAGACCTATAAATATGTCCTAATGCCCAATTTTTTTTCTCCTTTTCTGTTTTATAAAAAAAAAAAAAGGTACAAAAATTACATTTTACAAAAGAGTCATAATAAAAAATAAAATAATAAAAATACAAAAGCAAGGGGAAAACTCAACTCATACACAGTAATCTAACAAAGGGGAGATATCAGAGTCTACCACTGGAGACAAAGCTATGACGACACATTTTGGAGGGTTTTAGCTGGATCACCATGCCTCCTTCATGTCCTCTGGAAGAGGGGAAGGATGTGTTTGTGAGATCTGAGAGTCTGAGGAGACTGCCAGAGCTGGACGCTTCTTGTTACAGCAGGGCTTGAAGAGACGAGGATCGATGATCACCTCACCAAAACGGCCCTTGTAGACGATCCCACAGCACACCTTTTGCCTGAAACGTTGAATGGAAGTGTTATTTATCAGCTCAACAACTAGCCATTAACATGCATTAAAAATAAAAAGAAGAAAAGCAACACCTCTTCCAGTAGGACAGGTCGAGAAAGGAGAACCCTGATGGGTTTGGACGCCTCTGCTTGGTCTCAATGTCTGACCCGTCATCAGACTGATTACTGTGGCTTGGAGACTGAGAGGGAGACATACTGGATGTGGTGCTGTGGGCATCTGAATCTGTAGAGACATGACCTCAAACATTAATATGCATTCTACAAAAGCTATTTTTCCACTTCCAAAAACTATTTTCACTGTAAATTTACACAAAATGTCTATTTAGATTTTAGATAATAGCAAAGGAACTTATAACCATTGCACTGTTATAGTATTTTACCCAATTAAAGTCACATTTTATAAAAAACACAAACAAAATGCATGCATACATGTTGCATAAAATAAAATAAACTGTATACACATACGTTTTGTACTTTTATAGGTTTATATTAAACAACGTGCAATTTTATTATTTTATTTTTCAGTTACATCTAATTTTTGTTTATTTTAGTACTTTGTATTAAAGTTATGGGAAAAAAAAGCATATTTAAAAGAACAAAAATATAAATAAAAACGCTCAATTACTAAATGTTTCACAATAAAGTGAACAGACAGTGTTTATAAAAAAAAAATAAAATTTAAAAAAATAAACTCACTTTGTCTTTTGAATTTATGAAGCTTTTTCAGTTTACTTTTCTTCTTTCCATCAATATTTTTTACTTTCTTGGGTTTGGTCAGCTTGAAGCCCGGCCCTGCCCTTGCATCCACCACCTTGGAGGAATAAATAGTAAATATTATTTTTCTCAAAATGGCTGTAAGGAAATTAACAATTTCATTTTAAAAAAATAAATAAAATAAAAAATTCTCTTACATGGTTCCAGTTTTTCTTAGATCCATGTGGTAACTTCTTCCAGCGTTTTACCAGCAGCACACAAGCATTGCAGATGTCTCCAACTCGGTCCTCTGACAGACTACCAAACATATCACAATACAAAAACAAAAAAATTAATCAGCTAGGACAGGATTGATTACTAAAATTAAGAAATAAAAACAGAAACACTGAAATTTTGTTGCTTGTTATAAAAAATATTTTTAACGGAATTTCCACTTTTTGGGAAACCCAATCTCAATGGCATTATACAGTATATTATCATTTACTAAAAGGATTCTCGGCTGATCGCATTAGGACTGGCTCCAAATTTTGAAATTCCACCAGCATTCCTTTTGGAATTTTTGGAATAGAGCGGAGTCAGGGGAAAACACTTACCCGAAGCAGAGTCGGAAGTTTTCCTCATATCTGCTGCTGTCCGTGAACCGAGAACTGGACGACTTGGTTTTGCAAATACAACAGCCTTCGTTGCTGCGGTAAATCTTGGATTTATGGAAACCGAACATCTTGACGGGCTCTAGACATGAATGGAGAGCGTCATTAAAACAAAGATCTCCTGCACGTTTTGCGTGGGGGATTGAAGGGGGCGGTCACAGGAATGCATCTCTTGCACTTAACATTTTCACACTGTTCATTAATGTTGTAGAGGTTACGCAAAAATGTCGAATCACATGCGTCTGGAAACGTGCGCGCGTTCGCTTTGAATCTGTCGCGTCTGCTGCAATGACCTACTTTTGATGTTTGACAAAAGCCTTTCGCTACAGCCACCTTTAACACATGCTCATGGATTTGTGAATAAAAATAAAAGTAAACAACAGCGGCATGTGTGCTCTAAAATAGTTAAATTGGAAATCCTAGAAGTTAAAAAAACGTAATTTGGAAAATAACATTGAACAGGAATTTCATCTGTTCCAGCGAAAAAAAAAACAACAACAAAAAAACCCTAAACGTTTCTCCCTCTTTTTAAATCTTTATTGGATTCTTGAATGATTTACATTTGGTTGCATTCGTTTCGAATTATGAGAAATCCTTCAGGAATTGTGACAAGGGGTGATGATGGTGTTAGCTGAAGCAGTGGTAAAATCGAAAGTACAATTAAATAGGCGCCTATAGTCAGAGTTTAAGACACGGAAAAGCTAAAGCTCATGTTTGTAACATAAAAATTAAGGTAATACCACTTTCAAAAACGCCCCTCAGACGATCTGCAAGCATAATATAACCCACGCAGCGCGCTTGATACATCAATGCAAACGCGTGAAGGTCTGAATAACCACATCAAACATGACAAGCCACTCATTCACGAAGACCTCATACATTACAAAATAATTATTCAGAGAAATTTTGCCTAATGTGACACACGCTGTGTTCTGGTTTATTCTGTATTAGTTCATTGGCACCATGTTTGCATCTATGGAAACCAAAAGACGAAGGGTAACGTTAACGTTACGTGGAGGGAGGTCTGTCGTAAATTAACATTTGCACGCGTTCTTAAACCAAATCTCAGCGAAGTTGTTTCTAAACAACTAGTTCTATTTTATCGCCACCTTCTCGTTCGTCTAAACTTTCACACAGTGCGAGAGCGCCAAAACGCGCGTCCCATTAACAATAACAGCTAGCCCGTTAGCACGCGACCATGCCACGCTCCACATTCAAGCGCGCAAAGCCCCATTGTTGATGTAAATAACCGAGCTGTAAAAGCACTAACATCACGTATCCAACACGCTACAAACTCCAGGGCTGAAAGTACGTATAGTTAAAAATTAAATGCTACATTCGTACTACTAGTTCATAACAATAACAAAGGACTTACCGTCAGAAACTTTGAATTCCGTCCGTTTTACTCGTCTGTACTGCGCATGCCTTACTACGGCCACACACACATACACAGATGAATGGCGGGGGCGGGGCCTGCGTAAAAAACATTGAGTAAAGGGGTTTGTCGGAGGAAGACCATATATGGAGCGTAGACGCCAAGTTTAAACATTGTTTCGACCAATCACTGCATTCCGCTCTTTTGCCATTTAAGAATGTTGCATCCGGGGAAGTACAGAGAAGAGTCCCGTCTCGCACGTATTGTTCGTCTTGTTGTGACTTGAATATGAGTGAATGGACCCCTCTTTCCCAAAATATTGTCGCTTGAATGCTTTAAACACGCTACTTTTTGTATTGTATTAGCATTTTACTGAATGATAAAGATGTACTTTAATGTTTATGATAATGTTCTTTTGTTATGACTGAGCTAGTTAAACGCTGTCGCCTTTATGTAAGCGATATTCATATTCTGCATATTATTTAGTTAAACATAATATACCTTTTGTAAGTGGTATTAGTCTTAAAATGGGTTATTGACACGCAAGTCCATTCACGAACACAATTCACCTACACACACACACACACACACACACACAGAATTATATATATATATATATGTTAGAAGTCCATGTATGTGACCATATCTTTTAAGCTTGCTTAAAACAAAGTAATATGTTTTAAAATCTGAAATGTATTTGAATAATTAAGAATCTGTTTTCACATATTTCTTTAGTTTACCTTGGTTTTAATCACCTTTCTACCTTCAATGGTTCACTTTAACTGATATTACATTAATTTTAATAATATAAAATATTCCATGTAGTGTATTAATTCAGTATGGCTTTATACGTAAAAGGAGTAAAATGCTGTTGAAACATATCATTATATCATTAGAAATGCAAGTATTTCATTTAAAACACTCAAAATGAATATAACTGATTGTACTGCAAACAATCGATTTCAGACAGATTTTGTTCTTGAAATTCAGGACTGAAGCATCATAATCATTGAATTGTCACCTTTAATACATTTTATACACTGTACACAGTTGTTCAATATTTAACACTACATTACACTGCTTTGTCTATAAATGTATCAAGAGATAAAACACAAGAAAAAACCTCCCAGAATGCTCATGCCAGCTGTGTTCGAACAGGTACCAGAACAGTCGTGATGAAATTGGCACGTGAATATATCAGCCTTTAATGTGCTTCTCCCAGTTATGCCCTACAAATTATGCTACACTCTAAAACAGATGAATGATATATTTCATCAATATTCAATAACAAAATTTGGAGCTGTAAATATTGCATAGCAGAAACAGAGGGGATGCTGGGGTTAACTAAGGACAGGGACACAAACACAGCAACTGTGCCGCAAATTAATTCTACTCCAGATATGGCATTGTAGTTGGCCACAGTCGAGACCTGAGGGCTGAAGAGATGGGGAATGTTATGGTACTTTGAAAGGATTGAAGAAACGTTAATGTTATCCTTCCTGCATTGATTGTTTTTAGTTTTTACAGTCCATCACGTAAAACATGCTTGAGCATCGCTTGTATCTTTGATTTTAGGGGATCACAATAAGCTCAAGAAGACAGTTCACCCGTTTTCTCATGTGGAAAGCTAAAGGAAATATTTAGATCAAAGTCCAAGCTGCTCTATTTCCATTTGTTGAAACGGGACAGGACAAGAGACATGTCTTGTGTTGTGGCTGCCATTCACTTTCATTGTATTGGGAGAAAAAAAGTGCGAATATTTTATATTATAAAATGAATGTAATTATATTTAAAATGAACCAGAATGACGTGGTGATGAGTAAAATGATGACCAACTCATACACTACCAGTTAAAAGTTTGGAATAATTAAATATTTTATGTTTTTGAAATAAATCTCTTACACTCACCAAGGCCACCTTTATTTAATCAAAAATACAGTAAAACAGTAGTATTGTAAAATATTATTATAAATATAACGGTTGTTTGAAATCCTTTTTTTAAAGTAATTGTTAAGATTCATTTTCAGTAGTCATTTCTCTAGACTTCAGTGTCACATGATCCTTCAAAAAATAATAATTTTTGGTTCTCAATTATAAAAAATATATTCTTATTGTCAATGTTAGACATTTTTTTTACTGCTTAATATTTTTTTACAGGATTCTTTTATGAATAGAAAGTTTATGACAACAGCATTTAAATGAAATATACAGTATCTCACAAATGTGAGTACACCCCTCACTTTTGTTGCTAGCAGTTCAGAGATTAATGGCTGTGTGTTGAGTTATTTTGAGGGGACATCAACTTTACACCATTATACAAGCTGTACACTGATTACTTTCCATTCTATCAGAGTTTCATATCTTTAGCGTTGTCCCTTGAAAAGATATAATAAAATATTGACAAAAATGTGAGGGGTGTGCTCACTTTTGTGAGATACTGTATCTGTATACTGTGTGTAAAAAAATGTCTTGACTGTCACTTTTGATTAATTGAATGCATCCTAGCTGAATAAATAACATTGATAACAATAAAGAACCATTATTAATATTTAAATCACCAATAACTGATAAATGAGCAAAGAATTAGCATATTAGGGTGTACTCACACTAGGTAGTTTGAACCGTGCCAGAGTGCGTTTGACCACCAAAGCACGGTTTGTTTGACTAGTGTGAACTAGAGGTGTACCAGAGCACGGTTCGGTTGGACTCAGGCGCAGTTCGCATGTAGTGCAGACCAAAGGGGCAGTGGGGAGGGGGGACAATCGTACTCGGGCCTCGGGTTCACAGCAACCATGCCTAGTGTGAGTACACCCTTAGAATTACTGAGGGATCATGTGACACTGAAATAGTGACTGCTGAAATTTCAACTTTGCCTTCACAGGAATAAATTACATTTTTAAATTGTATTCAAATAGCCTCAATGAGCATAAGAGAAAAAACATTAAATTAGTTCAAACTTTTGATAGTGTAATATGTGGGTGAACTGTCCCTTTAAACTCATTTGCATTTAGAGGGAAAAGACACAAGTCCCTGGCGTTGTTACAAAAAGAGATCCTTTTTCCATTTATCTCATCTTTCCTTTCTTTAAGTAAAAATATGAATTCCCCACAAGTTGTACTTATAAAGCATACTTCTACATCATTTGCTTCGAACTCTGCATTGTGACAGTATGGATTAGATTAGAGCACAGAGCAAGCAACCTGACACATATCAAAATAACACTGTTCTTCTCTGAAAATATAATAACAGTTTTTCTTACATGTTTTCCTTTTAAATATAGCCATTGTCAGCAGTCCACAACAACAACGAAAAATATTGAGCTTTCAATAAAACGGTATAGCACAGGTAGGGGGTTTTCACCTTTCGTGAAAAAAAGAATGGATCAAAATAGAAGACATATTTGAATGTCAGTTGATAAAAATTATGACACGTTTGAAAAGGCTCATTGCACTTAATATATGGCAAACATGACAGTAGCTTTAACGTAAGCCAGGTTTAGTCCTTTTGTTCAAGTCTCTCCATGTAAAAAAAAGTTAGTCCATGGTCCCGCTGATCTCGGTGTTAGTTCTGTATTCAGACGGTGTTATATCCCAATTCCTTTGACGAGAGAGGCTTCAAGAGTGATATTGAATTCCTGCAGAGTCTGTAGCACTCGAATCAGAGAGTTCACCAGAGAATGGTCCTTTAAGAGCGCCATGTCCTCGTACATCTGTGCTGTGATTGGACACTCGGCAAGAAGCGCGATCCAGTGGTGCAGCAGGTGATCTCTGCGAGCAGAAAGCAAAGACGGGCGTCAATATATGTCATTCATAGATATGCAAAAAATAGATCTCCAATTTTCAATGATTCTGAAAAAATCTGAATCAGTTCTGTGGTTAGTTTTTTATTTCCATATAGGTGCACTAGAGACAAACATATTTTTATAAACACACACAAAACCATCAAACAACTATAAAAACTGCATGAGGTTTCATGTTTGAAGCAAAATACAGGGGCAATCATGGGCAACATTGCACAGGATATGCGCTGTAAAAAAAAAAGTGATTTGATTAATAATTTAAAATTACTTGTATGTTTTAAAGCTACATCCAGTTAATTATTAACAATTGTTTTTTAATCCTTAAAATACGGAAGCATATTGCATTCACTTGAGGAAAAAATGTCTGCTCTGTTTTTCTGAATTAACGACTTAATTATCTCGGAATTACGAGATACATTTTTATTGAAATAAAAAAAAAAATTCATGAAAATGTATCTTGTAATTCTGAGATAATTAAGTCGTTAATTCAGAAAAACAGAGCAGATATTTTTTCCTCAAGTGAATGCAATACGCTTCCATATTAAAATGAGTTGTTTTTGAAACGTCCCAAATGTTTCATGTTGATCTCAGCATATTGTCCGCCCACTTGTTGGTGTTTTAGCATGGTCTGAATGAAAAATGCAAATTCATTCTTTGCCACTAGGCACTGCTTTTGGAGCAGTAAAAACCTCACAAACACTGGTTTAAATTAAATCGACCAATCACCGGAGAGTTATCATTTTCAAGTCGTTGAACAAATAAGGTCAAAATAAATGCATGTTAACCTGTTGTTTGGGACTCCCAAAACCAAACTATGAACCTTTCATAAACCTTTATAAAAACCTTTAATAAAAATAAATAATATTTATTACAAATAAATATTGTAATACTCACTAATTTGTGAGAAAAATGTAGATTAAGAATACTTTTTTAACTGGATTGTAATTTCTAGAGTTGCCTCCAAGTTCCCATCCCACCAAAGCTCAGTTCAAATAGTTCACCATTCAATGTAAATAATGACCCACCTGGCTCCGAGACACACGAGCATCTGAAACTTCCCGTCTTTGCCGATGTTTCTGGGTGTGCTGTTGATGGCACGCATGAAATGGCAGAAATGACGTACTCTCATCTGCCAGTTCTCATCCTGGGTCATCTGACTCTGTTCTGCACTCTCAAAGTAGACCTGTGCTTTTTCTGTGGAATAGAAATGGGAGGGTTTAGGAAAAGGTGCAACATTTTGAAGTATAATTTATGTAAATAGAAAGACCCTAGTCTCTGCTTTTGATGCATTTTCTCAATATACCAAAACTAAATCTGATTGGCTGTTTTTTACAAAACCTTAGAGTGAGAGCACAGATGTTTTTTCTCAGTCTGGAAGTAATTGTTTTAGGGACCACTTTTAAAGAATGAAAGTGTTTTTATTTTCTTTCTCACTTTTTAAAATGAGCTTCTTCCGTGCTGGTTCGGTATATACACTGCTGTTCAAAAGTTTGGAATAATTCATTGTTTTTGTGTTTTGGAAATGTATTTATTTAGTTTTTTATGCTTTCCAAGGCAGAATTTATTTGAAATTCAAAAATAAAGCAAACACTACGTGAATGTGTTTCCATCATGGAATTTATCTCACAATTATGTTTTGAGTTTCAACCATGAAATATCTTTTTATCTCACAATTCTGAATTCTTTTTGACACAGTTGCGAGTTTATATCACAATTTGGAGTGTTCTTTTTAACATCTTGTAATGATGATTTTATGTTGTAATTATGTTAATAATATAAATTATGATATAAAGTCTGTGAAAAAAATGTAATGATTGAGTGAAGTGCAGGAAAAAGTTGCAATAATCTTTTTTTATTTATTTATTTATTCTATTATTTGTCCCGTGGCAGAAACAAGCTTCCATAAACAGTACTACTGTGTAATATTTGTACAATTTGAAATGAATGTTCTCTATTTAAATTTATTTTAAAATAACATTTGTTCTTGTGATGGCAAAGCTGAATGTTCAGCATCCATAACTCAGTTGTCGTATGATCCTTAAGAAAACATTCTAATACATGCCTGTCTAAGTTGGCGGTTCTTCACCAAATATTCTACTGTATGCACAAAATTCTAAGTATGAGCAATCAACAAATGCTGCTTCTAATAAAAATATTCCATGGAATGTAACAGTATTTGTTACCTAGAAAGTCCCAAATGAAAACGTTCTTGAAAAGGCGCGGAGACTTGAAGCCATGCTGAAACACTTGCTCTAGAGCCCATACTAAACCATACTCTCCACACAGAAGCAATGTTAGGCTTCCTCTCTACAACAGAAGAAACAAGAAAGATCATCCATATGTGCCGTTTTCATTCACATGTGTCCTTTCCACTGTTGGATTTCACAGAAAATAATACTTTACCTCTTTTTCCGGCTTATGGAAGTGTTTGACGATACCGTTAATCGCCTCTCCCACCCCTTCCTGGATCTGGCCGGTGTTTAACTCTAGTGAGCACACAACAGTAAATGTGTTTGAGACAACAGCACTATGTGCAGTTATACAATCTATGACTTATGACTTTTATGAGATTTCCAAGAACGCACTTGGTTTGCTGTTTGGCGAAATGGTGACAAATCTTCGCATCATCCCAGGGGATTGCTGCATTGGAGGAGTCCGGCACATTCTGTCCTCATTCTCCATGTTAGTCACCAATTCGCCCACCAGTATCCTCTCCAAGCTGCCATCATCTACTCCTTTCCCGAGCCAACGGCCGCATGGAAACCTACGCAGCAACAGTCCGGCAGTCAGTAAAGAGTTATAATAATAAATAATGTGGTTATGGATCTACTCAAATCTTAGTACTCACTTATAGGTGTGCCCTGTGATCCCGTTGCGGACCATTACACACTCCACTAGCCACTTAGCATACAGTCCTGAGTTATCATGGCCCATCTGTACTGTGGTCAGCTTCCCCAGGTTCTGGCACTGTGCAAAGTACAGAGAGAATTATACAACAAACCTCAGCCAAACAGATTAGCTCAACAGGAACTCACTTTGGAGTCAATATCTAGCATGGTGCTCAAAAATACATTTGGTGGCTATTGAGGTGATTTCAATTCAATTCGATATAGATTTAGTTATTTATTGTCAGGCTTTTATATTGCACATGCAAGTGTTTATAATGAAAATGTATTATATAATAAAAACATTATTAAAATATAATTATTTACATTTCACTGCTGGTAAGTTATACATACAAAATGTTCCTTTCTTGAGTTCACTTTTCTAGCTAAATATCAAGTTTATGTTCAATAAATGCCATTTCTGATGTAACTGATCTGTTTGAAACAGATATACAGTTCACTTTCACTCAAAAAAAAAAAACAGGATTTATTGTTGGAATTGACAGAATTTGAAAGCTGATACTTTGTTTCATACCAAATATAACAAAAGTCAAAGCTTATTGCAATTTATTTTATGGGAGGCTCGTTCAAGTTTTGTTCATGCATCAGCAGAAAACAGCATAGATTCTTTGTAATTCAGAATAAACATTGGTTAGTCGAAAACGAGAAAAAAAATATTTTCAACCCAGCTGTAATACATAGAAACCAGAGTAACAGACATAACTATGTGTGTGCTGATAAATATTGTCTCACCTCAAACGTAATCTCCAGGGTGTTTTTGGGGACCTGCAGAACCCCAGTCTCAGCTAGTTCCCCTGAGACACACACCCAGGGGTTGGCTGTAAACATGGAGCCACCTAGTTTCTTGCTTGGAATGATGACCACATGGTATGGTATCACTGTGAACACCAAGGACAAGAAAAGTGAAGAAAAGCAGACTGCAGAGGTTTTTGATACTAGAACTAAAGAGCTTCTCCATCCAAATATGAAAATTCTCTCATCATTTACTCATCCTCATGCTGTCCTGGACATATATGATCTATTTTTTGCAGATAAACATGAATTTATCTAAATCCTAAAAATCTTTTTTTGTGTTGCATAGAAGAAAGATCATTAGGCACAGCATCAGGATGAGTAAATAGTGTCATTTTAAATTTTTTTGTAATGTAATATACATGATATAGTCACATGCTAATATTATATTAATAAGAAACCTCATGGAAAACACACACACACACATATATTTATATATAGAATATAACCAAGGATGCAAAATACAGAATATATATTTTAGATTAATTTTCTGTAAAATGAAAAGATATTTTGTTGGTAACCAAACAGTTTCGGTTCCAATTCACTTCCATTTTATGGTCAAAACATATAATGGAATACAACAGAAACGGAAACTGCTTGGTTACCAAGATTGAAAAAAAAAAAAAATTTATTATTTTTTTTTAATTTTAAATATTTTTAAACTATCTAATTCTCCCTTTGAGGAAATTTAAACTAAAAGTAGTGACGCCAAGCCTATACCAAATTGAAACCTCCCATCAGACTTTGCTGGTTTGAAGTTAGGGTCAAAGGTGACCCATCTCAATATTCTTGACTGACTTTCAAAAGTGAAGACGATTTAGATTCCTTCAACCAAATTTTAAACAGAACTTTAGTCCATTGATTTAAGCCATTAAAACACTGTTTATACAAAGTTTTGCTACCTAACAGTGATTGCAATGGTATAGCTAGCTGTGAAATTTCCAGATCTTTCCATTTTGCTGTATAATCTGGATTACTACAACACATTAATGATCTTAACTGAGCTGCTCTGTAATAATTTAACAAGCAAGGCAGTGCTCTACCAGGTGGACTAGATTTTTAATGGTGCAGAGATTTTTTTAGTCTTACTAATTGTGGTGAAGACGTTGGTAAAGCAGAAGTAGTCCACGGCGTTGAATGAGAGGAGATGGTAGAGGAACTGCTCCTTCTCATCATCACAGCGCAGGAAAGCGTAGCGCTTATAGAGTTTCCTTTAAATAAACACAAACACAGTAAACCATACAGTCCAAATCTAAACGCATAAGCTTTAAAGCAAGCAGTCGAAAGTTAAGTGCATGAGCAAAGAGCCTGAAAAAAAAACGAGTTCAAATGCATTTCAGGTCAGAAGAGGACACTACAAAGCATTCTTTACTGAGGATGAGCCACTTTACGGATCAAGACCCATTAATAATTCAAAACAATCATATTTTTTATGGTGCCTTATTCTTTGCTCTGCTGCATCTCTTGTATTTTAACTGTCTGATATCCAAGTGATCGTCTACAATACATCTGATTTATAAAACTGCCCTCTACGTCACTAAAGAAATAGTCTTACTTGGTGAGCTCATGGTCAGACAGAAGTTGCTTCAGGTGCCTGGACAACAGTTTCTTCTCCATGGAGAGACGCACCCATGCCCTGGCCTTACCAACATCTGTCTTGATCTCACTGATGTTCTGGATGTGCCTGAAGAATCACATACAGTCAATTACAATCACAGGATATTTATAACAGGACTTCAAGTTTCAATTTGGATTAGAATTAAAGAATTAGTCATTCATTGCACACCCTCATATCATTTCAAACCTGTAAGACCATCTTCAGGACACAAATTAAGATCTTTTACCCTTTATCACAAAGAATAATTTCTAAGTTATTGTCCTAACTAGCTGGAATGGTGATATGACACAAGCAACGGTTGAACAGAGTTTTTGCATGGCTGTAATATTCCCCGTTAAAGCGACAGTCTTTAACATTTCCTGTTAAACCATTTAACTAAGATCCTGAAAATAACATCATAAACGAGAAAAGATGGGTTAAACTGTGAACTCAAAGTATTTGATTGACAAACACGGTCTCAGTCACTGGATATGTAATTTGAACAATGTTCATATGGTTTAATTTGAATTTGAATGCAAGACAGAAGCGCACTAGCAGAGAAAGCCCGCCCACTCGCTCTTCTAAGTGGTTGATTGATTTGTGATTGATTTTGTTGTTTCTTTTAGTTGTCACGTCCGTTGTGGACAGACAAATTGCTTGTCACTGGTATCTAGTCGCATCGTGTCTGGTTGTCAGTCATTTACTTTTTTAATAACACTGCCAGAGAAGAGTTTCTTGCTCTAGAGATTCTAAGATAAGAATATGAGTGGTGCTTCTCTTTTAACCATACTAGAAACCACACTAGTCTCAATGTGGTCTATTTCGGTTAAATGCCTGAAATAAGGTCTGTGGTGAACACAACATTCCTACAACATTACATACATCAAAAATACCCACTTGTGTAGATATATACATCATCTGTATGCTGAATAAATAGCTTTCCCTCAATGTATGGCTTGTTAGGATCAGACAATATTTGGCCGAGATACAAATGTTTGAAAATCTGGAATCTGAGGGTGCAGAAAATCTCAAAATATTGAAAGAAATCACCTTTAAAGTTGTCCAAAAGTTGTCTTAGCAATGCATATTACTAATCAAAAATTAAGCTTTGATATATTTACAGTAGGAAATGTACTAAATATGTAACGTGATCTTTATTTAATGACCTAATTATTTTTTGCATAAAAGAAAAATCAATATGTATTTTTGGCTATTGTTACAAATATACCCATGCCACTTAGAGGAGTGGTTTTGTGGTCCAGGGTCACATATATAGTCTAGATTTAGCAATTGCGAAATCTGTGTGAGGAAATCTTTAGCTTTCTCACGGAATTCCTTATTGCATGTTTTCCAATACTGTATTTCTACCAAGAAAATTTGCGATAGTAATTGTGATTACACCTTAAACAGTGACTCTATAAGAATCAAAAGAGCTCTTGCTGAGATACGGCTGTAACCTGCCGAGCACAGGTTCACTGAACCCACTGCGTGCTTTCAGTGTAGTGGGAATTTGCCAGCGGCCGCTCAGAAGAGAAAATGGGGGCAGGAGAAATGGTTCACAGACTCCCTGGAGCATCAGCCAGCCTGCTGTCATCGCTCGCAGCCACTATCATGCATGCCACGTCCAGACGCATTCTCTTCACTCCACCTCTGGTAGTCAACACTGTCTGACCTTCCATTACATAAATGTATTATAGCGTTTAGTGCTGCCCTCCAGACTCAATGAACTTCAGACTTACAGTCTGCTGAAGCCACGTTTGAATTTGTAGACCTGCAGTCATAATATTCATGTATTAACCAATGCAACTGTATTGCTATATTATGCTGACAACAGGAAAAAAATCTCATTCCACAAATATTATTACTGAAATGCTATGTTTATCGGTTAGCACTATCAGTTAGGAGATGCCGACGTGGCTAAAGAGAGGGATGTCATGCTAAGGCTTTCCTGCACTGCTCTGTCACGGCACAGCTCAGCAGGGGTCTGGTGCTAATTAGGCTGGAAATAATGTGGCGACATGAAACGTCTCGGTGCTTTCTTCACGCAATGTGAGGAGTCAACCCCCCCTTCCCATACACTCACTGCAATGCAGTGCAGCACTCTGGCTATTACTGTCATAGCAATAAAAAATGTAAAATGAATTTTTATTTCACAAACTGTAGAACTATTTAAAAGAAAGTGTATTTCTGGTTTCAGGGTACATTTTTCTTTTTTTTAAATAGTTAATATATCTAAATCTAAATATGTTTTTAGATACAAAACAAGTTAAATACCACTTTAAATGACTAATATAGTTATGCAAGTAGACTGTTCTGTTTATTGCATAGTTGCTTTAACTGTTGCAGCCACTATTTTTTCCACTTTCCTTCCTTTTTTATTTAAAGTGCCCATGTTATACTCATTTACAAGCTCACCCTCACCTCAGAGCCTGGCTACACCAAAAGAACCAGCACCATTTTGTTAGGGAAAAAACAGATACCATTATAATCAAACACACTATGTAAGACTAAAACCACTCATGCCATACAGCCAGAACCAAAAATAGAGTGCAAATAAATGCATCAACACTTCTGTGTGGAGTGTGATTGTTTTGCTCTGCTCTATAGTGGTTTAATTCTCACCTCATGTCCTGGATCAAAGAGACTTTGAGAGGCGGCATTGCGCAGCCAGCATCTGACTTCCGTCTCTCTGTGTCATGAATGATGCCTGAGACACAAAACAGGAAAAATGTGCTGAAAAATCAAACCTATTCAGCATGTTTTCAATGAAAGCCAGCTTCATAAGCACTATACAAGCTCTGATCCAAACCCTAGAGAGCTGCCTACCTAAAAAAAATGTTTGGCATCTGATGTGGAGGCTGATCCAAACAGACAGCTAATTTTTACAAAATTCTAAAACAATGCGTATGGTGCAGAATGCATTGCTCTAATTAAAGTGGAAGTAAAATAAAAACACTTATATTATCGTCAGCATTTAAAATATAAATGCACATAAAATGCAAAAAAATCATTTCAGATCTTTGTTTAAGCTTAAGTTTTAAGTCATCAATGTTTTTATGGTTCATCAGCTTCAAGTTTCAAAAGTGATTCTAACAATAATGTTCTTCTGTGTTGTTATTCTTATTTCTGTGGAGTATTATCAAAGAGTTAGAGCAATTGTTAAAAACTTTATAGTAGCAGATTTGTTGCTAGCATAGCAAAATATGCAAATATAATATTAAAAGTTGGAATAAGTCGTGTTAGTTCAGTTTACGTTTAATGTGATGAGCTACCTGTGTAGAGCATTTCAGATCAGTCACCTATGAGGATCTATTTAGGCTAACATGTTGCTTTAGAAGAAGGATCCTATGTAGGCCATTAGATGTATGGAATTAAAAAGTGCAAACATTACTGTATCATCTTAGTATTTTACCTGGCGGGCCGAGGCCTGCTGGAGTAGCGTCTCTCTTCTCTTTACTCTCTTGATAATGTAAGAGGTGTGACCACAAGGCAGATTTTCCCTGGCAAACACGAAGAGAAGAAGCCAGTCAAACAAAGCCCACTATTTTACACGTTACCACACTCATAAGTGATGCCAGTCTATGTTGTCTATGTACCTGTTTGACCTGCAGACCGTGACTCCAGATTCTTTCCAGCAGATCACACAAGCTGGCGATGAGCGTGTTTTCCTCCACCCCAGTGATGCTAACCTCCCCGTGGCCCAGCTCCACCGCTTCCCGTCCCATCTTCTCCACCAGCATGCGTTTGGTCTAAGCCACAGATCGCTCAGGGTTAGTTATAGCTTAAACTATCTGGTCTATCTGGATCACCCAGATAGATATCACTACCAGTTTTATTAGTTAAAACCCAGAGGAGGATCAAAACACACCTTATTTCTGCATTCCTTTAACAGTCCCTCTACAAACTTCCAGTTGGTCTGTGCGATGACTGAAGGTGACAGGTTGGAGAGTTTGGGCTGGCGGAGAGTGGTGCCCAGGTTTCTGGCCTCCTGGATGTATTTCTGTATTGACAATATCACAAAGTCACATGACGCCCAATACAAGACTGGCTTTCGAGTTCAAATTTGGTTAAACACCACGGTAAGCAGGTGGTTAACAATATATAGAACACCTACAATGTCTACACAACTAGGCATTTAAATATTGGTATCATGTTAAATTAACCACAAAATAAAGACTCATCTCATCTCATAAAAAAAATAAAATAATAATATAATATATACATATTTTTTTTTTCATGATAATAATAAAAAAAGAATGAAAAACAATAACATAGAAAAAATGCTTGCCCTAAAAAAACTAAACCTATTTTTTAGGACAATTAAGATTTATGAAAATTTTTCCATGACAATTAAGGCAATACATTTTGCATTGTTCTGATGTTTTTCTATATAAAATTACAACAAAAAAAGGACCGGCATTGTCTAAAAAAAATCACACAAAAGTAAAATAGGATCTTAAAATAATATAAAAATGCTACATCTCAAGTAGACATTTAATGACAAGGTAAAGGCAAACTGAAAAATGAAGGATAAGGGGTTTACAGTTTAGTAAAAAAAATACCTGAACAATACAAAAGTCTTAATGGACTAATAAATGTTTTCATTTTCTGTGTAAATTATTATTTCTAATTTTTTGTTTTTGTTCATTTTGGAGCAACGTAACTAGTTTTTTCTGCAGTAAATATGAACGACTTTTGAATCTTGCCTGAATTATATTCACCTGCCAGAGAAAACATGAGAGAAGAGACTTCATTTTGAATCTGACAAAAGTGTCAAAAGCAGGAAGCTACAGACACTGATGGGGATGAGGGCTCAAGATTTCAAGACAGGAAAGGCAGTGGGGAATGTCAAAGTTGGCAGATTGAGATTCACAGCCTGAACACGGCCTGATCGCTCATCTAGCACATACCACATCCACCTTGACGGACTTTAGACAGGGCCTGAAGGACTGCGAGAACCAGTAGTAGTCCAGAGCCAGCAGAAGCTGAAGCTCAGAAAACAGACACTCTACATGCTGAGAGTGTGTTTGTGTGTGAGAAAGGAAGACAGAGGAGAGGCCAACAAGCGTGAAAAAAGAGGGGTGAAGAAAAGGAAGAGAAAGATGCAGGAAGAGAAAGTTAACGAACAAAAACTAAAGAAACACATTAGTCATGCTATGAAAGAAACTATAAAATAATAACAATGAACAATAAAACAACAGAGTGAACAAAGTAAAAGAGAAAAACAGAAACTAACTAGTAAAACATGCACACTACCAGCCAAACATTTGGAAGTAGATAGTTATTCTTTACTATT
>JAUCMS010000127.1:26532720-26543134 GCA_032357445.1 Enteromius radiatus
GAGGAATCAGGAATAGTCATTCTACTCTAAGAGCCGGTTTGTGGATGTCTGCTTGATGTAATTTTCATCAGTAGCACAGTCTGCTGTTGTCCTTGCACAAACAAACAGAGCTTCTGTCCATTAGCCACATCTATCCATGTTCTTGGTCAAAAAACATAGATTTTGAAAGGCTTGCATGCTTAATTGACCTGCCTAGATAAGGTAGCAAAAAAGGTGTTTTGCTTCAAAGCTGTTTATTGCAAAACTATTAAAATTTTTCATTTTATTTGTAGGTGGCCACCCTGCTTTCTAAGAACTTAGAAGTAGTTTTTGAAAAGCCTATATTGGTAGACCTCTATGTGTGCCACTCACCATGCCCACAGCATCCTGGTCAAAAGGGTTCCACTCCACATTGTCGGGATAGTGCGCTAGAACTTTAGATTTAAAAGTTCTCCGCAGTGGACTCTGCTCAAAATTCTCACCTGAGATTCGGACAGAAAGAGAAAGAGAACAGAAAAAGTCAAACTCAAAAAAGCTCTTATCTGGCAATCGTCCTCAAAGGGCAATTCAAGAAAATCAAATCTCAAAAGAGTGATGTACTGGTGTATACCTTAACATCAAATATATACAGCAATTTCTGGAAGAAGACATTTGTTTAGAAAGAAAACAAAAATCAAACCCAGTCAAAGCCAAAAGTGCTAGAGCAGTAGAAGCAGAAAAGTGTTGCAACGCGTGGAAAAGACGTGCCTCAAAAATCATTCCAGGTGAAGGAGTTACAGCCCACCAAGCAGACCTTGGTGAAAGTTCACCAAAGCAGTGACTGCGAAACAGTTTGGAGTGCTAATAAGTTGCTGCTGCTGAGAGAGGAAGAGGAAAAGGAGTTGAGGGGGGAAAGGGCAGGAAGACAGGTGATCCCACGCTACCCGACCACGCAGCCATCTCACACATGAGCAAACAGCTGTGAAAGAAGTGCGTGGAAAGGTTAAAGGTTAGCGGGCACAGGCCGAGCTGTGGTTGATTGTGATACAAACAGGAGCATTGACTGCAGGAGTGAAGAGCATAGTGTGGGATGGGGGGAGGGGGTTACCTGCGTCCGCACTCGCCAAATTTCCTCTGCCAACATCTCTGAATTTAGTAGCCTGTATATACTGGCATAAAGCTACACAAAAGATAAAACAGTGCAATTAATCACTTACATAAGGAAGGTGAGTAATCTTCACTTATTACTCATAGACAACACCAACAGAGGCACTTCTTTAAGTCCATTTTGGAGGACAAGTAGTGTAGCTTCAAAATAAAATTAAATAAAAGGAATAAATTATAAATGTATTAATTAAAAGTAAAGTAATGTGTATATATATATATATATATATATATATTGTAGTTAACTGAAAAATTTAAAAATAAAATAAATTAATAAATATACATGTAGTAATTCGATTTTTTTTATTTAAATCTTAAATAAATGTGGCAACAATTAATCAATAATAATAAAAAAAAAAACAAAAAAACATATTTTACATTGATTTCTTTAGCCATTTGCAAGTTTCCTTTTAAATGTTTTCCAACACCATGATAATCCAAAGAAACAGTCCACCCAAAAATTCACATTTGCAGAAATGCATACTCAGGCTATTCAAGATTTAGGTGAGTTTGTTTCTTCATTGTTACAGGTTTGGAGGAATTCAGGATTTCATCACTTGCTCAACGATGAATGCTCTGCAGTGAATGGGTGTCGAAAGAATGAGAGTCCAAAGAGCTGATCAAAACAACACAATAATCCACAAGTAATCCAGATGACTCTGCACGTTTTAAGAAACATCTCCATCATTGATGTTTTAACTTTAAACTGTCGCATCTAGGCCAAAATATGAGTCTATAATACATACATATTCCATAATAATGCTTCCTCCAGCAAAATATAAAATTGTATTTGTATTGTAATTATATACTAGAATTGTTTTAGACCGTTTTTGCTTAGAAACAGTGCTTGAGTTATGCATATTTCTCTCCTGATTCAGGCAAGCCAACTTTATCACTGAAGAAAGCAATATTATTGACTCGAAAGTTAGCTGAAAGGAACACTTAACTGATGGACTGCAGTAGTGTGGATTACGGTCATGTTTTTAATCAGATATTTAGACTCTCATTCTGACGGCACCCATTCACTGCAGAGGATTCATTGGTGAACAAGTGATGAAATGCTAAATTTCTCCAAATCAGTTTTAGATAAAGACGCACATGCATCTACATCCTAGATGGCTTGAGGGTAAGCACATGTTCACCAATCTTTCATTTTGGTGGACAATTCCTTTCAAAGTGTCTAGAAACCCTCGGCTGCGTTCTGTCTGTTGTTACAGACATGTTAACTCTATTTCCTAGTCACAGATTCTACAGATTGACTGTGTGTAATTTTGGTTTGGAGAAGTTCTGCTCGCTGTCACACACATTAGACACAGCATGTTGAAACAACTGAGACCGGAGGCGGTGTGCGCGCACATGAATCTCACAGGTGTTTTCCTTTCCTCTGCTACCCACACAGCAAAAACCGACTAATTCAAACCTTTTCAGATTTCATATCAGAGAAAGTTTTATAAAGTAATATTTCACAGATCTGCCTTAGACAATAAACAATACAGCCTTGATGCAACAAGAGCAGACTTGCCTCTGAGGGATATTTCCCTGAGGAATATGTTCAGATTTAAGCGGAGGGTAAGAACGTGTTTATTTGTCACCAATCTTTAGGGACGCCTGTTGGGACGCCGTGTGTTTGACGAGTTAATGGATTCTTTATGTGTGGCAACAAGCAACAAATCAAACCCGGTGGTTTCACCAGTCTGGGATAACTACAGGGATAAGGCCGGGAATGTGTGGAATTTACCAACACAATCACCGCCGGGCTGGTTTAAACACTGTCAGCGTCAAACTACAAGGAACCACCAGAGACAACATCACAATCATAATATGACAACATGTTATGATATGCCAGTTTCCATCATAATCTTGTTTCCTTGTAGGTTCTTGTTCTCATTCCACCCAAATTCTTTAAAATATATAAATATAAAATACATTAAAAATTTGTAAGAAAATACATTATTATGGTGGTTATACAGTGTGACATGTATGCAATAATAATAATTGTTGACAGATCACTAAATTATTATAAATGCATATTGTAAGTGGTTATTTAGCCATTAAGAAGTTTGGTTGCTTTTGTGGTGCAATTAGTTACAACCTTAATGTAATCCAAACTATATAAAACAAATAAAAGTTATGCAACAATGCTTTTAATTGACCAAATTAATAACGACATACTATATGTAAATGAAAAACAATTAAGCTGAAAAGGCTACATTTTATAGAACCACTCCTAAACCATGTATGGACTCAAAATTTGCAGTATAAATTTGTTACAATAAAATTTGATCCTAATTTCAGGAAGCAAAATGAATATATATATATATATATTCTTTTTTATGCATTTATATGCACATATCTAACTCAGAATGTCATAACTATATTAAGCCCTGTATAATTTCACTTTGACAAATCCTAAATATAAGAGGTACTGCAAGCAAATTGTGTAACCATTATCCATCTCTATATGAAACTCACAATATGAGTGATCATCTCATAATAATTCATGGGAAGGCCTTCCATATTCTCTCTAATCAGCCAAGTATGAATGCAGAGGCAGTGCCACACGCAGAGGTGGGCAGAGTGTAGAAAAGCAATCAACTCTGATGAATGAAAAGACTTGGTCATGGTTCATCTGCCTTGTTAATTCTCTGCCAGCGCCTCACACATGATTTGTTTCAGTCATGGGACTGTCAGCACAAAAGGCCCGAGTTCAAGTGAGGATGAGCTAAACGCTCATCATTTTGTCGACAGCAAACAAGCATTAGATATTATGAACTGCAAACAGATCAATAAGGCCATGGTGACAAGCACCGCTGCTGTAAACAAACAAACCAAAAAGCAAAGAGTGCCAGATTCAAACCGCAACAAACAACAGGCCCTAAATATCTGTCATTTATTTATATTTTTTTATTATTGTTGTTTGCTGATTGGAGCCCATGATTTTATTTATTAGAAAACAGCTCTAAAAATTGACTTACCAAAAATTGAGATAATATTCGGTTTGGAATTTTATTTTTCAAAAGTTTATTCCTCATGAAAAGACCCCTGTAAAATGCTAGTAATTTCACAAACTGCATCAGAGCCATAAGAAACCATGAAATGATGCAGAGGGGGAAAACACATGTGTAAGGTGACAAGACGTTGTGGTTTTTGGAAAGGTCAGTGCTTTAGAAAATAAACCAGACTGCATTTTGGAAAGAGAAAATAGACAACTAATCAACCACATTAAAATAAGTAGTTCAACAAACCATACAGTCTTATACAATGGAAAACCCCACAATACTGTACATGTTATGGCTATTACAAACTACATTTGTTCGCATTTTGTATATTAATCCTACCATACAAATATTTTCTTTTATAAATGCATGTTAAAGTCCCTGAAACGGAAGTTGCACTTTCTTTTTGTGCCATACATTTCAGTAAAACATTAAAAAAATAAATGTAGGGGAGGACTTGATCATTGGATCACTGCGTATGTATGCAATGATGATTTTATTTATGCATATAGTGATATTCATGGTGACTAAAAAAAACCTTTTAATTTGATATAATATAGGAAAAAGGAGGACTGTAAAAAGGAAACGTGGATTCTCTTTTAGTACTCAAACTCTTTCCATGCTTCTAGGCTATGAGTGAAGAGATAAAGCTTATCTTATAAAGTACTTGTGTATGGTGGCTAAAAGCTCTGCGTCTGTTGGCCAGAGAACAGCCAGAGGCTACAGGCCTGATGTGAATGCATGAGCTCTGTGAGGAGGAGAGCTCTTTAGCGATGCCCACTTCAGACAGGAAAGAACAAAATTAACCCTATATAGCCTTCCACATTTGACTTTCTATGGCCTCAGATCTTTCCTGATAAAAACTGTACACAATCTATTATGGCTTCTGTTGTCTGACTGATATTTTGAATGATATTTGAACTTATGCAAGCAAAAAACTAGTAAATATTTTAACACGTTTCTATACTGTAAAATAATAGGTAAATATAAGGATACATTTTATTTTGTTTGTTTGTTCTTGATGTACTGAATCAATTTAGGTTTATTTGATTATCTGCACATGGGTCAAAGACGAAAAGGGTTTAACCATAAAAATAAATGTGTAATACTGCTTTAAATTGTTTTCTTGTAAGTTTTCTAAATAAATTGCAATTTTGTTTTTGTTTTCGGAGCCAAAAATACATTTCACGCATATTTCCCTGATTTATTAAATTTACCCATTCAGTGTAACAATCTTGTCAGGCATTTTTACAACACAAATCAATTTATGGCACATTAAAAGACTTACTTTATCCTAAGTTTATTCTTTCTTATTCTTATGTGTTTTAATTCAGAAAAAGCATGTTGTTTGAATTTTTACATAAATATTGTGTTACACTGAATGACAATGTAACATTATTTCAACCAGATTTTGACATTTTATTTTCCAAAAACATATTTGAAACCTTAAAACTAGAAACTTTACATACATTTAATGTGCTTTCTATTTAAAGATTAAATCACTTTTTCTTTTCTTTTCATGCAGCCAACTTAACGTCTTTGACCCACATAGAAAAAACATGCTAAAGCGTATATATCATCAGATTTTGAGGAATGTTCATTTCTCAGTTTCCACTGTACTGTATTGCATTGTATGTTTTGTACAATAAAAAATCTTGAATACCATCTTTCAAAGATGTCTTTTATACACTGCTGCAAGGATCTGTATGGTGGCAAATCTATGCCATAATAAGCGAGCACACCGCTGATGCTGGCGCGCGCATGGTAAATCATTTCCGCGAAAGGAAAACAGATCCACATGCCAAGAAACGGGAGCCCGCAAGCTCATTTCAACCCATCATCTGTGTGCAATTCAAGCATTACGAGTCTTTAAAAAGTCTATTAATAAAGTATCTGAAAAAAATCTACTCAATGAACAATGCATTAAATTACATTAAATAAAGACAAAATCAATATGAAATAAATAAATAAAACAAGCAAATGAAACAATAACTAACATATGGTCCAATGCCATATCTGAAGTCAAGAGAATGAATCATCTTTTAACAGGCATCCATACTGACCTGAGGAAAAGGGGAATAACCAATGACATTACAACTAAAACAGCAAGCCCCGCCCCACAAATGACAAAAATAAAAGTTTTCCTACAAGCAGGTGAGAGAAGATAGAGCGCATGTAGATCTGTTTTCCTCTCGTGGAAATGATTTACCGTGCACGCTTATTAATTGTGCACTCGCTTATTAATGGCATAGATTTTCCGCCATAGATCTGACTGGTTCACAATCTAGTTTAATTTTAATCTTTTTGGCCATATCAGCAACTGCAGCATATTTTTTTCCTAATTTTAAGCCTATGAATAATCCTCAAGTATAAGCTCCATATTCTCATATTATAATATACGTGCTATAAAATATGTATAAAATATGGTATTAAAAAACACATAAGCAAAAGTGTAAAGGAAACTGTTCCATTAATAAATAAAATAATATTACTTTTTTTCAGACTCTTATTTCATATGTTAGGGTTTACAGAGTTTACATTTCTAAACCAGCAGTCCCAGCAGCTCCCAATGCCATGATTTTAATAGTATTAATCCACAGCCGCCAGAAAATATTGAAAAGAATTACCCAAACCTGGGTATTTAAGAATGGGAAATGACAGATTGGTTATGCATTAGATGATCATTTGTGAAGTGAGGCATGAACACCTCTGCTATTGAATAATTGGGCTGGAGTTGATGTGATGACACAATGTTGATCCTTGCAGCACAATGTCGTCAAATGAATGTGGAGCACAGACAGAGAGAGTTAGCGGGTAACCTACATCTATGTGTGAGCAAAGACAGGGGAACAAAGACAGCAAATGAATTTCAGAGAAGAGGAGTAACAGATGGCAGATGACGTTTTCCTGTGAAAATTAACCCCCGCATATTTTAAAAGTTCACCAAGTCTAAACCAAACCCAAGCTGCCTCTTGTCTATTTCCCTTGCTTTCTGCTCAAAATCTACTCGTTTGTTACCATTACTGTAAGCTCAGGGTAACTCTCAATGTCTTGCAGATGTTTTTCTAAACCAGTTCTCCTATTTTTTTTACAAATTGAAATTATTTAAAGTTGTATCACCTTACATCAGAAAACATAAAGCAATTACAGCATCATTTTGGCCGCATTTACACTTCACATCTTGCCCAAATTCTCACTTCCAATTTGTTGACTATATGTTATTTTTTTTGACGATCAAATTACATTTAAAGTGTGTGACACTACATTTACAAATACACATGGTAAAACAACCCAAGATAGATGTACTGATCAAAAACAGGGTTGCCAGATCTGTGAAACAGTCCAAATGCTAATCAAATTAGCCCAATAGCATCTTTTCCATGGTTTTCCCTCTGTCAGGGGTCAATCCCATCAAAATCTCAGACTTGGCAACACTGCCCAGAAAAGCATCCACCCGAGTTGTCACCATTCAGCTCCTTCGCTTTTTCAATTACCTATGAGTAACACTGACAGGGGAATATCCAATCTGTCTGTGCAAAAACAAAAGCACGTATCCGATTCATATCAGATTCAATTCCACACATGAATGAGGCCTAAAACTGATCTGAGAATTTCAGTATTCATGTGCTTTTTCCTGTTTATGTGTTCGTGGCTCTTATCTGATCTGTGTCACAGGAGAACAAATAAAATGGAATTGGGTCACTTGAACCATATAATGTAAATGCAGCCTTTGTGTCACAGTTGCTAACATATTTTAGTTGGTTATACCATGTTGCAGATTTGTGCTTAGGTGGTTAATGTTTTTTCATGGTGGTTGCTTACTAGCACAAGTCAAAAAACCCCAGGTTTGTCTGTCTGAAATCATGACCGACTAAAAAGAAACACCACTTATGTCACATCAATTAGTGTTTACTTTGGTAACAACCTTATTTCTAAGTATAAAATAACTATATTTTGTGCATATTGTTATTGTCAAACAAAATTAAGTCATATCATGAAATAATATTTTGGCCAAGACGCTCCACCTTAAATTTACTATTGCAAGCTATCATTTCTTTTCAGGTAACTTCACTTTTTAAAGGTATAGTTCACCCAAAAATGAAAATTGTCAATTCCGAATTGAAAATACAACTAATGGAAACCAATTTCGCAAAAAATGTTTTTTCAGGCAATTCGAAAAAAAAAACCCCGAATATTTCGCAAAACTGCAATGGAAATGTTTTTTTTTTTTCACATTTACAGGTCACATGGTATATATAAAAAGTCATATGGTCATTCTTCAATGTATTATAACCTCCAAGAAACCCTTAATACGTGTTTGTTCTCGGGTTTAAGGGGCTTTCCCTGCCGTTAATGCATGCGTCTGTAGTGCTGTTCGGCTCTGATACAGACACCGAAGCTGTTTGCGTGCAGTGATGCTTGTGTTCACTCCAGCCTCGCCGCGCACATTTCTGAAGTATCTCTCCATGCTGCTTCTGTAAAGGTAGATGCATACGCCTCCTTTGTACAAATATATCTAAAATCCATCAAATCTCGCTATGCAAAGGGTTATGTTTTAGCTGCATAACGTTGGTTAATGGAAATGCCGTCATTTCGCAATACTTTTTTATCGACATTTATCAAAAGTCTTGTGCAAATCTGTAATGAAAACGCGGCTAATGATAACAGAATTTAACTATGCCTTTCTGTGTTTTTTAAAAGCACACTAGGACATGGTGTACAGGTGCAGAAGAAAGAGTAAGAATGCTGTGTTCCTCTCCTCTAACAGGAAGAAGGACATGAGCTCATTTTTACACAGGAACAAACAGACTACACACATGGTTAAAAACAATTGTACCTAATCTCTGTAATTACATGGTGTACTATGAAATGGCTAGGGCTGGACTGCTTTAAAAGGGCTTTAATTAAATGGTCACGCATCTTTAAATTGTGCGTGCTAGATAGAGTTACAAGGTATTACAGAACGTGGATTTTCAATCAGGAATCGGACTATACGGGGATGTTTTGTTATTGTGTTCTCAATGAAGAGGGAAGCTTAAAAATGATCCAGTAAAGCCACTCTTAAAAACGTCTTTATCATGCACGCCGGATTAATGACTAATCAGAGTCCAAGGAGCTCAAAGGAGTGCTCTTTCATAGTGATGTCATTGAGAAAGAGCTCAAGACACGGGGGTGCATGGGAACTCCTGGGGGACAGTGTTTAACTCTGTATGTGTGCAAGTGTGTGTCGAGCCCAGCTGCCCGTCCTCAGTGTACTGAGGGCCTGACGGTGCACCCAGGCTGTGAGCCAGCCAATCAAAACACTCTGCCAGCAGGGCCTCTCATGCATATGCTAATGAAGCCCTCACCCTGTGCCCTGTCATTGGGAATAAAAGAGGGTTTTGTCACCAACTTTGCAGCATTCTGGAACTACTGCAGTTTTATGCAAAAGTAACAGGACAGTGGATGAGATAGATAATTTAAAAAAAAATTATATAATATGAGTATCGCAGGTAATCTAAGGTTATGTTGGGAAGACATGTAATGTATGTTAATCTGCAGCCCCAATCACCAGCATTCATTTGAACAGTTACATTACGGTGCTTTTTTATACAATATTTATGAACAGTCTGACTCTGAGAACATTCAATGCCTTCTTCACACAGTTTTAGCACTCTGTGATATATATGTGTTATGTGTTTTGATGCCCCCAAGGTTTCCTCTTGGTTAAAATGAAAGTAAGTTTTAATAACTTTCTTGTTTGAGTAGTTGCTAAAGGGATTTCTTTGACATTTCAAAGTGCTGTAAGTGTCTACAAGAAACTTGATTATGTTTTAGTGGTGGCCTGACACCTATGTATAAGGTGCCCTGTTGAGGAGTAGCAAATTACAAAATCCAATGCTCATTGGGAAAAAAATTCCAATGAATTTCCAGCTGAAATGAACACTATTAGCGACTGTAAAACACCACTCATAACACTCTTAAAAATAAAGACGCTTCACGATGCCATAAAAAGTACCTTCAACATCTGAAGAACCATTCTGTTTCACAAAAGGTTCCTTGTGGCAAAAGAAGTTTAAAGAAACTTTGAATTAATGTTTTTAACTCTACTATGGCATCGCTATGAACTTTTATGCATATACAAATTAAAAATGCAGTGGTAGACTATAAATTAATAATAATGAGATGTTCTCCAAACACTTTTACTGCTGTGCATTTGTAAACTAATACATTTTGATACAGTGTTGTTTTCGTCAACGATGACGATGATGAAATAATTTCGTTGACGCCACTTTTTTTCATGACAATAACGAGAC